>JAOTOL010001465.1:0-97500 GCA_034440575.1 Imbricaverruca yamaguchii | reverse complement strand
GTCTGACCGGGCGACTCCGGCGCACACATCACGGCTGGTGTGGTGAGAGCGCCGCCCGCACACTTGACCCGCCACCAGAGACACGTCAGAGTGCGGCCATGCATAATTAAGCGCCACAAATAGCTTGGCAGTCATGCTGGACGTCCTGGCACCTGAATATCCTGCATAGGTTAACGTGTCGTGAGAAAGAGCATACCTATGAAGGATATTCAGGTGCCAGGGCGCTCAGCCTGACTGACACGCTATTTGTGACACTGTCGGCACATACCTAGGAATGGTGGGAAGCGGTATGCCTATGCAGGATATGCAGGTGCAAGGACTGCCTGACTGCCAAGCTATTTGTGACGCCGATGGTACTCAGGATGTCGTCCACGCTCATCCCTTGCCAGGAACGCCGTCCACATGGGGGCCCGAGTTGGGGGGGGGGCGGGGGGCGAAGCGGTGAGGTCCAGCTGTGCCCGGACGAGGGCGATGTACGAACGGAGCGGTCTCGGGGGTTTACCAGAAGTGACCGACGGTCCTTCTGAGGATCAGAGGTGTCACCAGGAGAGACTAGAAGTGATGGACTCATGAGGATCAGAGGTGTGACCAGGAGAGACCAGAAGTGACCGACGGTCCTCCCGAGGATCAGAGATGTCATCAGGAGAGACCATAAGTGACCGACGGTCCTTCTGAGGATAAGGGTCAAGGAGAGACCAGAGTGTACTCACAGGAGAGACCAGAAGTGACCGACGGTCCTCCCGAGGATCAGAGATGTCATCAGGAGAGACCATAAGTGACCGACGGTCCTTCTGAGGATCAGAGGTGTCACCAGGAGAGACCAGAAGTGACCGACGGTCCTCCTGAGGATCAGAGGTGTCACCAGGAGAGACCAGAAGTGACCGACGGTCCTCCTGAGGATCAGAGGTGTCACCAGGAGAGACTAGATGAGAGATGACCGACGGTCCTCCTGAGGATCAGAGGTGTGACCAGGAGAGACCAGAAGTGACCGACTCATGGTCCCCCTGAGGATCAGAGGTGTCACCAGGAGAGACCAGAAGTGACCGACGGTCCTGCTGAGGATCAGAGGTGTCACCAGGAGTGACCAGAAGTGACCGACGGTCCTCCCGAGGATCAGAAGGCCGCTGTTTCCTGTCAGTGGAGTGATGTGTGGTCCACTCCCTCCCCCTGTCCGTGACGAGCCGACGGACCTGGGGATGCCAGAGGTGGTCGACAGTCCATCGTCGACTAGGAAGCCGCAGGAGGGCGCCGCAGCCCCTCCCCATCCATGGCTGTCGGCGCGACGGCGGAGGCTGGGTCCGTTCACATGGGTACCGTGTCAGTGAGTGAACAGCGGCTGGGTCCGTTCACATGGGTACCGTGTCAGTGAGTGATCAGCGGCTGCGTCCGTTCACATGGGTACCGTGTCAGTGAGTGAACAGCGGCTGGGTCCGTTCACATGGGTACCGTGTCAGTGAGTGAACAGCGGCTGGGTCCGTTCACATGGGTACCGTGTCAGTGAGTGAACAGCGGCTGGGTCCGTTCACATGGGTACCGTGTCATTGAGTGAACAGCGGCTGAGGTACCGTGTCAGTGAGTGAATATCGGCTTGGTCCATTCACATGGGTACCGTGTCAGTGAGTGAACAGCGGCTGGGTTCGTTCACATGTGTGCCATGTCAATGAGTGGACAGCGGCTGAGGTACCGTGTCAGTGAGTGAACAGCGGCTGAGTCCGTTCACATGGGTACCGTGTCAGTGAGTGATTGTTCACCTTTGCGGCGCCGCGAGCGAATGGATTGTAAGCCCGCCTCGAATCTCAACCATCGAACCAAAGCGCAATCACGTGACATCTGGCGTATGGCGCGTGACTTACGGCCGCTGAGCTTGAAATGACGTCATACTTCATAGCGTGCCAAGGGGTTGGCGACTTTTTCCAGCAACTGGAAGCGTGAGTGAAGCAAGCTCCTGCCATCTGAAGCGAGGGAAGTGATGGAGCAATATGGCGTCGCCTCTGATGTAGCATTGCCTAAGGCTATTGGGACAAACGTGGGATTGGAAGGAGGGTGCACTGGAGTGTGCTTCAGCATCAAACGCTGCGTTGCAGTGTGCTTCAGCATCAAAGGTTGCGTTGAAGTGTGCTTCGGTTTCAAAGGTTGCAATCAGAGATATCATTCTATGGAAATGATTTGGATGGCTCAATTTGCCGACGGTATATGGTGCGATGCATATGGACGGGAACCTGGAACCTGGAACCTGGAAAACCGAACTTGACACAAACTGTTCACATAAACACAGTAGCATTATGTCTCGATCGCATATAAGTAGCATTGTACTTGACCGGGGAAGACACCGAGTGCGCAAATCATGAATGCCTATTACGGTATCAAGGGACCAGCACTAACAGAAGCATCCTGTTCTTACTTCGCACTTCCAGCATATCTCTTCTTGCATGTACAACAAGCTCAGCTTGTTGGTTGAACTGCGACTACACCCCTTTCTCGCCAAGTCCGACGGCGGCGCCTCCGTGAGGTGTGTGACGAATGAGTCCCGCACGTCTGTTTTCCGGTGTGGATCGTCCACCACGGTCGAGGAAGACGGCCCATATCCGACTTTAGACGGACCCTGCTTACGTACCCGGCGTAACCAGAATACCATCTATTGGCACATAGCCAGCAGGTATTGCTAGTTTCAAGTCCTTCAAGGCGGATGCATCGCATGGACAGTGATGTGTTGGAGGGTAGGTAGGTCTGTGTTGGTCTGTGTTGGTCTGTATTGGTCTGTGTTGGTCTGTGTAGGTCTGTGTAGGCCCGTGTTGGTCTGTGTTGGTCTGTGTTGGTCTGTGTTGGTCTGTGTTGGTCTGTGTTGGTCTGTGTAGGTATGTGTAGGTCTGTGTAGGTCTGTGTAGGTCTGTGTAGGTCTGTGTTGGTCTGTGTAGGTCTGTGTTGGTCTGTGTTGGTCTGTGTTGGTATGTGTAGGTATACGTATGTATGTGTAGTTATGTGTAGGTATGTGTAGATATGTGTAGGTCTGTGTTTGTCTGTGTAGGTCTGTGTAGGTCTGTATAGATCTGTATAGGTCTGTTTAGGTATGTGTTGGCATGTGTATGTCTGTGCTGGTCTGTGTTCGTCTGTGTATGTATGTGTATGTCTGTGTAGGTATGTGTAGGTCTGTGTTGGTCTGTGTTGGTCTGTGTAGGTATGTGTTGGTCTGTGTTGGTCTGTGCTGCTGTGCAGGTCACCCCAGAGAGAGCGAGAGGCCGAGGCAGTGGCGTAGCAAGGGTGGCAAAGGGGGCAGCAGTCCCATGAAGGTTAAGGGGGTGGTCATCCAGGCGAACGCCTTGAGGAGCCCATAAGGGCATATCAAGGCTTCGGTGCAGGGGGTCGCAAGGGCAACCTGGAACAACGTGAAGGACACCTGGATCGACGAAAGTGAGACTCGGGCGAACAAAAAGGGTGCCGCACCGATAAAGAGGACACCAGATGAATCGAGAGCACTCGTGGGAAGATGTTTAGGGCTGCCATTGTCTGAGTTAACGCATAGGGCTTCTAGATCAACAGAGGGGGTCATAGATCGTTGGAGGAGAGGGAGACAGATACAGCGACAGAGACAGAGACAGAGACAGAGACAGAGACAGAGACAGAGACAGAGACAGAGACAGAGACAGAGACAGAGACAGAGACAGCGGTAGAGACAGAGACAGAGACAGAGACAGAGACAGAGACAGAGACAGAGACAGAGACAGAGACAGAGACAGACAAGAAAGAAAAAAGAAACAGAGACAGAGACAGAGACAGAGACAGAAACAGAGACAGAGACAGAGACAGAGACCGCGGCGGCGGTGGGTGTCCGATTACACTGGAGACATTGATCTGCTTGATCTGACCTGCACAGCTAGCCAACAGCGTTAGGGCAAAATGGCTACAGCACCTCTGAAAGGATGGGGTCACATAAGGCAGCCCAGCTCATCTTCGTATTTTGCGTTGCACAAAGGTGAGCAGGCTGTGAGTGTTCATCAAAGTGGTTCCGACATTGCGCTGGGAAGACAATTATTCCGCACTGCGATGCTTATTAATACATCAGCATAAACTGTCAATATGCGGCTCCGATTGGTAGAAAATTATCCTGCACTGCGAGAGGTATCATTACATGAGCCTGAGCGGTCAATATACGGCGACGATTTACCCTTCCCTCCCTTGGAAATCGGCTGTACCCGACAATGGTGGGCGTGGCCCATCCTCAAAGCCGAACGTGTACCGGGACCAAAAACCCGTGACCACTTTGGAAGTGTGCGATCGAGGTGTTTTGGGTTCCTGAACGAGATGTATGTACTTGTTCGGAGTTGATAATTGTGTGAGTAGTTCAGGACGTGATAATGGAGGCATCGAGAGAGGAGGGCTTCGAAAGACAAAGACTAAATAATATAAGTGCCGAAAGGGACATTTACATATGAATATACGACAATAAAATGAGAGAAACATGAGGAGAAAAAGAAAATAGATGAATGATGCACTCACTATTCTGCAGCGTCCCTCCGCCTGCAGTCACTGTTTCCGCTATCGACGTAGGTGATGTCTTCCACAATTTAGCACGCACAGCGCCTCCAGCGATGCGCTCAACACACAGCACGCTGAGCTGCCGTGCTGTTCTGTGCCCAGTGCCGCTCCCGGCCGAGTGACGTCACCGCCCGTGCTCAACCGGGCGGATCCGGTCTGGAAACTTCCACTGTCGCCGTCAACTCGCCACCGCCTGGGCCGTTAACTGCGCCGCGACGTCCGCCTGGGCCGTTAGACTGCGCCGGCGAGCACCGTCTGCCGTCCGCCTGGGCTGTTAGACTGCGCCGGCGAGCACTGTCTGCCGTCCGCCTGGCCGGGTGGACTGTGCCGGCGAACACCGTCTGCCGTCCGCCTGGGCGGGTGGACTGTGCCGGCGAACACCGGGGAGGCTCCGCCTGGCCTGTCAGACTGTTCCGCCTGGCCCGTCAGACTGCTCCGCCTGGCCCGTTAGACTGTTCCGCCTCGCCCGTCGTACGGCTCCGGCGCCACGTCCGCACGTCCGGGGTGGGGAGCGGCCGCCGACTGGCCGACGGGGCCCGGCCGCCGGCCGCTCCCGCCGCGCCGGAGCCAAAGCATCGATTGTGTCGCCGCTGACTCACGGCGGGCGACGGGAGGGGCCGCTGGAGCAGGGGTGCGGTGCTGATGTGGGCGCACCCTGCCATGCTCACGATGCAACGGTGAAGGGGGTGGCAACTCGCGAAACACTAGTTGGAGCATCGTATATATATGCATACAATATGAAATAATCATATTTGATATGATGTATACTATATATAGTTGCACAACACATGTCTTTTATATATACACACACACACATATATATATATATATATATATATATATATATATATATATATATATATATATATATATATATATATATATATATATATATATATATATGTGTGTGTGTGTGTGTGTGTGTGTGTGTGTGTGTGTGTGTGTGTGTGTGTGTGTGTGTGTTTGCAAGTGCGGGAGAACTTCAGAGCTGAGCCTCCAATGTGTTTTCCCCACCCCATGGGTGTCGACGTAGTTCTTTTTGTGGAACATTTTCCCGCCACTAATGCTGGCTTGGTCACAACAGTATTGCTTCTCAACGTGGGGAATCATGGAAAGCACTTCCCGATCCCTAATTTGTTTTGGTCGTTCTATTTCCGGCATGTGTTAACCCCCAATTATTTTTTGAAAATTAACACCCCAGCTCGTACCAATGGGCATATGTCCTTGGAATATTGAGAAGACCGGGTCTAACTGATAAAGTATTGGCGAAACTCAAAATAACTCATCGCTTTGGAAGGGCAGCGAGGATATATATATAAACTTATTCCAAGTCTAAACCTTTAGTATCATTCCGGATAATTATTTTTCGTGGCATCCCCTGGACTTTCCACCAGTGAGCAAATCGTCGTGCAACGGCCGGTTTATCAACTTGTCCCGATACCCAGCCAACATTCCCAAGTTGGTCCCAAATGGGTCCCAGATGGGCAGTCCATTTTGGCTAGATGTTGGATTTATGTGGGGATGCACATATGGGCTCGATATTAGCAGTGCACATCATGTAAATGAAGAGAACGTTGTCTCCTTCTCCTCGGATCCGATAATGCTGCAGGGCTATGAGTGATTGCATTTTTTATTTAATCCATTGCGTTCTTCGTTCACAGCCATCATAGGTTGGCTACGGACGAATGTACTATGGACGATGCACTACCATAATTCCCATACATCCCATACATACCCATGTTAACATAATTTCCCCGTACAACATAATCTGATGGAAGTAAAATGTAGTCTTATACCACATACCAATTTCGTGCGGTCAAATTTAGAGGAACTGGCCAATGTTAACACTTTTAGGACATGTCAATCAATATGGCTCCTGAGTTCTGGCATGCTAATTACATCTTGCATCTGCGTTCCTAATTCATGAAATAATACATATCACCAAGACCAAACAAAGAAGAAAAACAATAACCCACAACATATCCATTACAATACCCATGGCGTAGTTCAACACTGACTACACCATCAGCAAAAGTAGAATCTTTCAGCCTTGTATTCATGTCATTCAATATGTTCATGTTGTCTATGGGGAATGGCATCCTTTTAGGCAGGTGGAAATCCGGCAGCAATCACTGCTTGGCATGAATATGGTTTGCAGACTGCGTGGATTGGTATATTTCAACCAAATAATATATGGCTCCACGCAACCGCTTGTGAGCAAGTGGAAAGAAAAACTCAAAGCTCAGAATGCTGTCATTCAAAAATGAAAAGTGTTCTTTAAAAAATTAAAAGCTTTGCACTTCTAAAGGTCAAAAGGAATGTAGCTTATCGTGACCAGGCCTCAGCTTTATAAAAATAAATAGGCCTTTATGATTTTACAATAAACTAACACCAACTATTAGCCATTCTCTCATACTATGCTGATTTGTGAATATGCATAATCCTTTCAAGTTCCTCACAAACAAAATCAGGAAAAGATAGTTCTGACCTCAGGATTGCTAAACAACTTACCTACCTCACAGACTTTTCCAGGAACACTTCCCATTCAAACTAGGTCTAGTATGCCTAACACTGAGCGCAAAGTAAAACGAATAATCTGGCTACTTACGTCAATCCATAATACTCGCTATCTCCACATACAAATGAAGGACGTGCGGTACACGTAGGTGGAACGCCTCAACACGTGGCTCCAGCATAAACGAACAACCACAGCGAATGTCGCACGCGCGCCAAAAATGTAGAACCCAGCCTGCAGGGAAGGGCAGACGAAAACTGACACATTACCAACATATTCCACTCATGATCGCTCAGAATTCCACTAGAGTTTGAACTTGTTGAACTTTTGCGAGGTATGTACGGTACGGATTGAGGAAAATGAGACACGGAGTTAAGGCATGATAAATATTCGTGTGATGTTTGGCTAGCTGCTCAAGAAGTTGCCTGATATAATAATAAATATATAATAGCCAGCAAATAGTCCTTCAAACCACCGGTCCCTAGCGCAGGCTGGTAACCAGAAGTGAAATCTGGGGAGAAGAAAATTGTGTTGGAATACCCCAACCTTTACAATCCCCACTCCACAATCGACATTGCCAAACACTCATTTTCTGTGCAAACGCTTACTTTTCAGGATGTAAGCAAAATAGCACCAAAAAGGGGCTTCAAGGTAGATCACATTACATAATATACTTCTTAAATAAAGAGCAACATAGCCTAACTTAACCTAGCTTCACCTCCCTTTGGATAAAACAAAATATAACATAACTTTTAAAATATGAAATTTACTTTCTGAAAATTTTCGGAATTTCAAAACCCAACCTAACCCAACTTAAGCCAAGTTTAACTTAACCGCACCTAACATAAGCTGCTTGCGAAGAAAAACAAATCAATTTTTAACATTCAAAAATTTTCCAACTTATATCTGAATTAGCCTAACCAATCCCACCCTAACTCATTACTTTGCTTTATGAAGAAAATGTGCGTAAAAACTTGATTGTAGCCCCCTTAGGTGGGGAGGGGTGGGGGCGAAATGTGCCCACCCTTCCGGTTTTTCGTACATAACTCTAGATTTTACCGGCCAATATATGCTATTGTGTGCGTACTTACTTAGACATACCCAGCGCGTTGTTTCAAGCAAGAGAAATGAAAATTGGCTGAAAATATTTCGAGCTAGTGGTCGTTAAAATAACAAAAATTTCGCAGCGCCAGAAACGAGATATCGGTGCTTCCCGTATATTGGCAAAATGGAAGTGTTCTTGGCAACACTAGCGACTTGTTTGGTGTATATTATTATGCTATATTGCTTCAAGGTCATGTTAGGTTACCGAGGTCAAGTCAGGTCAAGTTCATGACAGGTTAATGGAACCAAACTTGATCAACTGGAATGCTGTTATAAATACGAATGACTGCCATGCAATTGATGTAACTTTGCGTGTTACTCCCTAGACATCCTGAAAACTACTGTTTGTCATTGTGTACCTAAGTTTTTCCATACTTTAATCATGTACTTCACGCCTCTCCTCACGAAGCTGATTGCGCCGAGCCGCCCGAGGGAGCAGTCGGGCGGGCGGTCCGGTTCCGGTAATTTGAACAGGTAACTGACCTGATAAAATGCTGCTGTATAGGTGACCTGAGGTCAAATACCGGGTTTAGCATCGGTATTACATCATTGGTAATGTCCAAAGCATCGTTAATCCCTCCTTTGGAGTACTTAAGTACAATTACAACGATCTATAACAATGACAAGCCAAGCCACGCCAACACAATACAAATTCTGAAAAATGTGATTTCGTTTGACCTCGAACATATTGACTTAACGTCATGACATTTGCGCACAATAAAGTTCACTACCATACCTATCCACCCAGTGAATTTCGTTACTCCAGCTGTGATAGGAACCGAGATGTGAAGCTGATCGGAATCCGTCCCCCTCCAGTGCGCGTTATTTTCAGAAAAGCCCGTGAGGCGGCATCTCACCATTTGCGCCACAAACTTCTGGAAACGGCCCTGACCAGCTCTGGGCAGAATCCACAACTTCCCCACCGCTAGAAATACCTGACGACACCCCTGAACTGGCACTCCACCGAACATACATACTCTTTGAGTCAACCCCTCATCTTTCCGGACACAAGATACTGGACACAAGCTTGAGTGGGCATCACCTTCAGACTGTCGAGACAGACTACTGGTGATGCCGGTGATTTGATCCTTAATTAGCACCTACTCCGGCGCCCAAGCGGAAGCCGATTTTGCCATGTAACGAGCATGTGGTAAATAGGCAATGTTTCCGATACGCGGGTGCTGAGGGACATGTTTCGGTTCAACTTGCTCCTCACGCGTGATGCTGTGGGAAATGGTGCAGTTCGCACGTTCGCATACTTCGTATTATGTTCGACACTTTCGACTTTTAGTCAGCGTACGCGGTGAAAGACTAGATAGCATTGAGTTTCGGCATGTATCCATTCACGCACGAATGCAAACAGACAAGTATTAGTAGGGTCACTGATTAGCACACATGTGTCGCAAATAGCACACACTCTAAGATGATCACGGTACCATTCTTGGATTCCTCGGGCGTTGGCAGTTGGGGTCAATATAGCTGTGTGGGCGCGATGTTTCCTGTTTCATTCGTCGTGTCGTATTTGTCCGCTGTAATGATCGTGTTCTAATTGCCGTGTTGTATTTGTGGTGTTGTATTAGTGGCGTCGTAGTTCTCGTGTCGTATTTGTCATGTTGTATTTGTCGTGTTGTATTTGTAAGTAATATGACCTGATATTGCCTAGAAAGCATTTAATGACTAGCAGCTGGTCACTAGCATTTAGCTGGTCACTATGTATTTTCCGGTTTCAAAGTATATTGGTAGGTAGCATAATTATATGCAAGCAACTTTTCTAGTACAGCTTTTCAGTTCACCAAGGGACTTGGACTAAAGCAAACATTTTAAAGGCAATGTCTTTCTTCATTTTCCATGCACCCGTATTTCGCTTTGGACTGTAACTAATCCTGCCCCACAATACATTTAGCCTGCGGAATGGTAAGGCAAAATGAAATCCAACATACGAGAGACGTCGAGCACCCAGCTTCGCCTTCAGCACTTTAATGTCACATATATGTGACATTAAAGTGTTCAGGGAGCCCTACGTTATAGTATATATACTATAACGTAAGACTCCTGTAACGAAAATGTACACTTCGTTTCGACTTGCTTTCAAAATCCATTCATGTTAAGGAAGGTGCAACGTTCCTTTATGGTTCAGCGGGCCTCTGAGTTCAATCCCCTCCTCACTCCCAAGGGATATAAATATATGTTGATTTAGTGTCATGATAATACCACATAAAATTCAGTGATAATTTAAAGCACAACTTCATGAATGTTTCTCCTGGCCTCCGTAAAAGGTTGAAAATAGTAATACAATACAATAGTAAGTACTGCTCTTTTCCTTTGTTCTCTTAGTTTTGCATATTATGTTAATAGCCAGTTACAGAGGATATTCTACGTGCTGTGAATCTAAAGTTTCGGGCCGTTTTGAGGATGTTCCTAGTTAAGGCTATGCAAACAATTAAATCCTTTTTTTTTTTTTATTTTTTTTTTAATTTCTTCGAAAACCTCATAAGGCTCATGCAGATGTACGAGCACAATACTCGAACAAGACGACCGATATACTTCGACCCTGGTCCCTTATAAACAGCGATACTCGTGACGTATCCGAACCCACGGATGGAAAAATCGAGCCATTTTGTGCCTGTAGTTCATATATCTGAAATACCGAGAGCATAAGATTTAGTGTTGGCATTATCATGACATGAATACTGGCGCAATTCACGCCAGCTTAATTTACGCGCAATACTTACCAAGGCCCGCTCCAATGTAAACTACAAAGCCTCTAACCTAATACCGGGCCGTTACTTACTACCCACAGGAAAACCTATTCCCGGGTAGTTGCTTACTTTTGCTACCTACATAAAAACCCGAACACGAATTGATTAGTTATCACGTAAGGATTACATCTTCATATATGTACGACCGCGCAGAAAAGCGTGCCTGCACACACTGCTGTTGTAATATTTTGTAGTCAAATCTCTATGGAATGTGTTTTTCCCGCATGGATTGAAAGTTGAGGTGTTTTTGAAAGCTTTTGTCAAGTCATTTATTAGGCACTGTCACATGGTGGAACTCACGAAATACCTAGCCAATTGATCATATTCCTGCCATCACGTTGGATACAATTGTAAAGCAACTAGCTACCTAGTTGAGGCTGATAGCACACACGAAGGTTGCACGGCTAATTGTGTCGCGTGCTTGACCGGGAAGCGCATTCCACTGGATAGTGGAGCGGTAGGAGAAGCCCCGCTGGGTAGCTGCTAACCTACACCGTTGCAGGTGAAGTGCCCCAGCATCGGTAGCACGAGTGTGATGAAGGTTGTTAACGGATTTGAGGCTTTTTGCTTTTACATTACACAGCTAATTGCCAAACTTATGTCTGGTAATAAAGAAAGTACACATTTTGTCTTTCCTATAAACATTAATCCTTATCCAAATTCAGATTGAAGATAGCACCAATATCGGAGACACTTTGGGTACTACGAAAGCAATGTGATCTTTAAGTGTTTGACAGGGTTGCACCTGTACTTGGGTGTGTTTGAGAATCCTTTATGTTATCGCAACGAAAATAATTGAACTCAAGCCAGTACTGAGCGTTCAACCCCACTTCCTCTGGGTAAGGTGCTTAATCATTTTAAACAATAACTTGAGATAAAATTTGGGAAGCAAACAATACTGGAATATGCACATACAAGAAGCACTACCCCCTCCTCAACGGGCATATAACACTATCTCCCTTCCTCAACGTGCATATAGCACTATCTCCCCTCCTCAACGTGCATATAACACTATCTCCCATCCTCTACGTACATGGAGTAGCACCTCCCCTCCCCATGTGCATGGAGCACTATCTCCCCTCCTGCACGTCATTGAGCACCATCTCCGCTCCTGCATGTGCATGGAGTCCTACTTTCCCTCCTCTATGTCATGGGCATTACATCCCCTCCTCCGCGTGCATGGAGCACCGTCTTCCCTCCTCGACGCACATACACAGATGTAATGCATGCGGGTGCACATTTTACACATCATGTTTCAGGTTGATGGCTTCGAAGTCGGCTGACCTAATTGCCGCATACAACCCTGGCCCAAATTCTGCTGCACGAAACTGCTGACTACCGTGGCTGATGGAAGGGTTACACAATCATATCTCAGTTGCTTCCCTGACGGTACGACGTGGCCACATAGATTCCACCGCCACTGTACCTGCGACGGACCAAAATATCATGTGTGATATACACACACATATATATATATATATATATATATATATATATATATATATATATATATATATGATATATATATATATATGATGCATATATATATATATATATATATATATATATATATATATATATATATATATATATATATATATATATATATATATATATATATATATATATATATATATATATCAGGTAGCAGGTACCATACATCTATTAATGGCACAAGGCAGTGTTTAGTCAGGTGGAGGCGGAACAGTCACAACACACCGGTCGGAGATGATCGCGTCTTGACTTCCAGCGAAGCCGCCACTGCAACTGGCACAATTGGTGTTGGACGTATGTGCGTGTGTGTGTGCGTGTGTGTGTGTGTGTGTGTGTGTGTGTTGGGATGGTGTGGTGTTGGGTGATGTGTTGGATGTGTTGTGTGGTGTGGTGTTTGATGCTTTGTTGTGTGTGTTGTTTGGTGTGTGTTCAAGGTGGTCGTAGGTTTTGAGTGTGCGTTGGGAATGTTGGAGGGTGGGTGTTGCACGCGGTATTGGGTCTGTTATTGGGTGCGTCGTTGGGTGCGTTGTTTGGTGTGTTGATGAGTGTGTGTCGCGTGAGTATGTGTTTGGTGGATGCGTTGTTGGGTGCGTGTCGGGTGTGCGGATGTATGTGTGTGTGTGCTGTGTTTGTGCGTGTATGTTTGTGTTGTGTGTGTGTGTGTGTTTGTTGTGTGTGTGTGTGTGTGTGTGTGTTTGTGTGTGTGTGTGTGTGTGTGTGTGTGTGTGTGTGTGTGTGTGTGTGTTTGTGGTGTGTGTTTGTGTGTGTGTGTGTGTGTGTGTGTTTGTGTGTGTGTGTGTTTGTGTGTGTGTTTGTGTGTGTGTGTGTGTGTGTGTGTGTGTGTGTGTGTGTGTGTGTGTATGTGTGTGTGTGCGTATATGTTTGTGTGTGTGTGTGTGTGTGTGTTTGTGTGTGTGTGTGTGTTCGAGGTGGTCATGTTTTTTATCGTGTGTTAGCTATGCTGTTAGATGTGTTGTTTAGTGAATGTTAGGTATCCTGTTGGATGTGTTGTTTAGTTTGTGTTGGGTGGCTAAGGGAAGATGTCCCTCATTACAAAGTGGCCTGAATAATCATATTGAGGAATAGCTGGTGCTGTATAGGTGTCAACATTTGCATCCGCGGATCTATGGCTCCTGGTAATGCAAATGCAAAGACTGCTGCTGCAGCTTTCGCCCGTAGTGGCGAGGCGTTTAGGCACTGCCTGACTGATCCTGCAGTGATGGCACTCCATCCAGTGATCTAAGCTCCTGCATGCAGTGACCCAAGCTTGACCGGACGATGACCTCTCGACCGTCGCTGACCCCTATTACCCCCAGTAGCCTGCACCGCCCCACCTGCCCCCTCCCTCCCCCCCCGCCACCGCCCGCCGCCGCCGCGTAAGTCGATCGCCGTATTGATTGTCGCCGGCGCTGGCCGCCTGGCGGCGCCAGCGTCGCCGCCGGCCGCCCGGAGCGACGGCGAGTGAGTCAAGCCCGGCGGGCGTGTGAAGATGGCTGGGCAGCTGCAGCCGCCGCCGCCCAGCTGGCCCGCCCACCATGGGCGGCTGCGCGACACGCACCGCTGCCTGCTTCGGCGCTGACAGGTCAGGTCGGGTCAGGTCGTGTGGGGGGGGGGGGGGGGCGTGGCTCTGCGCTGACCGCAGAGCAGTCACCTGTTTGCGCCGCCGCAGAGCAGAGCAGAGTTGCACAGTCGCCTGTTTGCGGAGCCCACTGCAGCCGGGAGCTCGTCTGTCCGAGCACTGCGTGTGGCCGAGTCAGAGAACGTGACAGCGTAGAGACTGGGGAACAGGGCCGTGCTGCGTCCCACCTCGAGAGAAATGCAGCTGTCCACGCCGTGAGTGCTGCACAATGAGAATCGGCCTACAAGTGGTTAGCCCGTGTCCCTCCTTTGTGACCTTCCGTCGCCTTCTGTGTTTCTTAGAAAACAGACGGACGTTGGCAACCTGAGGGAGGAGATGGTCAGGTACTTAGATGCAAAGAAGTTGGAAACAACTTCTTATTCAGTTCGTCTCATACAAGGCCCATAGTGGTGAAGACTGACGCTGCCGAGTGGCCGTATACCCCAGCCCGCTTCCCCTTCCTCGGCCCACGAGAGGGTGCAATGCGGTGAGAGGATCCGAAGGAAGATTTGGGATGAAGGGAGATGAGTGCTTTGAAAGTGATGAGTGCTCTTTGTTTGAAGAAAATTTTGTTCGCCTGGTTGCTGAGGTAGCTGATGAAGCAGGATCCTTTGCCAAGTAGAGCTTGTTGCGCAGGTCCTGGCCCGGCCACCCGATGCATGAATTCTAGCTTAACGGCAGAAGGCTGATCTCGTCTATGCGTCGACAGGGCCGCCCCTTTGCCTCCTCCCTCGACCTTACCAGGTCAGTTACCAACCGACCTGGTAAGGCCTGTAGCTGTGCGAGTCTGTAAAGCGACTCCAGACCAGTCCCGTCAGAACATGCGTGACCAATACAGACCAACTCAGCCACCTGGGCGGTCCGTCTCACCATGTGTGACCAATACAGACCAACTCAGCCACCTGGGCGGCCCGTCTCACCATGTGTGACCAATACAGACCAACTCAGCTACCTGGGCGGCCCGTCTCACCATGTGTGACCAATACAGACCAACTCAGCTACCTGGGCGGCCCGTCTCACCATGTGTGACCAATACAGACCAACTCAGCTACCTGGGCGGCCCGTCTCACCATGTGTGACCAATACAGACCAACTCAGCTACCTGGGCGGCCCGTCTACCATGTGTGACCAATACAGACCAACTCAGCTACCTGGGCGGCCCGTCTCACCATGTGTGACCAATACAGACCAACTCAGCTACCTGGGCGGCCCGTCTCACCATGTGTGACCAATACAGACCAACTCAGCTACCTGGGCGGCCCGTCTCACCATGTGTGACCAATACAGACCAACTCAGCTACCTGGGCGGCCCGTCTCACCATGTGTGACCAATACAGACCAACTCAGCTACCTGGGCGGCCCGTCTCACCATGTGTGACCAATACAGACCAACTCAGCTACCTGGGCGGCCCGTCTCACCATGTGTGACCAATACAGACCAACTCAGCTACCTGGGCGGCCCGTCTCACCATGTGTGACCAATACAGACCAACTCAGCTACCTGGGCGGCCCGTCTCACCATGTGTGACCAATACAGACCAACTCAGCTACCTGGGCGGCCCTGTCTCACCATGTGTGACCAATACAGACCAACTCAGCTACCTGGGCGGCCCGTCTCACCATGTGTGACCAATACAGACCAACTCAGCTACCTGGGCGGCCCGTCTCACCATGTGTGACCAATACAGACCAACTCAGCTACCTGGGCGGCCCGTCTCACCATGTGTGACCAATACAGACCAACTCAGCTACCTGGGCGGTCCCGTCTCACCATGTGTGACCAATACAGACCAACTCAGCTACCTGGGCGGTCCGTCTCACCATGTGTGACCAATACAGACCAACTCAGCTACCTGGGCGGCCCGTCTCACCATGTGTGACCAATACAGACCAACTCAGCTACCTGGGCGGCCCGTCTCACCATGTGTGACCAATACAGACCAACTCAGCTACCTGGGCGGCCCGTCTCACCATGTGTGACCAATACAGACCAACTCAGCTACCTGGGCGGCCCGTCTCACCATGTGTGACCAATACAGACCAACTCAGCTACCTGGGCGGCCCGTCTCACCATGTGTGACCAATACAGACCAACTCAGCTACCTGGGCGGCCCGTCTCACCATTCCAATACAACAACTCAGCTACCTGGCGGCCCGCCACCCATGTGTGACCAATACAGACCAACTCAGCTACCTGGGCGGTCCGTCTCACCATGTGTGACCAATACAGACCAACTCAGCTACCTGGGCGGCCCGTCTCACCATGTGTGACCAATACAGACCAACTCAGCTACCTGGGCGGTCCGTCTCACCATGTGTGACCAATACAGACCAACTCAGCTACCTGGGCGGTCCGTCTCACCATGTGTGACCAATACAGACCAACTCAGCTACCTGGGCGGCCCGTCTCACCATGTGTGACCAATACAGACCAACTCAGCCACCTGGACGGCCCGTCTCACTATATGTGACCAATACAGACCAACTCAGCCACCTGGGCGGCCCGTCTCACCATGTGTGACCAATACAGACCAACTCAGCTACCTGGGCGGCCCGTCTCACCATGTGTGACCAATACAGACCAACTCAGCTATCTGGGCGGCCCGTCTCACCATGTGTGACCAATACAGACCAACTCAGCTACCTGGGCGGCCGTCTCACCATAATACAGACCAACTCAGCTACCTGGGCGGCCCGTCTCACCATGTGTGACCAATACAGACCAACTCAGCTACCTGGGCGGCCCGTCTCACCATGTGTGACCAATACAGACCAACTCAGCCACCTGGGCGGCCCGTCTCACCATGTGTGACCAATATAGACCAACTCAGCTACCAGCGTGGCTCTTGCTGCTGGCTATGAGCGAGAGTGGGCGCCTCTGCTTTGCTACTAATACACATTATCACATGCTTACTGTGGTGCTTCCCTGGTAGCAGCACTACTTCTAAAAATGTAACGTTTGGTAAATATTAGCATTAAGACAAAAATTATACCTTCACCGTGAAGAAAGCATCTGCCCTACAAGTTGTTCTAGGTATGAGCGAGACCATGACGCTTCTGCAATAGATTAGCATACCGTGGCACTCCCAGCTAAGAGACGGAGAACGTAATAGTGAACAGCATAGACATAGACATGATAAAGAACAACATAAACACAAGCATAACGAATAAAAATCATCCTGACATCAGTTGCTTCTGACGTCACATAACGAATGACTGGAAGTAGTTAGAGGCAAGGCTACTTGCGACTATCACTGCACGATCCCAAGGCCAATGTGCAGCAACACGAGTTGTAAAATTGAGCATCTATTCGAGGCAGGAAATATTGGGGCCGTTTGCATGCAGATCGCGCGAGGATTCTCCCTGAATACCCATCAAACTGAGCGCTAGCTTAGTGTCAGGCGGTGAGCATTTGAAGGTAATGATTCGAATGGGACGTAGGGAAAGATGGGTGCTTGTAATATCAGGAAAGTCGACTTCTCATTTTGCGAAAAATGCATAGCAATCAAGTCTGTAGATCCATTTGTACGTGTATTGTGTATTACCGAGTGTTGTTGGCCAAGTTACTGTAGGGATGTTAAATATTACATCACTAAGGAGAGGCGCATCGCTAGGGAGGTGCATCGATAAGGGGAGGCGCATCGCTAGGGGAGTTGCATGGCTAGGGGGTGAATCGTTAGGGGAGGTGCATCACTAGGGGAGGTGCATCACTAGGGGATGTGCATCACTAGGGGAGGTGCATTGCTAGTGGAGGTGCATCGATGGAGAGGTGCATCGTTAGGGAAGGTGCATCGATAATGGGATGTGCACCGCTAGGGGATGTGTACCGCTAGGGGAGGTGCATCGCTAGGGGAGGTCCATCGATAAGGGGAGTCGCATCGCTAGGGGAGGTGCATGGCTAGGGGGTGTATCGTTAGGGGAGGTGCGTCACTAGGGAATGTGCATCACTAGGGGAGGTACATTACTAGAGGAGGTGCATCGCTATGGGAGGTGCATCAATAAGGGGAGGCGTATCGCTAGAGGAGGTGCGTCCCTATGGGATGTGTACCGCTATGGGATGTACACCGCTATGGGAGGTGCACCGCTAGGGGAGGTGCATCGATAAGGGAGGTGCATAGGTAGCCCCAGTGGAACCATCGAATACCACTGCACCGGTTAATTCACAGAAAGCGGTGTTCGGTTCCTTGCAGCGTGGTCGACATTGATGCGCAAACAAATGAAAATAAAATGGCATGAGCTGATACCGGAGGAAACATTGAGGATATATGTTTCTTTTTGCTACTGTTTACGCATTTTTTACCGAAGTGGTGTGATTTTCCTCGCATTTGAAAGATGTTATTGTCACAGGGTGGATAAACCTAAGACTATTGACTGTCTTGAGTATATTATCGAAGTAGTTGTAGAAATATCATGCCTCTGAAAAGACAATAGTCGCTATGTTATGAAGAAGTCACCAAGTTTCAAAACCTGAGCCGTCTAGTGGTTCAGAAATGGCACGCAAAAGCCTCAAGCAGCAGAATCTATGTCTCACACATACATGGGGTCATGGGTCATGTAGATATCACTTGCAATGATACATGTTGTGTCTAACATCAACCCTTCACAGAGCGTTGCAATTTATTCACATTCCATGCTACAATTGCCAACGAGTGCAATCCCTAAAAGCTAGGACGAAGTATTCGCTTTCATAGTGCTAGCCTTTGAAGTACTCGCCGACTCTCCGTCAGAACTTGCCTTTTTGTTGGGACTCGAAATAAATGAGACGGCACGGGCTCTTTCATCTATGGAGCTTCTGTCGACTTACGGTCTGTTGCTGGAACTCGCGTTGGCGGACCCTTTCATATATGGAGTTTCCGCTCCACCTACGGTCTGTTAATGGAGCTGGCGTTAGTGGACCATTCCATATATGGAGCTTCTGTCCACGTACGGTCTGTAACTGGGGCTGGTGTTAGTGGACCATTCCATATATGGAGCTTCTGTCCACGTACGGTCTGTAACTGGAACTGGCGTTAGTGGACCCTTTCATCTATGGAACTTTCGTCCATCTACGGCCTGTTGCTGAAGCTGGCATCAGCGGTGATGCAGACGGAACTTGAGGCATGCGACATGGCCGTCGCAGCGTAAGTTGTCTTCACATCAATGTGTTCGACCTGACTTTGACACTTTGACCAGATGCACTTTGGCAAACATGTATGTCCGTGGTTGACGATACGGAAACATGTGTTTCCGCATCGTCAACCACAATAAATGTGGGTTCCACACCGAGCCGAAAAGGAAACAAAATGTTGTGATATTTCAAGTCAATTAATTGCATTCTGCTGTAGCAGCATGGCTTTGAGATATTTGAACTTCACAGCCGAATATGCCTTGATTAATGCTCAATAGCTTTACAGATGGGTGGGTGGGGATGCATAATGAGGAGTTCTGATCCACTGTATGATGGTATGGTGTCCTTTGCAATTTTCTGCTGCTACATGATTTTATTGGGATGGAATCGTGCAAAATGCAATTGCGTGATTTTGTGCAATGTACTAAGTCGGTGATGGCTGCGGAGATGAAAGGAATCATTTGGATCAATTAAGTGGAAATTTTGGTACCTCGTGGTACCTTTATCTGGTACCTCGTGGTATACTGAGACGAAAAGGTGCCATTTCATCATGCTTCAGTGCACCCCATTCCCCCATTCAACAATTTTCTGCCGAATGTGTCGTTCCGGGAACTTTCGCATTGGTGGCCTACGATGAAATGGGCTACTCCAGACAAGCTCCCCCACCCACTGAACAGTTCCGGATTCACCCCTGCTACAAATTATCCAAGTTATTATAGGCAGTTTTGGAAAGCATCTTAATATACACGAAACATCCATTTTAACACAATGGGGGCTGCTAATGTTTTCGACAAGACTGTGCTACCAGGGAATTGCGTTATCAGGTCCATCTGCCACCCTCCATGGAGGGCAAGAGGGTACTTGTTTGCACCTCTGCCCGGTCACTATGAGGTTCCTCAGAAGTATGAAAAGACATCAGTGTAGGTCATACCGACGTATTTAAGGCTTAGTGAAAGGTCCTGAATAAAGCAATTAGTTCTGCCTCTTGCGACAGGTGTTTTTTTGTTGTAGATCGTATTATTCAGTCCCGAGTACTGCGAGAGGGCGTG
Source organism: Imbricaverruca yamaguchii (assembly GCA_034440575.1). Classification (NCBI taxonomy): domain Eukaryota; kingdom Metazoa; phylum Arthropoda; class Thecostraca; family Neoverrucidae; genus Imbricaverruca; species Imbricaverruca yamaguchii. Next base: position 77,321 of record JAOTOL010001465.1, on the reverse strand, counting down.
CGACAGCCTGTTCTCTGGTCACACATTCCTGAGCATATCATGTGACAGGTATGGAGGTACCTTTTCAAAGTTTGCGACCGCCCAGTAACTTTTCGTTCCCTCGTTTGCATTCTATTCGCCTGCAAGTCTGTCATTGAAAATCTTGCATGCTTCTCTCCCGGCAGACTGCCAATATTTCAGGCGCAATAGTAGCACTTTTTGTTGTGATGTCTTGTAATGGGCCACGAAGTCCAATAATTTTAATAATATATTTGGTAGTCGTGTTCCATCTAGTTTGTGACGTCACATATAAATGTTGAACATTGCCCCGCTGACGATTGTATACGTGCATCAACGCGCAAGTAAGGCAAAGTTATTTACGACAGATGTCTACAGTTGTGACGAATGTGAAACGTGGCAGTTTCCACAGGTTTCCAGATGTGACAGATTCACAGTTGCGACGGAGGTAGCCAGACGTTGTGGCAGAAGTGCACGGTTGTGACGGATGTTGACATGCGTGACAGATGTTCTCCGCGGGAGTCACCATCTGCCCAGTGAAATGTCGTGGGCGGGGGGGGGCGGAGCAAATGTCGGCGCCACGGATCTCGCGGGATCGTTCCGCAGTGGACGTATGGTGTGTGGCTTTACGACGCACTCAGTAGCTAAGCCCATACGTCGTCGCCCGCTTCTCGCGCTGGCAGGAACTGCGGGCATCGCGAGGAATCGAACCCCGTACCTCTGACACGCCGGACGCTCGGCACGGCCAGTGAGTCGCCGACGCCCCTCCCCAGTGGGGGTGCTGCCCGCTGGCACGTGACCCGGTGTTGCTGTTTTCAGACGAGAAGCCGACAGAGAGCCACTGTTTGATGAGGAGCAACTGGTGAGTACGACACGAAGGGAGGAGCAGGCGGAGGTGTTGAGAGAGTGAAAGTGAGAGTGAGAGTGAGAGTGAGAGTGGGAGTGAGAGTGGGAGTGGGCGCGAGTGTGAGCGTGAGAGTGAGCGTGAGAGTGAGAGTGAGAGTGAGAGTGAGAGTGAGAGTAAGAGTGAGATTGGGAGTCATCAGATAGCTGATTATGTGATGACTACGCAGATGCAAATGTAACCAGATATGTCGGTCGAATTTTTTGAAAATGTTCACTTTTTCGACTTCGCAATTATTTAAATCGTCCCGGCCGGCTCATTACGTCAGAGTTATTCCAGCTGCCTTATTTGGTATGCATCAGCTCCTCGCAGCGTTGGCCGCAATATGCAGTGGCTGTCGTTGCCTGGGGTCTCCCTCGGCAGGCGCAATAATTAGTCAAGTCCTGCTGCGTCATCTGCTGTCGTCCGATGGTATTTTCCGCCGGATTTGCGCACGGAATGGGCCGTGACGACGCATTGACTGAAAATTCACCTCTCAGGACGTGTCCCACAAAAGCGAAGTTTGATGGAGTATGTCACATATAGTCAACCACAAAATTAAATTGATGTTAAACATGTGGGTCTGGTCGTCCATGAAGGAACTCGGAAAGTCGGAACCATGCGTATTATATGCGTGTTCATATGCATCGCTCATTTCATGGCAAATCTACTTCCTAAATATCGATATTCAACTTCAGTGGCGCACATAGTTTGCATTTTCACAAAAAGAAGATGAAGTTTGCTTGCATCTACATGTCATTTTGAAACTGAGCCTATAGCGGCCATACTGTGCGTCTCCTCATGATCTTGAGTCAGGTTCCTTCTCGTCATTTCCCGAGAACATCTTGGGGATCAGAAGCGGATCCAGTTTCTCAACGGATGGGGGGATATTATCTGAGAAGCGCCTTCGGCAGAGTAATCATTCCAGGGAGGGATGCTCTCGAGAACACTGAAGAAACGCCTTTTCCTCTGGGGACGTTTTTGGCTCAAATTTATGTTCATTATGGAGGGGGTCTACATTGGTCTTCCTAAAGGGGCATCCCTCTCGGCCGAAAGCGCACCACCTTTTCATGGGGGCAAATACCCACAATGCCCCCACCCAAACAAAACGAAAAAGTGATTGCTGGGTGTCTTCGCTTGCATCTTGAAGGCCTTTGTGCCGTATTAACCACCTTCTTTCACTTCTTTGGGACACCTATCGCATATCGGGTACCTTTCTTCCAAAATAACAGCATGCTGCACTTTCATAAATGTCACGTCTCATTTCCTGGACTCTCCTTTTTGGGAGTGGGGGCACACCTAACGCCCGATGGCTTTCCCTTGATCCCTTACGCATCCCTGATCACGATGGGACCTCTTGCACTGTCTCAGGTCTTCATCGTATTCCCTGGAACCTCACACCCGTCTTGCCATCTTCCCTCATGTCCTGGGCCTTCCTGTCAGTTTTCGGGCGTCTCCCTCGGTCCCGGGATATTCCCCTCGTGTCACGGCCCCCTGTGTCGCCCGAGGGCTGGCTTAATTTCTTGGGGTCTCGTGCCCATTTGTGGGCGGTCCCCTTCCTCCCGGTGACCTCCTACGCGTTTGAGGTGCCTCTTGTACATACAGTGAAGTGAGTGTCGCATTCCTGGATATTGTCTACAATTTTTATTTGAGGATATGCATATAAAATACGGTTGTCCATATAACCATAGCTACGGCAAAAGCAACCTGTCATATCCGATCAATAAAAAACAACTGAAAGATGCAAGAAAGCTACGTTAAGGAAGAGATTGATAGATTGTGATCACAATTGCACAGTCGGAATCATTACTTGACCAGATTTCCAATGGCAAGTATATCGCCTTCTGAGCATTCCCAATCCTTCCATCGAGCCGGAAAGTGCAAGCTGGTACATACATACATACATGCATGCATGCATACATCGCACCTGAATACATATATACATACATCGCACCCGATACGTACACTAAACGCATCTCCACGGCGGGAAATTCATGTTCTATGACATAGCTTCTACCGAGATCGCGACGCACACGCAAATCCGACCAGGACCACCTGATGCCTGCGCCCCCACCCCCGAACCCCCGAACCCCCACCCCCACCCAGACCTGTCTGGCCAGGTGCCAGAGGCCACCCCAGTCGGAGCCGGCAGCAGTGGAGAGCGCGTGGAGCGACTCGAACCGCTGCGCCAAGTTAAGTCGGCCTGGGGTGGGTCAGTGCCGTATACACTCAGCTGACCAGGTGGCGTACCACGTGCCCCGACAACACACGTGCTACATCAATGAACAGCACGTGCCTGTCACGTGCTCTAATCAGGCACGTGCTATGGCAATGGATATCAACCGCTAGCCACGCGCACTAACAACACATGCTATGAACAGCACGTGCCTGTCGCGTGCCTTATCAAGACACGTGCTCGAACAAAACTCGCGCTATGTCATGGCAGGTGTTTGCCGCGCGCTCCAACAACTTCGCGCCATTTTACCAATGACGTCGATGCGGCCTGAAACTCAAACTTCTGACTACCTGAAGTGTTCTAGCAAGTCACGTGCTATGCCAGTGAACAGCACGTGTGTGTCACCTGTCCTAACTAGACCACTTCTGTTTGTCGCAGAGAGTCACTCCTCGGGGACCAAAAAGGCAAGTCACGTGTCAGAGGCGACTGGTTATGTGTCAGACGACTGGTTATGTGTCAGAGGCGACTGGTTATGTGTCAGAGGCGACTGGTTATGTGTCAGAAGACTGGTTATGTGCCAGACGACTGGCTATGTGTCAGACGACTGGTTATGTGTCAGACGACGGGTTATGTGTCAGACGACTGGTTATGTGTCAGAGGCGACTGGTTATGTGTCAGAGGCGACTGGTTATGTGTCAGACGACTGGTTATGTGTCAGATGACTGGTTATGTGTCAGACGACTGGTTATGTGTCAGGCGACTGGTTATGTGTCAGACGACTGGTTATGTGTCAGACGACTGGTTACGTGTCAGACGACTGGTTATGTGTCAGGGAGACTGGTTATGTGTCTGATGGGACATATCCAATCGGTCATGTGTCAGAGACGTCTCGTGATGTGTCAGAGGCGACTCGTAGTGTGTCAGAGGCGACTGGTCATGTGTCGGATGGGACATAACCAATCGGTCATGTGTCGGAGGCGTCTAAGCATGTGTCGAAGGGGACATAACCAATCGGTCATGTGTCGGAGGCGTCTAGGCATGTGTCGGAGGGGACATAACCAATCGGTCATGTGTCAGAGGCGACTGGTTATGTGCCGGATGAGATTCGTCAAGTGTCTGAGGAGATTGGTCATGCGTCGGAGGAGATTGGTCATGTGTCGGATGGGACTGGTAATGTGTCGGAAGCGACTGGTTATGTGCCTGATGAGATTCGTCAGATGTCGGAGAGACTGGTTATGTGTCGGAGGAGATTGGTCATGTGTCGGAGAGATTGGTCACATGTCGGGGAGACTGGTTATGTGTCGGATAAGACTGATTATGTATCGGGGAGGTTGGTCGTGTGTCGGATGAGACTGGTAATGTGTTGTATGAGACTGGTCATGTGTCGGACAAGACTGGTCATGTATCGGGGAAGCCGGTTGGAGGCGACTGGTCAGTCGGTCCAACGTCTGACGAGAAAAGCATTGAGCATTTTTCCAATGGTTGAGCGTAGTTCAGCTCAAATATTGCTCCATGCTGGCGACCGTGCATTTACAACCCAACTCATCAGCACGCGCACCGCAGGGGATCGCGGAATCTGCTCACCTCTCGTGTTTTTTTCGACGAGATCTCATGGCGGACGGGGAAGTTCTGATGAAATCCTTTGACTTTGTTGCTAATTGATAGCCGTTTGGCATCACGGAGCTTCTGGTAGCTGGTCAGGCCGTTTTCCCACCACGGCGTGACGCGCCGGTGTTTGTCTCGAGCATGGTTGCGTTTGTGTCGGCGTCTATATTCGCCGGTGACGAATAATCTCATCTATTTACTCTGTTTCAGTGTTTCTTCCTACATTAGTAGAAGACGAAGGAAGGTGGGTAGGTACACAACGTGTGTTGTTGCCACCCGGAACCTGCTGTCGCTACTGCCGTCGAAAACCTGGCTTAAGGAAGCATACCTGCTTTGGGGCTGGATTTAGGGGAACTGAAACATGCCGAACCTCTCTACCGCCACACCGGAGATGTCCCAAACTAGTACTATCTTTAAATAGAGGTAGTGTTTTCGCAGTAGTGGTGCTTTCCGTATGTGTAGTGACGATCTATAAACTTCGATGTTTCCCTGACCTGCGACCACCTGTCTTTTGCACCTGACTCGTGGGCTAAGGCCACTCTGACCCAAAACCTTGGAATCATCACATGGCCTCCACATGCTATCCAGATAATTAGCTAACGCGTGTCTTCGTCTGGAGGCTTAGCTTCCTCTCTAGTCAGGTGTTGACTGGTCATGTGTTGACTGGTCAGGTGTTGACTGTTCAGGTGTTGACTGTTCAGGTGTTGACTGGTCAGGTGTTGACTGGTCAGGTGTTGACTGGTCAGGTGTTGACTGCTCAATTGTTGACTGGTAAGGTGTTGACTGGTCATGTATTGATAGGCCAGGTGTTGACATGTCAGGTGTTGACAGGCCAGGTGTTGACAGGTCAAGTGTTGTCTAGACAGGTATTGACTGGCCAGGTTTTGATAGGTCAGGTGTTCACAGGTCAAATATTGACAGGTCAGGTGTTGACTGGCTATGTGTTGACTGGTCAGGTATTGGCAAATCATGTAAGGTGATGACAGGTCAGATGATGACAGGTCATGTGTTGACAGGTCAGGTGTTGACAGGTCATGGTGTTGACTGGTCAGGTTTTGACAGGTCAGGTGTTGACAGGTCAAGTGTTGACAAGTCAGGTATTGACATGTCAGTCGTTGACAGGTCAGGTGATGACAGGTCATGAGATTGACAGGTTAGGCGTTGACTGGTCAGGTTTCGAGCACCTTGCCCAAACACGCCTGCGACCTCTCATCGGCTGCTGACCATTGACCTCTGACCTCAGGGGCGACGGAGAACTGAGCAGTGGGAGTTGGCAGAGACCAGCCGACCAATTCCTGAACATGATGACGTCACACAGCCGGCAGAGATGACGTCACACATCATGGACGCGTCTCGCCTGTCGTACGACGTCGGGTAATGATGTCATCAGTCACCCATTTGCGGCAGCGCAGCGAGCAGCCGGCTCCCAGGGTCCCAGGACAATTTGCAAATTAGGCGGGAGACGTGACGCTGTGCAGGATCAAAGCTTAGGACAGAGGTACCACGTTCCCAAGGGTCCGATTGGTCCACTTTGACATGGGCTGTTACGTCACCCATAAACCCAAGTTCAGATGGAATGATCGACAGACACGTAGATGAGGCAGAGGCCCATGACATCGACCTGTCGATGGTGGCTGACCCAGTGTGACCCCTGATAACGGCGAGTGACGGCAATATTCGTACAATGCCGATAGCGTACGATTTGGCCAAGCGGTCAAAGTGGTATGCATCCGAACACTTGGCTGTCTGTTGGCCGGCAATGTCGGCTAAAGATTTCTTCTTGGAGCCGCTCACCAAGTGCTCGGTTCAGCAGGAAAAAGGAAATGAAATGCAGACGAGCATGACACGACTCACCGTTCGGCAGCAGGCGAAATGTCGCAGCTAGGTTATGACTGGCTTACGGCAGAATTATGGCGATAGCTTTTGGCTCGGCTTTGCTGATGGCTCCCGGCTGGTTTATGACCGAGTTATTTGGATGGACGGTAGTGCCGGGGCTTGGGAATTATTGCTGGGAAAGTTCGGCTGCGTTGTGGATAGTGTACTGAGAATGCATTGGACTTGCTCACACTATGATGAAATGTGGAAATATTGAAGGGACTTGATCAGAGCTTGAAGGACGTGTAGCCACTTTCTTTATTGGATGGTTTACGACGCACTTTATACACAATCATGCTTATGGCACCGCCAATACTGTTTCGCCGATGTGCCGCGGTTTTGGGGAATGTTCCGAGCGGTGCGAGTGTTGAACCCGGGACCATGGTATCTAGAGCTCAACACCTTAACAACTCGGCCATCCCCGCCCCACCTTTGGCCCATCAAAAGGCATGTAAATCTCCAGCCATGCATATGTTCAACAGCTGAATCAATGATGATAACCTATAAACCAGTTACATGATTAATACAACTGGAATGGGAAACCAGCCACCTTTGCGATTACAGCGTTGGGCAATTTGTGCCAGCCCCGATTTCGACCAAAAGTACGTAATGTGATAGACGGCATTCCAGCTTTAACTCTATGTCTTTTTATGTCGCCTTTGAGTGATAATTTCTTCGACTGTGGAATGTTTCTTCCTCGATAAGTTTCGCTAGCCGGTAGTTGAAAGGTGAACTGCCAGGATATAGACAGTTCATTTTTCATGTTCTGGCTTTCGAAGCGCCAGCTGTCATGCCGATGGCGACTACAGGCTCCAGTTGTGACACGTTGCGATGCATATGACACACTTGAAGCTACCTTAAAAGGCAATCCAATACAGAGTGGATCTTCCCGCTGGTCTGGAGCTTGGGCGGCTACTGGAAACCTAAATAGCTCGAGATGACTTAACGGTGAGAAAACGAGGAAGAGGGAGGGCGAGAAAGAGTAAAGAGAGAGGGGGAGGGGGAAGGAGAAAGAGAGAAAGAGAGAAATGGAGAAAGAGAGAAAGAGAGAAAGAGAGAAAGACAGAAAGACAGAAAGACAGAAAGACAGAAAGACAGAAAGACAGAAAGACAGAAAGACAGAAAGACAGAAAGACAGAAAGACAGAAAGACAGAAAGACAGAAAGACAGAAAGACAGAAAGACAGAAAGACAGAAAGACAGAAAGACAGAAAGACAGAAAGACAGAAAGACAGAAAGACAGAAAGACAGAAAGACAGAAAGACAGAAAGACAGAAAGACAGAAAGACAGAAGGACAGAAAGACAGAAAGACAGAAAGACAGAAAGACAGAAAGACAGAAGGACAGAAATACAGGAAGACAAAAAGACAGAAAGGGAGAAAGAAAAAAGAGAGAAATATGGAAAGAGAGGAAGGGAGAAAGAAAGTAAGGGAAAGTTATTTCCATCTTTCTTTCTTTTTCTCTTCCACAGAAAGAAGAGAGAGGAGTTCTTTCTCACTTTCTACTCAGAGACATCAAACAGCAAATTAAGCTGTACAACAGATCGTCCACTAGGTGATTTGATTTCATTTCATTTGACCCAGTTAACTGCTGCAGTGCCAACAGCACAGCAGCAGTATTACAGTGCCAATAGCACAGCAGCAGCATTACAATGCCAACAGCACAGCAGCGGTATTACAATGCCAACAGCACAGCAGCAGTATTACAATGCCAACAGCACAGCAGCAGTATTACAATGCCAACAGCACAGCAGCAGTATTACAATGCCAATAGCACAGCAGCAGCATTACAGTGCTAACAGCACAGCAGCAGTATTACAGTGCTAACAGCACAGCAGCAGCACCACAGCGCCAACGCCGCTAATATGCTAACTGTGCGGAGTGTGCTTGATGGGCTTCCAAGAAGTCATAATATTGAAACGCGGCTTGCGGTTCGTGATCTCGAAATATTCGGCTATTGTCAGATCTGCCACGTTTGGTTTCCACGTCTGACACTGTTATGCTGTTGGTGTGCTGTTGGCACTGCTGTTGGCACTGGCACTGATGCCTGCCGATTGTGTTGTAATCAGGGCACCCAGTGTACAAGCGGTTCTACAGCCTAACTTGTTTGATGTCTCTGCTGTTGGCACTGGCACTGATGCCTGCCGATTGTGTTATAATCAGATCACCCAGTGTACGAGCGGTTCTACAGCCTAACTTTCCGTTTGATGTCTCTGTGTACCTAGCGCCTACCCTCTCCATCCATATATCTCTCTATCTCTCTTCCTCCCTCGCCTTCTATCTCTCTGTACATTTACCTCTCTGTCTCTATGTCTGTATGTTTCGTTTTCTCTCTGTTTCTGTCGCGACCTCTATTCCCATGTCTGCATCCTTCTCTCATTCTCGCTCTCTCTCGCTCTCTTTCCCTGTGTGTTTCTCCAACTGCCTCTAACTTTTACCCATTCTCTCCGCACCTTTCCTCTTGCCTTGGTGACTCAAGTATCTCCCCGTTGTTGCACTAGTTCTTTTTTCGTGAAGTGAATTTAGGACTAGGTTACGTGTTGGTCGATTCTTTTGTGCTGGCTATACGAATTTTTGACGTTTTAATTCTTTGGACGTGCTAGCGATCTTCTAAAGACGTTTCGTAAGCGAAATATTGTAGGGGAATTTGGAATTCGTTATATTATTATAAGCAAAAGTCTGGTATTTCAAATGATCCTTGTAAAGTTGCTCCTCCAGCTCCTGGCGCAACTGAGCAGAGCTTCCAGCTAGTGCAACCCTCGATGAAAGGTGACACAATCCTTGGAAGTGCACTTATCCACCGCTGTTGTAATACCAAGTTCAGAATTTGTTTTGGTCTAATTATTTTCACATATATATCGGCATTTTCAATGGGCATAGTTCGTCAAGCTTGTAGGGGAGGGGTAGTATTATTTGTTGGGTTTGTTGTGTTGGTTGTGTTTGTTGTGTTTGCTGTGTTTGTTGTGTTTGTTGTGCTGTTGTGTTGTGTTTGTTGTGCTGTTGTGTTGTGTTTGTTGTGTGACCTTGACCATACCCCTTCATCCTGCCGGTGACCGCGACCATGGCCTGTTACTTTTTTCGATCCCACACTACAAATTTGATGCTGACCATTGAACCGGGCAGTCAGTGGTGTGTGTGTACTCACATGGTCCCTGTGGCTGTTTTGTCCCGTTTTATCCTTGCAACCAACTAACCGATTTTCTAGATTTAATCGGCACTCAATAGCACCATAAATTTAACTGAGAGAAGATTAATTTTCTTCAACAGGAGGTCACTGGCAAGGTCACAGGCAATGTCAAGCGGAACGATCGGACTGGTTTCGAGAGCTCAAATTTTTAACGCAAGCCTGTGTACTAGGGAAATGTATGATCTCAGCCGTGGTTGAACGCATACAGTTATATTTAAAGTTATCCATGTACGCACTGTCTGTCCTTGGGGCAGGTAAGCTCACCTGATGTGAAGAGGTCAAATTGCTGTTTCATGCAGTATGCAATGTTATGCATTTTTAATCACATTTTCTTGGAAAACTAACTAAATATTCGCATATGCTACTGGATTTTGTATATCTCTGTCATCTAGCATGACGCCCATGAGGCCAGATGTTCTGTGAAGTGGAAACATTTCACTGGTTCAAAGTGTGTGCATTTTTGCCGTAAATAATGGCATGAGTGGCATTTAAGACTTAGATGTTGGTCGATACATGCATTAGATGTCAACAATAATGCAATTTGAACATGCTGTCCTCGGGTCGAGTGATATCTGTGGAGAAAATGTCGAATTGTGTGCCGCTGTGGTTCAGTGTGCAATATGCTATATGTTTATAGGCTATACACGCACGAGGAGCTCGAAAATATGGGCATACACTTTATATATAACAGAATATTCGCTCTCAGGACCTATCGTATGTATAATTGACAATAAAATGTAGATTCCCTGCAATTTCTGAGATCCTTGTTACGCGTAATACCGAATGGTGATGGTCAAGTACATACCATTGATTGTATCTTGGCTCCTATTTTGGAACCCTTCATATTCATAGCATTTGCTTGTCGTGTTGGAACCTGGCAGACATGTAGCTTTCTAGAATAATTACAGCTGGATTGATCTGTCGGTATAGTTTGGTTTGATTATATCGGATGACACCAAGCAACCGCCTCAGGCTGTAAAAGCAGCACCTGAGGTCGAGTGTGTGATGTCATTATACTATGACCAAGCATTGAATGTGAAAACGGAATAATGTTTGGCCTATGATGACATCACAAGTAAATACTTTGTTCGCAACATGCCGATTTTATAACGACTTGAATGTCTTTTCCATCTGAAGCGGCCATTATATTCGAATAAAATGATAAAGAACAATATGACCCAGAATGACCTAGTTGACACGGTGGGAGAATGGCGTTTGGCCCACCAACTGTACCTGCATTGATCTGTCAGCATAGCTTCGTCCAAGTGCAGATCACATCAATAATGAACTGTTTGAGACGTTAAACACAGCACCTACGAACAGCTTTCTATCTTTATTTGGACATGACGAAAGATGACGTCAAGGTAAAATTGTCTACACAAGTTATCTTCTGAGTTCGTGTGAAGGTACTACAAGTTCCAAGCTGCTATCTCAATTATTTGGCTGTTATCGCAGAAAAACCGGCGGGCGGAAATACCCCGCCCATTCCTTCAATGTCTCATGGGTTAATGGTTTCACGTTTCACCCTTGGTGCCTGAGATCTTGGGGGTGGGGTGAAACTTCCCCACTGTGCATGATCAACGGAGTATTCCGCTCCACGAGTTACTTGATGCTGTCATTGGTAGATATCGACAGGTGCTGACTATGTGTACATGCACTCAGCACTTGCACACATTACTTAACTACATAGCAGCTCAACTATATAGTACACTTTGCCCGGGCGGAACACGATCCCAGAGCCTAGTCGCCGGGTGTGGGCGGGTGTAGCAGGTGTATCAGGCCACTCTTGGTGCCGATGGAAGGTCACGGGATCAGACCACGGCTAGGGAGAGGTCACGTGGACCGCTGCCGACGTCATGGCCAGACATCTCCAGCAGTCAGAGGTCAGAGGTAATGTGTCAGAGGGCAGGGGCAAAGGTCACATGTCAGGTGTCAGAGATCAGAGGTCATATGTCAGAGGCCAGCGGTCAGAGGACGGAGGTCAGAGGTCAATGGCCAGATCCCAGATGTCAGAGGCCAGATAACAAAAATTAGGTGTCGTATGTCAGAGGTCAGATGTCAGAGGCTTGAGGTCAAAGTAAGAGGACAGAGGTCAGATGTCAGAGGTCGATGGCCCACTGGGGAAACAGCGACCCGCACGCAACCAGCACACTGATAGCGAGTTGCCGACGCTGGTAGGCGCGTGCTGCTAGTGTCTCGTGTTGGTACGAAAGGCCACTGACACTTCAGAGGTGGACCACAGGACTTCTGAGACTCTGAGGCTCTGAGAATCCTGAGCCTGTTCGTTATAGCTCGGCGTGCGAATTGGCTGAGCGCTCTGGCCATCCTCTGATAATGGGCTCATATCGGGCGAGGGCGCCGTCGTGAGAACATACCGCGCATCGTTGGCGGCGCGTTTACTGGCTCTCCGCGGCCTGATCGGCCCGTTCACGGCCCGGGCTTAATCCGGCGACTGATGGAAAGGAAGAGTGTGTAGAGGTAGTATAGGCGGGGTTTGGGGGGATCCTGTGTCGTTTACCTTTGTCGTCGGCCTTTGTCGTCGCGCGGCGCTAATCGAATGGCGGAGCTCGCCGGCTCTGCCGCGTCGTAATTTGATTTTGTTGTGATAGGCACTTCGGCCTGCTCAGGCCATTTCGTGCGGTGAGTGGAAAGAAGAGGAAGAAAAACAATGCTATGAAAGTCAATTACCAGTCCTGAAGCAAGTTGTTTTCTTCTGAGAAAAAAGAAAAGTAGATTGATGAGAAAAGAGTGTTTTCTTTCTTTTTATTTTTACATTTTCTCTGTCCACACTATTAGTTGACAAAGTAGATTGATGAGAAAAGAGTGTTTGTCAACTAATAGTGTGGGCAGAGAAAATGGGACGTTGTGTGTACGGCAGTAGTTGGTCGTGTTTGGCAGTAGTTGGTAGTGTTTTTTTTATGGTCATGGTAATGTTGACAGTGTAGGAGAATATGTGAAACTGTAAGATGAATGTTGCATGATGGGCATGAAGGTTGAGGTGAAGCAGTGTAAATATATTGATGGGTGAACAAAACTATGACCTATACGGAGCCGCGATATAATTTTTTCTTCTTGTCTGTTTTTCTGATATGATGTGGTCCAGTTATCGATGACAAGTTTGATGTGATATGATTATGTATGGGTTGCAGTTTCAGTCCATTGTTGGTTCCAAAAATGTCGGATGCTCCGTTTTATCGTCGATTTGATGGCTTCAAAATGTAGTGGAATTTATGTGATGTTTGGAAGTCGTAATGACGATTTTGCTACTTGGTCTGCTTGGTCGTTCCCTGGGATGCCGCAGTGACTGGGCACCCACAGGAAACGGACCTTGATGCCCATGAAATGAAGTGTTTCTAGTGTGTTATAAATGGAAATGTGGCAATGGTGTGTAAAGGAAAGTGAAAAAGGTGATTGAAGGACAGATTTAGAGTCGGAACAAATGACAACACTGCGCATGGGGTGACACATTGAACGGCTGCGGACATATCGAAGGGCAATGAGGATGGCGTGCAATTCGGCGACGAAAACGGAGGTCCCGTTTGGCAAGCGATGCCCTTTTGTTTCTGTGCATGCGACCATGGCATTTCCTGTGTAGTTTGCGTCTTTAGATCCGTCGGTGAAAACAAAAGGATCGTGGCCATAATGAGAACGAGACTGGTGGAATTTGTGTTTGACGTATTCTGGAAAGCTGTGATTTGGGAGTGATGGTGAGGTAAAAAAATGTCGTTCGGTCATCTGCCACGGTGGTTTAGTTGGTGGCGGAAGAGCAGCAATATGTGGAATATTATATTGAAGTTTTGTAGAAAATGTTTTGATGCGTGAAGCTATTGTAAGGCCGGCTGCCTTTTCGGTGGGAGCTAAATATCCGTGGTGTAGATTTGACAGAATTTGTAAAGATGCGTGTGTGGGGTGGTGTTCTCTAAATTGAATTTTTGCGGCATAGCTGAGTGTTTGGTCCAGTTTTCGGAAAGCTAATGGTGGAATTCCTGATTCGGTTTGCAAAGAAGTGATGGGGGACGTGGCCATTGCACCGAGTGCTATGCGGATAAATTTATTTTATAAGGTGTCCAAAATTTTCAAAGTGGAGGTACTGCCACCTGCATAAACTATCGAACCGCATTATATGATGGGAAGAACCAAGGATTTGTATAGTTGTAAAAACGTGTGACGATCGGATCCGAATGATGAAGACGTAATGCAGCGAGATAAATTGAGTCGGTGAAAACATTCGGTCTGGAGGTGTTTGATGTGTTGATGTATGGAATACTTGCAATCAAAAATAATACCAAGAAATTCAAGCGAATTTGCAAAAGGTATGTTAGTGTTTCCGAGCTGAAGTGTTGTTTTTAAATTTGTGCACGAGGGTGATATTCTGAATATCATTGTAGAAGATGTTGGAGCCGAACATGTGAAGCCGTATTTTATGGACCATTGGTGCATCTGGTCAACTGCGTTTTGGGGTCTAAATAAGCAGTGCTCTTCATTATTATCTGTGCACAAAATTCCGCTGTCAACTACAAAAAGAGAGCATGATATCTGGGGTGGCATGTCGGTGAAAATATCGTCAATGTTGATGTTAAATAAAACTGTAGATAAACAGCTTCCCTGTGGTAATCCGTTTTTCATGAAGTGTAAATCTGACATCGCTGATCTGCACCGGAGATGGAAATGACGGGAGCTAGACAAAAATCCTATCAAATAATGAGCTAAATTCCCTCTGACGCCGATGTGAAGAAGTTTGGAAATTAATGTGGGTTGGCATAGCATACCACATGCTTTTCTAATGTGTAAAAATGTGCTGTGTTGATGTTTTTCATAACCCAGGTGGATGTCGGTTTCTAATCGAATGAGATGATCTATTGTGCTGTGTTCTTGACGAAATCCGCATTGAATTGGAGATAAAAGATAATTTATTTTTAAAAGAGTTTAGGCTTGTCCGCCACTTCCCTAGATCGTAACCGCCGACCTCAGAGGAAAGGTCGCTGGACTGCTGATACCTGCGACTCTTCGACTGCTACATTAGAAGCAAGATATATCTGTCTGCTTCATGCGAGCATCTGGAGACAGTGCACATCATCTGCAGTCTATTTGCACATTTCTGGGCAAAATCGTGGATGTGGGTGCTGTAAGTTAGATGGCGGTCCATCCACATGCCTGGGAACTTGGCAGCTGACTTGAATGGAGCATGGTGTTCGTTGAGCATAATCACGGGGTCGTTCAAGAGCGTTTGCGGCACGAGTGGGCTGCGAAGGTTTTCGACGTGGAAATAACGAAATTCCCTAAATCATAACCGCCGACTTCAGAGGAAAGGTCGCTGGACTGCTGATACCTGCGACTCTTCTGCGCGGCTTCCTCACGATGCGCTACTACTGATGACACGACCTGCTGATACGCAGACCTGTTGACCCGCTGACATACCGACCTCCTGGCCCGCTGACCTGCTGACCTGGTGACTTACCGACAATCTGACCCGCTGACTTGCTGAGCTGCTGACCTGCTAACCCGGTGACCTGTTGACCCGCTGACCTGCTGACCTGCTGACCCGGTGACCTGCTGACCTGTTGACACGGTGACCTGCTGACCTGTTGACCCGCTGACCTGCTGACCGGCTGTTGCAGGGCCGGCCGGCCGCTGGCGGCTGATGACGTCACGCGGCCCGGCTGGCGGCTGACCGGACTGTGGAACCGCCTCAACCGGTCGGTGACGTCACTGGCCTCGTCGGGTAGCCTCTACCGAGGCGGGTCGCAGTGCGGCAGCTGTGACCTTGAGTGGGACGCCGAGGGTGGAGGTGAGTCACACCTGCTGACCCCGCTGCATCCACACACTTGTTGACCCGGTGCACTAACATCGCATGACAGTGACAGACAATGATCTCGAAATTTGGGAAATTTGGCTATGCATCTTCCAGCTCCGAAACCCAAATAACCAACTGAACGCGTCTTCCGTAATATTTGCCATGTTTAACCATGTTGCAATAAATGGACTAAATGACCAACCCGGTACGCAAGAGATTACCTGCAAGTATGCTCCGCGTACCCGGATTTTAGTTGATGGAGGAACAATTGACATGTTCCGACCGTTTGGTGTGGCAAATGATCCGCACATGTATGACAATTGCGTCATGAATACACCATGTCAGTTAGTCACCGATGATAATGTTGAGACCAGTGAATGGCCCGTCTCCTCTGCGGGGGATAACTCTGTCGTCAGTGACGGACCTGTGACGTCACCGTCAGATCGCGATTCCCGACACTCACGATAAACATATTGGATGAACATGAGACGATGCACACATGTCCTCGGTTTTCTCGATGTCCTCGGTATTCCAATTCACCTCGGAGCCTACGATTGCATTTTCCTCCGAACTCGACACGCATCTTATTCGGCACATGTTGCTCTATGACCCGGAGAAAATGGATGGTCATCCGATGTAAACGAACGGGTGTCCTCGGTAATGACCGACAGACCACTGTCCTCGGTATTCACAGTTCACATGCATGCATGTACGAATGTATGCATGTGTGTGTTTGAATGTGTGGTTGCAGCTATGTATGGATGTAATAATTGATTGATTGATTATTTGGGCTCAAGGGCGCGCCGACTACAAGGTCATTTAGCGCCCATTATGGATGTAATAATACTCTCGGTTTGTTTTTCGCAAATGTTTTTTAATCGCAGCTGTGCTGGGGCGGCGCACATTGTCGGGGACCCTGTGGGTACTCAAGTGTCCCTGTTATCTCTTGGATTTCACGATCGCCGTGTTGCCCTTGGCCTATCTGTGACGGCTGATTTATAGCTTTATTTATCGATCTTCATCACCATTTTTCTGTCATTGTTTTCTCGGCTTTATTTTGGCTCCATGGCGGGGAGTAATGCATGCCTTTTCTTTCATGTAGTATTTTAGACTCTATACTTTTGGTGTTTACGTTCAAGACACAAATGGGTATATTTCCGCGTAGAATGCGCACTCCTGAGCACTTATCATGAAGAGGCGGGATTTAAAAACATTAAAAAAAAACAGTATATGTGTGCGATATCATATATTTGCAACGTGAAGGGCATGTCTGACGTCACCATCTGACGAGGCTCCGACTTCACTGTACAACATGCATGTGATGCTACTGCTGTAGTTTTCTGCATTTTTCGAATATATATATATATATATATATAAAAATACACACGATCACACACACGATCGGTATGTGGGTGGAGAACGATCTGTGGCTCGGTATGTGGGTGGAACACACGATCTGTGGCTCGGTATGTGGGTGTGTGGGTGGCTGCATCGGTATGTGGGTGGAGCACACGATCTGTGGCTCTGTGGGGTGTGGCTCGGTAGGTGGAGCACAGATCTATGGCTCGGTATGTGGGTGGAGCACACAGACTGCTGGATGTGGGTGGAGCACAGATCTGGCTCGGTATGTGGGTGGAACACACGATCTGTGGCTCGGTATGTGGGTGGAACACACGATCTGTGGCCCGGTATGTGGGTGGAACACACGATCTGTGGCTCGGTATGTGGGTGGAACACACGATCTGTGGCTCGGTATGTGGGTGGACACACGATCTGTGGCTCGGTATGGTGGGTGGAACACACGATCTGTGGCTCGGTATGTGGGTGGACACACGATCTGTGGCTCGGTATGTGGGTGGAACACACGATCTGTGGCTCGGTATGTGGGTGGAGCACACGATCTGTGGCTCGGTATGTGGGTGGAACACACGATCTGTGGCTCGGTATGTGGGTGGAGCACACGATCTGTGGCTCGGTATGTGGGTGGAACACACGATCTGTGGCTCGGTATGTGGGTGGAACACACGATCTGTGGCTCGGTATGTGGGTGGAGCACACGATCTGTGGCTCGGTATGTGGGTGGAACACACGATCTGTGGCTCGGTATGTGGGTGGAACACACGATCTGTGGCTCGGTATGTGGGTGGAGCACATGATCTGTGGCTCGGTGATGGAACCTGTGGCTCGGTATGTGGGTGGAGCACACGATCTGTGGCTCGGTATGTGGGTGGAACACACAAGTCTGTGGCTCCGGTATGTGGGTGGAACACACGATCTGTGGCTCGGTATGTGGGTGGAACACACGATCTGTGGCTCTGTATGTGGGTGGAACACACGATCTGTGGCTCGGTATGTGGGTGGAGCACATGATCTGTGGCTCTGTGGGTGGAACACACGATCTGTGGCTCGGTATGTGGGTGGAACACACGATCTGTGGCTCGGTATGTGGGTGGAACACACACAGATCTGTGGCCCGGTATGTGGGTGGAACACACGATCTGTGGCCTCGGTATGTGGGTGGAGCACACAATCTGTGGCTCGGTATGTGGGTGGAACACACGATCTGTGGCCCGGTATGTGGGTGGAACACACGATCTGTGGCTCGGTATGTGGGTGGAACACACGATCTGTGGCTCGGTATGTGGGTGGAACACACGATCTGTGGCTCGGTATGTGGGTGGAACACACGATCTGTGGCTCGGTATGTGGGTGGAGCACACGATCTGTGGCTCGGTATGTGGGTGGAGCACACGATCTGTGGCTCGGTATGTGGGTGGAACACACGATCTGTGGCTCGGTATGTGGGTGGAACACACGATCTGTGGCTCGGTATGTGGGTGGAACACACGATCTGTGGCCCGGTATGTGGGTGGAACACACGATATGTGGCTCGGTATGTGGGTGGAGCACACGATCTGTGGCTCGGTATGTGGGTGGAGCACACGATCTGTGGCTCGGTATGTGGGTGGAACACACACAATCTGTGGCTCGGTATGTGGGTGGAACACACACGATCTGTGGCTCGGTATGTGGGTGGAACACACGATCTGTGGGTCGGTATGTGGGTGGAACACACACAATCTGTGGCCTGGTCCGCTTGATCAGAGCGGATACACCGTTGCTGTGGTGTTTTGAAGGGTGTTGACTTACATAAGGAGAGATGAACAACGTCCTCGATCAAGGGTGTGCATTTCTGATGATCATTGGTAGGCCCAAACATGGAGGTTATGTCATGTTCAAACTCGGCTGAAGTGGGAAGAGGCAATAGGCTGTAATGCTAGGACTTGAATTGATCGGTGGGAAGGTAAGCCAACATGGCAGAGGGCAACGCCCACCATTATGTGCTGAATCGACACCCATGCTTTATTCACCCTTTCATATCTCGGTTCTTAGTCACCCCGGTAGCTCAGTTGGTTAGAGCGCTGACCTACACTGGTCTCCCCTGCACCGGCAACACAAGGTTCGTGTCGCTTGACGCGCTCGCATTTAGCCCCCGGCTGGGAGGGTCAGTTGGCAGCTGGCCCGATAAGGCCGGGACAAGCTACCGGGCGACCGTGTCGGTGCATTGACGGTGCGTTGACCTTTCGGTCAAAATGCTGCCGTTGAACTGCAATTAATGGATCGGGTGGTGGGGCCAAAGTTCACGCAACAAGCTCTGCTTAGCAATATAGTATGTTCACAAAGCCACCCCAGCCATAACTTGGATTAAATTTAATCTTTCTTTAATTCTGGTGGTCGTTGAATGCGCGAGGTGACTAGAAGCGCAGCCGAGGAGCCCCTGCAGCCCCCCCCCCCCCCCCCCCAAGTAAGCATGTCTTTTCGCAACTGCGAGAGCTGCGCGGGAAGCAATTTCTGTTTCAAACCATTTTTACGAAACTCCAGTCCGCGTCACCGGCCGTGACCGAGTCCGCAGCGGCGCCGTCTGACCCGTGTGACGTCACCGTCGGCAGGGTACTCCCCGCGGAGGACTCGCGCCGCGTCACGTGACGACGAGCTGATGTCGTGCGGCGGCCGCAGCGCGCGCACCGTCGACACGGCCAGCGTGGCGGCGCGGTCACGTGACGTGTCGCCCACCAGCCTCGACTGGGACGCCAACTTCGACCCGCTGCGCCGCGCCGCCACCCCGGGCCGCATGACCGCCAGCGACGTCACCAACGGCAACTTCGCCGCCGACGACGTCACCGACGACGAGACCGAGCAGCTGATTGGCCAGATCGAGGCGATGACGCAGCGGACGCTGGCCGAGACCGGCTCGGTGATTGGCTTCATCGACGAGCCATGACGCGCTTCTCATGTGATTTCTCATGCGCTTGGGTGCCTGTGATTGGTTGGTGAGCCCTGGGGCGCCAGGCGTTCGACGCGTGCGATTTGTCTTCACCGGCTTGCTTAGCTGGATATGTGCGGCAAATGCTCATTGGCTGGCATTCTGGGGGAACGAGCGATGATTGGTTCAACCAATCATCGCATCGAGGCCGGCACATCAGTGACGTGCCGGTCTCTGGCGTGCTATTGGCTGATTGAGGCATGAGTGATGATTGGCTGATGTACCCGTACCTGACGTACGATTGGCTGTTTGACGTACGATATCAAGGCCAAATTGAGCGAGAAAATGTGGTTGCTCGTGTTTTATTTTCTACAGCAACACCAGGCTAGCCATCAGCCTGCCATTGTGCTCTCATCATGTCTTGCTGTGCGAATGCGTTCACTGGCCACTTCATTTGTAACGTGTGGCGCGAGACTGCACACCAAGCATGTCAACTGTTTGACGGCAGCCTGAACTACACTGTGTGCTGGTCACGCCTCCAGCACTGGTCACACAACATGACGTCACGCCGCTGACGTCATGTTGACGTCATGTCGGCGACCTCAATACATATCCGGCCTGCCGCCCCTTTGGGAAGCTCTACCAGCTGCCGTCGAACATTCACCAACAGGACACATTTTTGCAGTGCATTTTGCAGCTGCCGTCAACAGTCACTGCAAATGATCTATTCCGTGCCACTGGCACACCGGCCCTGAACCACCAACCACTACGTCGCCACTGAACAACTAAGCAACATCTATTTGGCCGGCTTACATCCGGATAAAGTCACAAAGTCACAAAATGTTCAGGCGTAATTTTAGCCATAGGTGACTTAATAAAAATGGCTGGCTGGCAGCCAGCCAGCCAGCCAGCCAGCATCGCCCAAATGAGACAAACCCCAAGAGACAAACTCGACACACCGCCATGGGACGCAAAACAGAGCAAACCAAGCCAAATGAAGACCATACTCCGAGCGCCGAGGCACACCGGTAACGGCCGGAGCCATAACCGCCGCTTCTCTAGCCGAGGTAGCCGTTTCTGCCGTAGTAGTTGAAGCCGCAACCATAGCCGGGGTAGGTGTAGGCGCTGTAGCCGCCATAGGGGTAGCCGTAGTTTCCGCTGTAGCTGTTGAACCAGTGTGATCGACGGTAGCGTCCGTTATGTCCGTGATGCCTGTAGCCGTGATGGCGTCGGTAGCCGTCAGCCAGCCAGCCAGCCAGCCAGGCGGACAGCCAGGCGGACAGCCAGGCGGACAGCCAGGCGGACAGCATGCGCCTGGCCGCCACCGGCGCGACAGACGCCACACCCACTCGTCGGTGAGTGACGCGCCACGACACCCACCCGTCGGCGAGTGACGCGCCACGACACCCACCCGTCGGCGAGTGACGCGCCACGACACCCACCCGTCGGTGAGTGACGCGCCACGACACCCACCCGTCGGCGAGTGACGCGCCACGACACCCACCCGTCGGCGAGTGACGCGCCACGACACCCACCCGTCGGCGAGTGACGCGCCACGACACCCACCCGTCGGCGAGTGACGCGCCACGACACCCACCCGTCGGCGAGTGACGCGCCACGACACCCACCCGTCGGCGAGTGACGCGCCACGACACCCACCCGTCGGTGAGTGACGCGCCACGACACCCACCCGTCGGCGAGTGACGCGCCACGACACCCACCCGGGAGCGCCAGCACCACCCGTCGGTGAGTGACGCGCCACGACACCCACCCGTCGGCGAGTGACGCGCCACGACACCCACCCGTCGGCGAGTGACGCGCCACGACACCCACCCGTCGGCGAGTGACGCGCCACACCCCACCCCACACACCACGTCGGCGACCCCGTCGGCGAGTGACGCGCCACGACACCCACTCGTCGGCGAGTGACGCGCCACGACACCCACCGTCGGCAGTGACGCGCCACGACACCCACCCGTCGGCGAGTGACGCGCCACGACACCCACCCGTCGGCGAGTGACGCGCCACGACACCCACTCGTCGGCGAGTGACGCGCCACGACACCCACCCGTCGGCGAGTGACGCGCCACGACACCCACCCGTCGGCGAGTGACGCGCCACGACACCCACCCGTCGGCGAGTGACGCGCCACGACACCCACCCGTCGGCGAGTGACGCGCCACGACACCCACCCGTGACGCGCCGACAGCCGTGAGTGTACTGGCCGGGCCAACACTGCCGCGCCTGACGTACCTGAAAACAGCTAACCGAGCATTTCCAAAGGCACACATGCTTCACGTGTCGTACTATGTCGTACACATGTCGTACACATGTCGTCGTACACATGTCGTGCACATGCTGTGCTGTGCCTCTGCCGCCGTCACCGCCGCCACGCCAGTGGGAGCAGCCCGGTCATGAGCGGGTAATTCGCGCGCCGGACACTCTCAGCTGTGAATTTAGTACAGAGAGTGGTGGGCCGCGTTTCAGGTCACGTGTGGCAGTTTTCCATCGTGGAGTCCGCAGGCGGCTGGCACACTCTGCTGGTCGCCGGCTGTGCTGTGCCGTGCGTCATGAGTTCGTGTGAGGGGACGAGTAGCCTGGCGGTAAGTTGCTCGTCTCACAATCGAAAGGTTGCGTGTTCGAGTCTCACCTGTCGCTACTCTTCGCCGGCGACCAATCCGCGTGAGAGATTGGCGACGCTGCATGACCCAACGGTCGATGTGTCGTAAAAACCAATAACAGGAGTTTGTGTGAAAAAAATCGGTCCCGGCGGCGGCCAGCGGCCAACGTGGCACGCCGGTTGAACGTGCGGCGCCGCTGTCACCGCCATCTTTCGATCCAATTCGGAACCAGTGATTGGTTGACGCGACGCTCGAGGGCCAGCACACACACATGCAAAGTTGCCAATTCGATTGCTGATCGGCTTCACGCTCGCTCCAGCTAAATGGATGCGTGTATGACACAACTCTCTGCAGAGCGCTGTACTGCACAGCTGAAGCGGATGGAATAAATATGGAACGGCTGGAAGCGGATGGAACAAATAACTGTCGGCTCGGCGTATTCTGGCGTCCGGTGTCTTCTCCTCTCGTGTGTTGCAGTTTCTACGGTTTCGACGTGGCCGAGCTGGCTGCCCGGCTCAGCGTGGCCGCTTTGGAGTTGCTCCATCTGGCTTGAACGTCCGGATCTCTGACAGCCGGACAGCCTGCGCTTGACCACCCGACCATATTTGGCGTGTGGAATGCTTTATATGGGGCTTCGCTGGGCAAATTCGATTAATTCAATTCGATGATTAGGTCTCCTCTTCCACAATTTCTGGTGGTTAAGAACTCCAAATGCCCGCCGAGCTTTCATGCACATCACCTATTTGGTTAAATGTGCTCACAGATTGACTCCTGAATCCAGGCCCTGGCTAGATGTTTTATTTTACCCGTTTCGTTTTTCGACGTCTAAGGACGTATTTTAGGGTGCCAACCATTGTTTTAGGTGCCTAGCATATTGCTAAGATCCGGGCTCGTTTTATACTTTTGCTGCTTGTTTGCACCGACGATATTTTTGCAGGTTCCCGCACGTTTTCGAAGACACTGACGCGTTATTTAGTAACCGCTGTGTTTGTCCCCTTTTTAGAACCATACCACTTCTTAAGACTTCCGGCCTGTGTTTAGGCCGTCATGCGGCATCACGGCTCTGGTGTGCTTTCATGGCTCCGGTCGATTTTTTTTACAGACCCCGGTGTGTTTGTTTGGAGCTGCAACGAATGTGTTAAGGCCTTGCGGCTTTTTACGAGACTTGGTACGCTTTGAGGGCCCAGTGCATTTTCGACCTTCCGTTGCGCTCTTAGCTCTGTGGCTGTACATTCGGGCGTCCGTCACACGTTTCTGGAATCGCAGCACGATTTGCGGAGCTCCGGCATAATTTATCGATGTCCCGGCGCAACTTTCGGGCCCAGGCGTGTGGTTCCGGGATGACCCGAAGTCAGTTTTCCGGGCTCGACGCAATTTTTATTGACTTCTTCTGAAGTGTGAAGGTGACTGAAGGTGACTTGTGAATCCAGGTCAGATTTTTTTCGGGCCTCCGATGCCAAATGTTTGTGTCCCGCCACGATTGTTCCAGCTCCCGTATATATTTCTTTTTTCCGAGTTACCGTACACCATTTTTGAAGGCATCTGGTACCAATGGCATCTGATGCTTGGGTTCCGAAGACTGTCCTGGTGCCAGCATTTATTTTTCGGAATCTCAACATTTTGGATGGCTTGATTTCTGTCGGGTTCTGATACGATTTTTGTTGACTACGCTGTTAATATTTGGGGCCATCGACGCCAATTTTGAGGAGCTCCGTGGGAAATTTTGGTGCCCCGACCAGAATTTGTGGGTAAACGGGAACTTTCAGTTCAGAAGTTCAGAGCGATATTTTTTAGGGGCTCGGTGCGAGTTCGTGGGGCGGGTTGCAATGCACTGGGTTCCAGGTTGATTTTGGCTAGCCCGGGCGCGTATTTTTGGGTGAATGCTGTATTTATTCAAAGCCCATATGCAAATTATGGGGTACCGACGCCATTTTGGGAGACGTCTGCGCGATTCTTGGGAGCCCCCACCATCAGGAGGGAGGGAGACATTTTCCTCTTTGTTACGCTACTGCGGCTGCTCAACAAGTTTTTCAGCCGACAGTGCCCTTCAGGGCAAAAGACCCTCAGGATATTTTTCTTTTGGGACAAATCCTGAATATTCTGGTGCTCGGGTCGATTCGATGGAGTGCCTTTGCAATATGTTTTGGTTGAGTTCTATCTTTCGTAAGCCACCAGCGTTATATTTTTGGGCCCCAGTGCGATTCTTTGGGCTCCCGGTGCCATATTTTCCGTGCCGCAGCACGTTTCCTTTCCGGTGACCGGCGTGTTTTTTTTTTACTTGTGGGGCTTCGGCGCGACCTTTTAGGACCCCAGTGTAGGCAGCGACGCTACTGTGTCTAAGTGCGATTTTTTGGGGGAAGCCGTCATCTGTTCGGATCATTAGCGTGAGGTTTAGTGGCATCGGCATTTCTTGGGTGCCCAACACACTTTGGGGGCATTTGGAGCGATTGTTAGGACCCGAGTGATTTCATACGTCCGAACTGCTTTTCGTCGCCCGGACTTCATATTTTTGGAGCGCTCACAGTGAGACTTTTGGGGTCCCGGTGCGACCTGCGGAACCCTTAGTAATTTGCAGGGGCCCGGGCGCGACTTTTTTGGTACCCCCGTACCCAGCGAGATATTCAGGGATCCCGACCCTTTTGGGCCCCCGTCTTGATTTCCAAGAACTCCAGCACTCTTTTGTGCCCCCAGCATGATTTTCACGTACCCAGTCAAGAACCTTTTAGGCTACCAAAACTTTTTTTTCAGGGATCCCAGCCTTATCTTCACGGGCACAGCCTATCGTTCAAGAGTTCCAGCGTCATTTCAAAGAGCTCAGCATGAATTTTCAGTACCCAGCGTTATTTTCAGAGGCACCGATGTGACTTTTCGGGGCCCAAGCGCGACCCTTGGGAAGGTTCCAGCGGTATTTTCAGTGGCTCAGGTTCCACTTTTTGAAGCTTCCAGCGTCAGTTTTGGTTCCCGCGTAACGATTTTTGGCAAACCAAATTGACCCAGCGGGACTTTTAGGGAACCTGGCGCAAATTTTCCGCATCACGGCGAAATTCTTGGGGGCCCACAACCTCTCAGAGGGGGAAGCAACTGCCTAGTGTCCTCTTCGGTACGCCACTGCTCGCAGAGCTAAGCGGTCCGCCATCACTCAAAACACCGAGCTGTCGCGTCACGCGACACCAACCACCGTTGCCACCATGCCGGACTCTCACCACCCTCACCGCCAGGACACACGAGTAAGCTGACCCAGATGATGATTATTGGGGTTTTAGGGCGCGTCAACCCCAGTGGGTTATATTGCACCCATAACAAGCTTGCTTGATCACACGTCAGATTGTCACACATGAAGAGCTCTTCATAGAACATATCAAGAGAAACAAATCATCATCTAGTCAGGTGTGTATATTACTTGAAATCCTATCTCTGCCAGGAAACACAAAACCGCTCTGTTCTGTATAAATCGGGAATCATTTCCCAACAAGTCGCCCAGCCTCAGAGAGTTAGCACCATGTCCGAAGTGACGCCTACTTTCTTCCGTATATGCTGGGCACGCCACCAGCACATGGTGCACAGTCAGCGCGGGATTACACCTCACACAGTTCGGCTCTCCTCCACACACAATAAACATCTATGGGGACGAGTAGTCTAGGGGTAAGTTACCCGTTTCACAATCGAAAGAGTGTGGGTTCGAATCTCACCTGTCGCTACTCTTCTCCCGCGGCCAATCGGCGTGAGAGATTGGCGACGCTACATGACTCAACGGTCGACGTGTCGTAAAGCCCAAAAACCACCACCACCAATAAACATCTATGCATCGTGAGCGTGTGACAAATTCTGAGTCGACAAATGGCCACAGTAAGCTGGCCAAGTCTTTATTGCTGGCTGCCGAGCCTACCTCAGCCACGGGTAGCGCAATCGACGCGCTCTGCGCAGGGGCGCACTCAGCCCACCCACACGGGGTTCACAAATAGCAGAGTGCGCAGATCGCAGCATTGCTGTAGTTCAGGGGCATAGGTCATTCAGCGACCTGCGCACGTCCACGCGTTACCACCGCTCGGCTCAACAGGAACAACAGCGTACCTGCGACAGATACTGGTCGGTTGGTTATTGGTTTTACGACACATCGACCGTTGAGTCATGTAGCGTCGCCAATCTCTCCCGCCGATTGGTCGCGGGCGAAGAGTAGCGACGGGTGAGACTCGAACCCACAACCTTTCGATTGTGAGACGAGCAACTTACGCCTAAGCTACTCGTCCCCAAGAACAACGGCGCACCTACGACATACACTGTGGGCAAGAGAAAGTACGCAGCATACGCACAGACACAAACACATAGTCCACTCAGTATAAAACAATTTTGAACTCCATCGCTGCCACGGTGTGAAATTGTCCGGTCACTTGGCCCGGATCACAGCAGAACTGCGGGTACACGCAAAGGCAACGGTGTGGACACCGCATTCACACTTCTGGGGGAGGGGGGCTTTAGGGCGTATCGACATGTTGATCATATAGCGCACTTCAGCCACAAGCATCGACCCCGTTGCATATCAGTCCAGATGTAACGCCTTAGATTCGCGGAAGACCCAGATGGTTGACGACAATGCGGACTATACCGCGCACCGTTAGGCTTCACGTATATCATACGCCGCCGCCAAGGTACCTTGCTGTTGACATCCTCACACACACATGGGCTGCGGAATGCAGTATTGCAACGGCTGCTACCCGGTCTCGAACGCACGACTTCCTGTTCGCTGAACGACACGTCAACGCCGAGCCGCCTCGGTCCATATTGCTTAACCTAGCGCGAAAATAAATAGCATCGTTTTCACATCCACATAAAATAATGGTGGATGAATGCACCATATGCCAGTCACATCAATGCCATCGCCTCTTCCCTGAACCTCAACATCTTCCCTCAATCACCCCCCCCGCGCCCACCGCAACCCTCCCTCGGACACAACAACCATCCCTCAGCCACCACATCCCCTCCCTCGGACAGCATATGTCTCCCTCGGACATCACATCTCCTCCCTCGGACATCACATCCCCTCCCTCGCACACCACATCCCCTCCCTCACACACCACAGTCCCTCCATCGGCCACCACATCCCCTCCCTCGGCTACCAGAGTCCCTCCCTCGAGCACAAAAACCATCCCTCGGCTACCACCACAACCCGTCATCGGCAATCACATCCACTGCCTCGCACACCACACGCCGGGCATGGCTCAGTGGTTACTGAACGTCCTGGCAACCAAGGTACGGGGTTCGATTCCCCGCGACGCCCGCCCTTCCTGCCAGTGTGAAGGCAGGCGACGCCGTATGGCCTCAGCTGCTGAGGCGTCGTAAACCACAATCGAAACACCACACGCCGTGTGACGTAAACCTCGTCACGCCGCAGACGTGACGTCAGACGTGAGGCCGGCGCCATCACCACAGCCGCTCGCAGCCGTGTGACGTCAGACGTGACGTCAGACGTGAGTCAGCCGCTGACGTCAGACGTGACGTAGAGGCCGGCGCCATCACGACAGCCGCTCGCAGCCGCGCTTGTTGGTCAGCCGGCTGACGTCAGACGTGACGTCAGACGCGAGGCCGGCGCCATCACGACAGCCGCTCTCAGCCGGCTGACGTCAGACGGGGCCCGGCGCAGCCGCGCTTGTTGGTCAGCCGGCTGACGTCAGACGTGACGTCAGACGTGAGGCCGGCGCCATCACGACAGCCGCTCTCAGCCGGCTGACGTCAGACGTGACGTCAGACGTGAGGCCGGCGCCATCACGACAGCCGGTCGCAGCCGCGCTTGTTGGTCAGCCGGCTGACGTCAGACGTGCCGTCAGACGTGAGGCCGGCGCCATCACGACAGCCGGTCGCAGCCGCGCTTGTTGGTCAGCCGGCTGACGTCAGACGTGACGTCAGCCGTGACGTCAGACGCGAGGCCGGCGCCATCACGACAGCCGCTCGCAGCCGCGCTTGTTGGTCAGCCGGCTGACGTCGGCGGCGGCCAGCCGGTGCCGGTTGGCCATGTGGCGGCGCAGCGTGAACGTCATGGCGAACTGCTGCTGGCACAGCGGACAGGTCGTCTGGCCGCGGTGCTTCTTCATGTGCTCGGCCAGGTTGCGCCGGTGGAGGTAGCGGACGCCGCACACGGCGCACTGCTCGCCGCCGCCGCCGCTGCCTGACTCCGGCGGCCAGCCGCCGGCACAGCCTGCAGAAGGACGACAGGGTGAGTGCGGTTGGTTGTTGGCTTTACGACACGTCGACCGTTGAGTCATGCAGCGTCGCCAATCCCACGCGATTGGTTGCGGGCGAAGAGAGCGACAGGTGGGGCTCGAACCCACAATTTGTCGATTGTGAACGAGTAGTGTAAAATAGTGTAAGTGTAGTGCAGTGTAAAATAATTAACCATGTGGCCTGGAAATGCACAGTTAATGGAGTTGTGGTATTTCATCCTCGTCTTCGGTTTTTACCATTTTGCCACATGATGTATGCGCAGTCATGCACACAACTGCTAAATAATATAAAATGCATGTGACTGAAGCGAAAGGCATTCCGCTTTTTAATCCTTAAGTGGCAATCCTTTATTTTCTTCCAATCCTTCACTATTCCCAAGTAACTTCTTCCTTCATCCACACAGTTAATGGTGAAGTAACTTTAGGACACTGGGGTGAGTGTGGTTGGTTGTTGGCTTTACGACACGTCGACCGTTGAGTCGTGTGGCGTCGCCAATCTCTCACGCCGATTGGTCGCGGGCGAAGAGTAGCGACAGGTGGGGCTCGAACCCACAATGGTCGGTGATGGAGTTTTAGACTTTTTTTTTTTTATTTTTTACGGCAGTCGCAATCTCACGCCATTTTGGGCTCGAACCCACAATGTGTCGATTGTGAGACGAGTAGTCAGAAATTAATCATCCTCAAGAGTATACAACACCAAAACGTGCATGTCGAAAGAAGGTAGAAATGTCTCCAGATGATACAACCCCAGTCACTCCTTGGTAGCATACGCAGTGTCCGTGTTCACCCGCCGTAAAATTTGGCGTCTTGGAGGTACCAGCAGTAAACAGCCCACTAAAACATTATAAATGGCGGGCAGGTCAGAACAGCGTGGGGATAAAGGTCGGTCACCACCGGTCAGTATGTTGCTGTGTGTCCCGACGACGTGTCCCATCCTCAATCGGCAGAGCGTTACTTCCTCTCGTCGCGAGGTCCGGTGTGTGGACTGCCACACTCCTAGTACCGGCTTTATAACCCTCAGCGTACTAGGTCTGGAGTTCCAGGCTCGTTCCCATTCGGACCGTATATATGATAATATTGAGGGATATATAACTCTTGGAGGAAGAAACAGGCAAACTTCACGGCCATTACTGATAGCGTGCATAGCGGGTATATCAACAGCTTCATTTCCGGCAAGTCCAGCACGGCTGTGGATTCAGAAGAATACGATGTTTTTGTCAATACCAATTAGGGATTTGACCACGTGTAGAATCTTTTCGACAAACCTGTTATCCGGGTTGAAATACTTCATTGGCCAACGTTTGCTAAAGGAGTCGGTGAAAACCACGTGATCTATGGATTTGTCATCCGGGATATAATAGATGGTTTGCAAAATTGCATCTTTTTCTAATTCGAGCATGCTAAATTATTCAGAGTTGACATTTCTCTTCTTTGAACAGTACAAAGTAGCTCAGTCTGCACTGTAACAACCTGCCAACAGGGGCTGTTCGGAATGACAGTGCGTGTCACAGAACCTCAATTTCCATTCGCGAACGGTCGGAGTGCCAAGTAAAATGGAAGGAATTGGAATTTATGGGCGCGTCGACTGCGTTGGTCATGCAGCGCCAAGCAAAATGTAAGCCGCGCTGATTACGGAACGACAGACCTCAAGGAGATGGCCTTGAAAACATCCATTGATAGGCTGGATGTGTTCGGTTCTGTGCGACTTGGCATACGCACCTCGCTTCCAGTAGTATGTGGCGCAACACAAGAGGAGGTTCACCAGTCTCAGCCATTAAACTATCAGCCGAAGAAGCACGGAACGCTCCAGTAGCAACATGAAAGGCCGCATAGTGGATAACGTCCACACGAAGTTTCGTTGAAACACACGTTTCGTTGTCTTAAATAAAATATCAACAGTCGATTTGAGAGCGTGCGAACGACTGCTACATTAGAAGCAAGATATATCTGTCTGCTCCATGCGAGCATCTGGAGAGTGCTCATCATCTGCAGTCTATTTGCACATTTCTGGGCAAGATCGTGGATGTGGGTGCTGTAAGTTAGATGGCGATCCATCCACATACCTGGGAACTTGGCAGCTGACTTGAATGGAACATGGTGTTCGTTGAGCATAATCACGGGGTCGGTGCAAGAGCGTTTGCGGCACGAGTGGACTGCGAAGGTTTTCGGCGTGGAAATAACGAAACCTGTTTGATCACACCAATCTTGCACCTTCCTGACAGCCAGCTGGATAGGCGCTAAATGATCAAACCTGGTCGATGCGCCCTGAAACTCAAATAACCAACCAACCAACCAGCCGACAGCCAGCTGGAGTTGCCTCTCTTCCGTGTGAACAGAGCGCGAAGAGCGCCACACGACGAAATCATCAACAAATAACGCTATGCCTACGGAAGTAGTCAGTGATGTACCCACATCACCGATAGCAACAGCAAACAATGCTACACTCAGTACGCTTCCTTGTGGGAGTCAGTTAACTTGTGAAAACGCGCCGGAGAGAGCCGCCTATTCTAACACGAAACGCTATGGCAGCTAAAAATCGGTCGGGAAGGAACCCATGGATCTTCTGAAACCCATAATGTGAAACTTCATCAGTTTAATGTGAAGCCAAGTCGTATCATATGCGCAGTGAATGTCGAAAAATATTGCAGCTGTATGGTGGCGCTTCATAAATTCAGAGCGTACAACGGAACCAAGTGCTCAAAATGGTGAAGTATGCTACTGTGCTTTCGGAAGTCACTTTGTATCGTAGTAAGGAGATACTGATATATTACTACGGCTTAAGGGCGCGCCGACTACGAGGTCGTTTAGCGCTCAGTAAGGGATAGTTATGATCTGAAAACCACATGAAATGGACATTCACCATGTTCTCAAACAACTTACATAGGGAGCAAGTGAGCGAAATTGGGCAGTAATGCAGTGGGTCCTTGCCAGTTACGCTTGGTTTGCGTACGGACAATATAATTGCCTCCAGCCATGAAGATGGAGATGTACCTGACGTCCACATCTCATGTAGGACTTGCAGGAGAGTTGCTAAAGCTTTCGCTGGGAAATGTTTGATAACATCATTATGTAGCGTGTCTGGACCCTCTGCAACGCTCTTCGGCGTGCTGATTGCTGCAGTTAATCTAAAGAGAGCAAATTGTATGCTGTTTTCGAGGTCGTCTGCGGTAGAAAAACCAAGAGGGCATTCCTCACACCGAGCCTTATGCCACAAAAAAACTCTCCTTGTTACTACTTTCCGAACGTGCAGCGGGCAAAGCACATCCTATCTTGTTGGGCATTTCTTCCGGGTGGGCGATGGCTCGTTCGTCCGTGTGTAAGACGGATGGTGAGACTGGAGCGTGCTTACCAGAGAAGCGCTTTATGCGCGGCCATACGGCTGACAATGACATGGAGCGATTCAACGAGTTTACGGCTGCGGCCTGATCAGGCTGAGGTCTAGCACTGAGGTGTTGCCTGGAGGCGTTGGTTGGTCATTGGTCTCACGACACGTCCACCGTTGAGACATGTAGCGTCGCCAATCTCTCACGCCGATTGATCGCGGGCGAAGAGTAGCGACAGGTGAGATTACCGTTAGCTGGAGCATCCCACAACCTTTCGATTGTGAGAGGAGCGACTTATCCCTAGGCTACTCGTCCCCTGCCTGAAGGCGTGGATAAATGTGTACGTGTCCATGTATGTAGAATACAGAGCGTTCTGTGGAGGATGACTGACTCCAGATTTTGATGTCATCACATCCACACAACGTGCGGTGGACGGCAAAATCTCCCACAAACAAAATCATTGGTGTCAGTTCCGACCGATTACGGACGAGTTCGGAGGTGAAAAGCAGCCGCAGCCGGGAGATGCAGGGATCATACCGTGCCAGCTCCGCGGTCGAGATACACACGCACAGCCGCAGCCTGGGATGATGTACCAGTGTCCTAAAATTACTTCACCATTAACTGTGTGGATGAATGAAGAAGTTACTAGAAAATAGTGAAAGATTGGAAGAAAATAAAGGATTGTCACTTAAGGATTAAAAAACAGAATGCCATTCACTTCAGTCATATGCATTTTACATTATTTAGCAGTCATGTGCATGATGACTGCCCATACATCATGTGACAAAATGGTGAAAACCTAAGATGAGGATGAAATAGCACAACTCCATTAACTGTGAATTTCCAGGCCATATGGTGAATTATTTTACACTATGATGTACACAGTGGGCGCGCTGTGGTGGACTGCAATCAACACTCCCCCATGTGCTACGCTATCCGTCACCACGCAATTCCGAATTAATGGGTGGGATTTTAAAGATATATTGGGCTCAGGCAGAATCCTGTTTTCCTCGATGCACAAAGCCAGAGGGGCCCGTCGATGTAAAACTAACTGAAGGTTTTAGGGACACTGGCCACTGGTTCTAAAACCTCGACAGTTCCATTGTAAAGCAGTCGGTGTAAAGGCAATATAACATCCTGGAAGATAAAAAGTGGCAGGCCTGTTCATACGCACAAATTTGCACTGCCCCACGGCATCCCGGTTCCAGGCTTCAATAAAACAAACAATGCCCCAGCTTTGACTAGCTCAAGAAAGGATTAACGAGGACCCATAAGAGTGGATATTACTGCTGGGACCCCGAATGTGCCCGCGGCCGAGACCTAGGGACCCACCACACGACGGCAAATTCGACCAGGGTTGGTTGGTTATTGGTTTTTACGACACAGCGACCGTTAAGTCGTGTAGCGTCCCAAATATCTCACGCCGATTGGACACGGACAAAGAGTAGCGACAGGTGAGACTCGAACCCACAACCTCTCGACCGTGAAACGAGCAACTTACCCCTAGACTACTCGTCCCCAAACTCGACCAGGCGAAGTTCACTTATGTTTGATGGGGGACTGCTGAGGAAAACAGTTTTCATGCTGATTATTCCAAACAGCAATGCAGCAATCACACAGATGGCACAATGTGCTTGTGTGTCTGTGTGCATGTGCGCGTATGTGTAGGGGGAGCTATGGCTCTCTTAAATTGCCTAATCTTGCATATTGTAACATTTTCACGTGGCAACACACATAATCGATGGTTGTGTGGACCAAACTTCTCTTCTCCGAGTTTTCACATGCTCAATTCAGGAATAAAAATGTATCGAGGGTGGCAGAAGCCACCAACGACAAATAGCGCACCACTAAGTATTGTCATGGGTGCATATTTGTAACGTGTCACCACTGTAAAAGCTTACCGGTCACAGCAGCCGCGTCGGCCGTAACCATGGCGACGAGCGGCTGTTCGCCGTAGCCGGTCTCGAAGTCGGACAGGTAGCCGAGCGTGGCGTCCATACTCTGCTCCCCAGTGACGTCATGGTCGGCGAGATCGACCGGCTCCACCTGGCGGCACGAGGACCCCAGTGACGTCATGGTCGGCGAGGTCGACCGGCTCCACCTGGCGGCACGAGGACCCCAGTGACGTCATGGTCGGTCAGGTGGACCGGCTCCACCTGGCGGCACGAGGACCCCAGTGACGTCATGGTCGGTCAGGTGGACCGGCTCCACCTGGCAATACGAGGCCCCCAGTGACGTCATGGTCGGACAGATGACCGGCTCCACCGGCGGCACGAGACCTCATGGTCGGAGATCGACCGGCTCCACCTGGCGGCACGAGGCCCCCAGTGACGTCATGGTCGGCCAGTAGACCGGCTCCACCTGGCGCCCCAGTGACGTCATGGTCGGCCATCGACCGGCTCCGACTGGCAATACGAGGCCCCCCAGTGACGTCATGGTCGGCCAGATCGACTGGCTCCACCTGGTACACGCGGTGAGGTTCGGGCAACGATGCTGTCTGTTAGGAAACACACAATTCGTTTTGGAAGGCCATTAATATCGGAATATATTTTATGTGCACAATATGGTGGAGATGTGGGAATTTCCCAAAAGCACCAAAACAAACGAAACATCGTTCCACGCATAGTTACTAGCAGTGGGACATTTCGGCGTACCGATCATGATTTGGCACCAAGAACAGATATCAAACATCGTGCAACACATCTCAACTCGACTCGACATAGAACACGGCGTCGATATTGAAGGCGGCATCGAGTGTCTATCACTAGGTCTGGGTGAATGTGTAAGGCGAGGGGGTTGTTGGTCGCGTCAGCTGCTTCAGTAAAAATATATATATATATGAAATATCAAAATAGATGATATAATATATATACCTACTTTATATAGTATATATATATATATTGCGTACTGCAGATATACCTCGTCCTAATATAAAGCGCCTATATATATAGCACTAAATATACATAACACATATGTATATATATTTGCTTTTGTTGCTATCTTACAGTTCCAAAAAAGGCGCAGGGAGCTGCAGTTCTGCCCCGACCACCCAATTCCTGAAGAAATCCTGGCTGCACCCGCAGGTCAAGCCCCGGTCCCAGCCAATCGATTTTATGAAACGACAGACCTGGTCTAAAGTAGGGGGAGTGACTGTCCTGGAAGGCAAAAGTCGGGGAGGGGTTGTCTTCCTCGAAGGTGGGGGAAAATTCCCACATAAAAATTACTGTGGAGGATATAAGCCCCACATCTCAAACAGTGGCGGAGCCGTTGGATTTAGCGATGGGGTGTGGTTAGTCCGAGTTGAACCAAGTTATTTAGTTATCTGGGCTTTATGGCGCCTCAACCAGACTTGATCATCCGCGCCCATGGAGTTTAACCAACAAGCTCAGCGTGTCTTCTATGTAGAAAAAGAGGCATGCCGTGAAATCCAAAATAGAGCGGCATCTTTCTGACCTCTTGATATCGTAATGCCATTCATATTTTGCGCACTGCAGATCTGCCGCGGCCGAAGAAAGCGCCTAATATAGCACCGTGAAATAGCACAAGGCACCATGTTGATGTGTTCGGCGTGCGATTTTCAGGACGCCATCACCATGCACCAACTACGCAAGAATTATCAGACTCGGTCCCTCTCATCACCTACAAACTTCTGTAAAATGTATCCGATCCGACTATGGGTCGACCAATACACACATCAGAGCCGTAATATTCAATCCATCTATCACGTCAACCCTGATCACCAAACGTGTTTTCAAACCTGTCTTCGACAGATAATAGCTAATAAAACGGAAAGCAACGTCCCACCAGTTGAAAGCTCGTTCTCCGACCTCCCGGCGGATCGTGGGTTCTAAGCTCGATGACAACCAGCCCACCCTCTCCTTCATCACTTAATAAAAACCAACTCGTCCTCTCCGTCCCCACCTGATAAAAATACGGCTGATGACCTTGTCTATGCTGCATGTTCAGATTCAGCACAATATACGGGAAACAAAACGACAGCGCCCAATTCACCGGAGGGGATACCGTTCTGGATGACAAACATCCAGACCAACGACGTGTTTCCCACCCTGGCTTCTTGGAGACGAGTAGCCTAGGGCTAAGTTGCTCGTCTCACAATCGAAAGGTTGTGGGTTCGAGTCTCACCTGTCGCTACTCTTCGCCCGCGACCAATCGGCGTGAGAGATCGGCGACGCTACATGACTCAACGGTCGACGTGTCGCAAAAACCAACAACCAACCAACCACCCTGGCTGTTGCCCACCTTGAATCGCGGCGGCTCCTTCTCGGAGACGGGCGCCGCCGGCGCGGGCGGCGCCAGCGACGAGAGGGCGCGCCGCCGGCGCCTGAGACGAGAGCGGCGCAGGCGGCGACGGCGACGGCGACGAGCGCGGCGCGGCCGGCGGCTCCGACGCGCCGGGAGGGTCGGTCGGACGGTCGGCGGCCACCGACGGCGAGGTCGGCGGCCGACGGCCGGCCGGAGCGCAGCCGGAGACACGCCGACGCTTGGCGGCCGGCGCGGCGCGGGTCTCGGCCGGACAATGTGGCGGCCCAGCCTGCTGGTGAGGCGCTCCGTCAGCACGTGCACACCCGGCCGTTAGTTATTTGGGCTTAGGGGCGCTTCGACTGCTTCGGTCATACACCCGGCCGTGTCCACAGTCGAAACGTACCAAAGGTCCCGGGTTCGACACTCGCGCCGCTCGGCACATTTCCCAATCCCGTTTGTTTGTTTATTGGTTGGTTCACGACACACTTTATGCACATTCACGGCTAATGGCGCCGACCACACTGTTTCGCCGGTGGGCCGCGGGATCGGGAAATGTCCTGAGTGGCGCTAATGTGAAACCCGGGACCTTTGGTACCCATAGCGCGACACCTTAACCACTCGGTCATCCCCGCCCCAATCCCGCGGCCCACCGGCGAAACAGTGTGGGCGGCGCCATTAGCCGTGAATGTGCATGGAGTGCGTCGTTAACCACCCAATAGACACACAAACAACAGTCTAAAGGTCGTGCATCGCTCGCAACTGAA
Source organism: Imbricaverruca yamaguchii (assembly GCA_034440575.1). Taxonomy (NCBI): domain Eukaryota; kingdom Metazoa; phylum Arthropoda; class Thecostraca; family Neoverrucidae; genus Imbricaverruca; species Imbricaverruca yamaguchii. The sequence goes on along the minus strand of JAOTOL010001465.1, from coordinate 40,356 downwards.
CATCAGATCATGCTTACATCGTGAGTGCAGCAACAGAAAGATAATACGCCTGAACGCTTGGGAGCTCGTGGTCCTTACCAGCCGGATAGCCCCTGAAAGCTTGAGAGGTTGGGTGGCCAGGGGTCAGGCCGAAATGAGGTGCCTCTGGGCTAAAAGTGATGGGTTCCTGGGCCGACGAAAGGGGCCGGGCTGATGCAAAGGCCCCGGGCTCATGCAAAGGGCCCCGTGATGGTGAAAACAGCCCCTGAATCAACAACAGAGAGTGTCCATGGGAAGACACTAATGGCCTAGGTAGGGTTGCGAAGGGTTTGCAGGCCGATGAAGGCCGCTTCGGCTCGGTGCATGGCACCCAAGCTGACAGGGAGGACTCCAATCAGCAAGAAGTGTCACTGAGGTGACAAAGAAGGGCCCAGAGGTGACGCCAGAGCCCTGAGGTGAGGTGCGGTGGCCTGCAGTGATGGAGAGGGGTCTGTAGAGACAGAAGGGCTTGGGGTGATGGAGGTACTCTGATTGGTTGGTTATTTCAGTTTTAGGGCGCATCGACCAGGTTTGGTCATTTAGCGCCCAGGAGGTACCCTGAACCGATAGAGATGGCCCATCGCCCGACAGAGGGTCTTGTCTACCAAACAAGAATCTGGCCCATCGGAGAGGGCCCCAAGCACTCCCTAATAGTATAATGTTTGCCAAGGCGTTTGTATGCCTCAAATGTGACCAATCTACTGGGGTGCATTACACATGTGCCCTTCAACAAAAATCGTATGCTCGCCCATGGTGCTGGGTGTGTGGTGCCCTGGTGCTAGGTGTGTGGCTCCCTGGTGCTAGGTGTGTGGCTTTCTGGTGCTAGGTGTGTAGTGCCCTGGTGCTAGGTGTGTGGTTGAACCACGCACCTATTGATTGATTATTTTGGCTTAAGGGCGCACCGACTGCGAGATCATTTAGCGCCCATAACCACGCACCTAGCACCAACACACCCTGCAAACTCTCACCTTGTCATCATCGCCGCTGAGGCCGCGGATCTGCAGCATCTCGGCCGTCTTGATGAAGCTGGCCAGCTGACTCTGCGCCACGTTCACGCTGCCCTTGTACATGAACTCGATGATGGCGTGCAGGTCGGCCGCCGACGTGTCCTTCAGGAAGATCACCATCTGCTGACACGGGTTGCACTGGGGACGTGTTTTATTGTCAGCTGTGCACCATGCACGGATAGTGACAAGCAGGATCCTTCCTTCGTCTGGTATTGACTTTGCTTGTTGGATTGGATTGGATTGTGGCTTTACGACGCACTCAGCAGCGAGGCCATACGGCGTCGCCTGCTTCTCACCCTGGCAGGAAGGGCGGGCACCGCGGGGAATCGAACCCCGTACTTCTGGCTTGCCAGACGCTCATCGTAACCACTGAGCTACCGACGCCCCGACTTTGCTTGTTCACTGTATTACAGGAAATATATTACTCGCATCATACCCTTTGACCAACATTGACGACTATCTGCACAAAGAAGCATCCTGCAGTGTGCTGATGGTAACCAAACGAAAAAAGTCTGGAAATGCTGGTGGCACATTAGAAAAAAACACATGTCAGGACTTCAAACAACACCATTCTAAGGATATATGCACACATCCATACACAAGTCTGAACTGTCTGAAGCTAAATATTGCTATGGTGGCAAGCTGCATATCAAAACATCTCATTTAAACAACCACTCATTATTTGAGTGGGCAAAACTGGAAACTGGATGGCTATTGCCTTAGCTACCTGGGCAGTGTGAAAATAATGGTTTTTTCGTGAGGTGTGAGATGTCGAAACGAGTGCAATAGGACGTCGAATTTCGTTATGAAAACCATGTCATTTAACAGAAATTATAAGTTCTTTGAACACAATTCCGATCCAACCGCATACTCATGTGTGCCCCTTTTTCCTTTGCCTTGACATACCTAATTTAGAGATAACTATTTTAGTGATATCAATACAAAATATATATCATTGTCAACTGATATTGTTTAACAGAACACAGTTAGAGGATAATCATAGGTTATCCTTGTGCCTGGAATTGCGCTAAGAGATGTGTGTGCAGCACAATTTGCAATGGTGAGTATCAGCATACTTGTCAACAAGATGCTGTTGGAAATTAGATCTGAAAACTTCATAACGATTCATCGTGGTGGATTGAAGCGTGATAGGTGCGCCCACCGACCATCATGACGGCCCGTTGGAAGGGATGTCAATTCAGAGCTCAGAAAGTCGTATATTCCACCCTATTTGACGAATAATTTATCACTGTGCCTGGGTGACAAGTGTGCATGTGATCACATAGCATGGTGTTGCTGGACTAAGCTCACATAACACTGGATGATGAGCTAAAAAGAAAATGAAACGATGCAGATCAAAACGAAGGGGCAGATGAAGAACAAAAAGTACACAAAGAATGAGAAGAATAACCAGAAGCACAGTGGGCTCATTCGTGATGCACTGTGTGCTGAACCATCTACCACTCCCGAGCTTCCTCTGTTCCTCTGTAGAATAGGGATGATGATGACATGACATTGATTGGGGTGTGTTGGTCACTTGATCCATGAGTGTGCTAACCAAGATTGAAGGAAAAGGGCTAGATATGTTGAGGTGAATTGGTAGATAGATATGCATTGGTAGGTGGGAAGGATGTTGGTAGATAGTTCTTTAGCATCTATAATATAGCATTGGTGATGGTGTTGAGTATGTTGAGTATCTTTTTGCCCATGCATTTTTGCATCTTTCCTTCACAGGCTTAACCCTCGCCAGTATTCGGCATTTTACCGCCTTCGGTCGTATAGGGGGGGGGGGTACGACCCCCTGGCGATTCGAAACCGTGCATGTTACGAAAACGAACCAAGGACCAAAGTTATAGATCTGGCCGAGATCTCGCGATTGGAATTCAGTATGACCTTCTAAGGTCACTGGTTGGCCTTCCAGGTCAGGTCAAAGGTCTATTTTGTGTATTTTCCTAAGTAAATCATCAGTTATATCAGAACTAATATCTAAATATGTACGAAATCCGAAAAATAAAGAGTCGTCAACCGTTGAGTTGTCGTGTAGCATCCCAAATATTTCACGCTGGTCGTGTGAAAGATTCACACTTGTCGAGGGTGAAGGGCAGCGACAGGTAAGACTCGAACCCACCATCTTAAGATTGTGAGATGGGAAACTTACCCATAGACTACTTGTTCCCACCTGTTGACCCTGATGGACAGCATTTCTCTGTTGTACACAGGAAGCCTGGAAAATGAGCATGGATGCACCTAAATAAATTGAGAATACACTTTGCTTCCCACATACCTTCAGCACTGCCCTGAAGTATGGACTACAGGCAGACAGCACCACCCTGTGGGCCTGTGCCTGCTGCCCATCGCAGCAGAGGGTGACGTCCACCAGCTCGCCGTCCTGCCGGAGGCTGTCCAACAGTGACGTCACACTGCCCTGGAAGCCATCCCACTTGAGACAAAACTTCTGCACCTCCATCTCCTGAAGGACAAATGGTTGGTTTAATTAGTTAGTTAGTTATTTGAGTTTTAGGGTGCATCAACTGCAGTGGTTATACAGCTCCCATGGTTGAATTAGTTATTGGTGTTACAACACAACAGTTGAGTCATGTAGAGTCGCCAATCTCTCATGCTGATTGGCCATGGGCGAAGAGTAGTGACAGGTGAGACTCAAGCCCACAGCCTTCTGATTGTGAGACAGGCAACTCACCCCTAGACTACTTGTCCCCCCCCCAAATGGCTGGTTTAATACTGGAACATTCAGCAAGGTGTTGGCTATGACTAATTGGGCATGATTTCCATTTTCCAGGGGCATTTGTTCACCAAATGCACTAATAAACAATGAAACTAGTCTGTACCCTATGATGTGAGAAAGTACCTGAACTATATTGCAGAAAATCAGGCACTGGTACCTAATGAGGCATATACCATCATTCTACCTAAGGCTGCCAGTGGTCTGGCAGCTGCTACTGGTAACTGTAACTGCTGGTAACTGCAATTGCTGGTAACTGTAAGACATAAAGACATAACAGATTAGTGCAACTATGAGCCACAAGGGCCCTTCTTGGTTGCACTCTGTACACTGAACCTGTTGCCCACAAATCTGTCAATCAGCCCTCCCTGTAATACTGAAAAGTAAGCCCTCTATTCTTATGATTGTCTATGCTGTTTTTAAAGATGTTAAATGTGCTGCTACTGACAATGTTTTCTGTCAGCGGTCCAGTGTCTACACCCTGTTGGTAAGAAAGTCCCTTAACCTTGTTCTGCCGTGGTTACCTAGTACACGGGGGGAAATAAATAAAAAAAAAAAAAAAAATTTGTTTACGGAAAAAATTTTTTTTTTTTTTTTTTATTGCCGGCAACAAAATTTTGGGGAAAATTTATTTTTTTTTTTTTTTATGTGGGGGCACCCATAAGTGGGGGGCTCTCTAACTGCCTACTTAGGTAACCTACCTACATACACAGGTTGGTAGGTATACCAGCATTATTGTAGTGATAGAAATTGTTTGCACATGACAATGGTAACAAACACCAGAGTGGGAAGCATATTTTATGTCAGAAATTTTAGTATTGTCTTCCACTGACAGCATACATTGGTCACATTTGCTTCATGAGATCAAGTGAATATGGCTGGCTAGGCAAGGTAGAAATACATTGATGAGTGTGGGGGATGTTGGTCCCTGTGTCATTGTTGAAACTTTTGCCCTCATGTTTTATCATGTTTATAAACCAAGTATTATACTAGCTATATGGGGTATATTATATCTACTGTTATCATAATATACTGCATAGGGTGTGTCTAGCAGTGGATTCAACACCTTCCTTTGGGATGTGATACTGATGGGCTTGTCTATGGTCCTTCCATGATGGGGAATGATTGTAAGTCAAGAATTGTTGAGGATGGTTTCATGCAATATCAGCTTAATGGTGCCGGATAGGCTGGGATATATAGCTATCTTGGGACTTGAGATAATATATTGATTGGGGTAAGAGCATTTACTTTTCTGGTATCTTTATACCAGGCTTAACCCAGGTGGGTCCCTTCACCATTATTGAGCATTAACACTGACTTTATCCACCTGCATGCCTGTGCATTTTTTTAAAATCCGCCCAGACCACTCACCATCACGATCACGTGCCTGAGATTTGGACCACAAATGCACAAAACCTATGACCCAGAATCCAATTGATGGCCTGGAGTCCAGGTATTGGCCTGACCAATCTGAGCTAATTGTAATGGGCGCCCGAACTGCCAATCGCTATCTTGTGCCCATTGTTGATTCAGAAGCTATAATACTCAACCAACATGTCCAAAACGCATAACGTTTCAGAAGCTCACTAAAGCTTATTTCAAGGGAACTTTGGAACACCATAGGCGTCTTGCATATTAATTCCAAAGGAAATAACGGAATCTCGTGGGGTTTCTAGTTTCAGCCCTGGTGACGCAGGCAAAAATGTACGAGAATTCTAGTACAATCTACCAGGATTTTGGTATGTACGGTTGAGCTTGGCCCCAGTGCGATGTTGACCGAGGATGATGTACGCCTGGACGGCGTACATGACCCATGATTTTGATGTTTTGCGGTATACGTATGCATATATACATATATATTCATATGAGTATATATATCTGCCATACATACAAGTCCGTGGCTCATGCCACCAGCGCAGTGTTGAGCGGCGCCTCTGATCAAGAATTCAGAGGCACGTCTGCTTCCACAAATGGTGACCCCGACGTAATCCACGCCGTCGCAGCCGTGTCGCCATGTCGAACCTCGAGCCCGTCACCAACGCCGCAGCACGCCGGCTCGCCTCGTTCTACCTTCCCGCGTTTTCAGCTGGTGAGGGCGAGTTGCGACCGCTGCAGGTGTACTGAGGTTTTAGAGTGTCTGGTATCACCGATGACGTTACTCAATTCAAACTCCCGGCGATGAACCTGCCGAAGTCCGTGGCTACAAGCCAAGGAGTTAGTTAGTTATTTGGGTTTTAGGGCGCATCAACTGCAGTGGTTATACAGCGCCCATTACAAGCCAGGGACGTGACCAACAGTCAGCCTGGCGACTTTCCGGCTCTCAGCGCGGCATTCGGAGATCGGCTCGCACGGTCCCGCACCGCACGCCTCGAGGCTCTGCTCCTGCATCAACGACTCGGCGGCCAGACACCATCCCAACTGTTGCGCAGCACATCTGGCAGCTGACTGCGGCCGGCGACATCTCTGCAGACAACGGCCTGCTGCGCACCTTGTTTCTGCAGCGGCTGCCGCAGTCTGTGCGCGCCGCCATCGCGTTGATCCCAGAATCCTGCGGCCTCTGGCGGATATTGCACAAGCAGGGGTAGTTTACACACATCACCGTGAGTCAGTAGCGTCGCCAATCTCTCACGCCGATCGGTCGCGGGCGAAGAGTAGTCGCACAAGCAGGCGACATGTTCTCGGAGGAATCCCGTTCAGCCGGAGCAGTTGCCGCACTCGGCGCGCCAGCTCCTGTCGGTCTCGCTGCGCCTGTCGCCGCCGCTGTCGGTCCACCTCCAACTGAGTTCATCCAGTGACGGACGAGTCCCTGGCTTCGTCCATCCAGGGACGGACGAGTCCCTGGATTCGTCCGTCCAGTGACTGACGAGTCTGCACACATGGGAGTCAAATGCATCCAAGAGGGGCCAAAAACTCACCTAGCTTAGGTTTTCTTTCACACAATCTGAGAAATAACCGCAACCACGGCCCTCCCTCCACTCCAGCATACACCCATACCCCGCTGACGTCAGAAACCCCCATACAGTTCTTGATCTCTGGGTCGCATGGAGGTCAACCCTGGGTCATATATCGGTAGATCGTAGATTGGTACATCGAGTCGGATATTGTAGACCTGGTATACGAGGTGAGCTAATCTCGGATGCGAGGTAAGCTAGCTTGACCGAATAGTTTGTTTATTATTATAGTTTAGGGACGCATCGACTGCGTCGGTCATGCAGCGCCCACAACATACATCAGTCAAACAATGGCGTGTTCACAGAAGTCAGTCGACGAGACAACTGCACGTGCAGCAGTCGAAGTAAGCGTGCCATCTTGTCGTGCCACGATCCTCGTTTTGTCAGGCAAACCTACCGCGGACCTACGCCTCCACTTGCACAACGGCAGACCCGAACACTTTGCACACAACACGTCCAACGTCTATGACAAATTGCTGACCCGCTGGGCACCCCCTCCGCCCGGGGGGGGCCCGTTACGGAGAAATTTAAAAGGAAACTTTAAAAAACCAAAATACCGCCCGATATGCTCAGCCTTTTAACAGTACTCGTTTATGCATTGCCTCCAAATAAAACCCAAAAAAAGCACACCACCGATTAGCCGCCATCAAAAGCATTTACCTCTCGTCGAATTTCGCCCTGCCGGGCGCATCTCGGCGGCGAAACCGTTCTGTCACGGCCGGCACCGTCGCCGGAGCCGTTGGCCTTCGACTTGTCGCCGCCGTTCTCTTGCGGGAACGAGCCCGAGCTGAAGCCGTCATTTCCTGCGCAGTCGGCGGTGAAGTCTTCATTCGTTGTGATCTGGCTCGCGTTCAGCTTTACCGAATGATCTTAATATTCAATGAGACATACGCGTGCATTTGGAGCACACATCTTACAAATTTTTTTTTTCTTTCAGACTTAAATCATTTTTACCACAATCTCACCAAGATGACAACAAATTGCACCAAAAATGAAGTTGTAGAATTGCGATGACTGGGTAAAGCATGCTTACCCCGGTCACCCTCGAAAACAGAGCCCCACGGGATGGCCGGAGGACAGACGTCATTGATCCGCTCACTAGCGGGGAACCCACCTAGCCTCTTGACCTCTTCACTCTCCCGAGCTTCCCAGGCAAAGAATCGGGGCGAGGACACGAGCAAAATAGACGCACAGTGAGGCGATTCGTGTATTGATGTCTGCAGGCGAAGTTCAGACCGACACTGATCAAACATGGCGGCGAGCACGGCCACAACTGCGGTATGGAGGTCCCCGACACGGGCCGAGACGGCGCGGCGTCCGGTCGGAAAGCATGGTCTCCAGCATCCGCAGAATGTCGCCACAGCATCGGGCGGCAACGGCACGGCAATCCAGAATCAAACGATAAAACACGACCGCCGCGTCCGGGGAACGCACCGCAGCAGTTTACAGCCCACGCCCACTACGTCCCCCGGCGCCTTTACGGTACACGCCTACCACGGCCAGGGCACGTCCCCCGGCGCCTTTACACTACACGCCTACCACGTCCGGCGAACGTCCCTCGGTGCCTGCAGCTGTACACTACACGACCACCACGTCCAGGGAACGCCCAGCGAACGTCCGGCGGTGGCGGCTATACACTACACGACCACCACGTCCGGCGAACGTCCGGCTGCGGCAGCTGTACACCACGCCTGTGGCAGACGCGAGCGGCGACAGTCTTGTGATGGCGGGTCCGAAGGTCCGTCCGGCGGCCGATCAGCCTATCGCGCCATCTCCCCTGCTCCGCCGTTCCCTACCTCCAGTGTAGCACAACTGAGCAGCCAACGATCGCAGGCGAACACAACCGACGCCCGTTTGCCGGCCCCGCCGCTCGCCATTTCTCTTCAGCTGGTATTACCGTACTTCGCTTCAGGAGACGCTGACGTTCGGCTCGCGCCGTCTCCGCCAGCGACGTCCTCCGCCTCGGGAGACGGTGGTGTGCCCGGGACCGTCCAGTGACGCCGCACCGCCCACCCATACCCGTCCACTCCACTTCACGGCCTCTTCACACACGAGCGGACACAGGACCGGCCGGCGAAATCGTCCGGCACGCAGCCGAGTGACCTCACAACACGCCCAGGTGACGTCATCACGGCACAGCGTGGCAACACGCCCAGGTGACGTCACCACCGGCACAGCGTGGCAACACGCCCAGGTGACGTCATCACGGCACAGCGTGGCAACACGCCCAGGTGACGTCACCACCGCCGGCACAGCAGCGCACGACGTCACCGGCCGCGCGGAGGCGGCCGACGTCGCGGCGCCGCTCAAGCCGACCCTCCGTTCTCCACCTTGCTCTTCTTGGTGCCGGGCTCGGCGGCGCCGGTCTTGGCGCGCCGCTTGGTCGACTTGGCGCCGTCGTCTCTGGAGGCCTTGGCGGCGCCCTCAGTCTTCACGTCACTAGCCACGTCCTTGGAGCTCTTCGAGTGCTTGGAATCTTTTGAATCATTCGAATCTTTGGAGTCCTTGACGTCTTTGGAGTCCTTTGCGTCTTTCGAATCCTTGACGTCTTTCGAGTCCTTGACGTTTTTCGAGTCTTTGGCGTCTTTTGAGTCGGTGGCGTCTTTCGGGTCCTTGACGTCTTTCGAGTCGGTGGCGTCTTTCGAGTCCTTGCAATCCTTGGACTCCTTGGAGTCTGCGTCTGCAGCGTCGTTGTCCTCGATGTCGGAGGTCGCCACGTCCATCACGAGCGAGTGGGTATCCTGGGCGGAAAATGGCGGGAGGTCATGCGTGCGTGCGCGCACGTGATCTCAAACCGCGGCAACGTAACAAACGTGACCGGGAACCGCGGGAAGGCAACACACAGCACACTAAACTAGATTATATATTTTAATTATGCTATTAAACTGCAACTCCCCGACCAATGACAGGGTTAGAGTACATGCAACATCCTCTGCTTTCCATGGCAAATGGTCGCATAAAACCACAAAATATATTTGGTTAGTTGGCTGCCTGGTTATTGGCTTTACGACGCATCGACCGTTGAGTCATGTATCGTCGCCAATCTCTCACGCCGATTGGTCGCGGGCGAAGAGTAGCGACAGGAGAGACTCGAACCCACAATCTTTCGATTGTGAGACAACTTACCCCTAGGCCACTCGTCCCCACAAAATATATTTGGAACAACTATTCACCTTCATATTTGTACAACGGAGGGCATCGTACGAGGCCGTGAAGCCGCCAAATGACGTCGCAAATAATCGACGGTCGACGGGAAATGGCCAGGCTGGGGCTAAACAACAACTATACATGGTGACAAACATCTCATGGCATGGCGGCACCGACCATTTCGGGAATGACACCGTCTGTACAAATCAGTGCTCTCCCGTCTCATGGGTGCTGTATGACCGACGCAGTCGATGCGCCCGTAAGCCCAATTAACCAACCAATCTCCCGTCTCAGCTCATACTAGCCAACTGAAAACGTCAATACATCGTTGACGGGAAGTCGGAACAAGCTTGAAAAACATTGCTTTCCACTTACACTTTGGAATTTCAAGGCACTGATTTTGAGTCGATGTATTCTTGTAAAAATTAATGATGTAAACGACCATGCACAAACACGCCGCTCCCCGTAAGTGGAGGCTCTCTACAAGCGTACTGGCACTGCCCTGATCTTCATCTGTCGTTTCCACCAGCATATTGTCACCGATCCGATCGCCATCAGTCATTTCCACCAGCATATTGCCAGATCTGACCACATCTGTCATTTCCACCAACATATTGCCACTGACCTGACCACATCTGTCATTTCCACCAGCATATTGTCACCGATCCGATCGCCATCAGTCATTTCCACCAGCATATTGCCAGATCTGACCACATCTGTCATTTCCACCAGCATATTGCCACTGACCTGACCACATTTGTCATTTCCACCAGCATATTGTCACCGATCCGATCGCCATCCGTCATTTCCACCAGCATATTGCCAGACCTGACCACATCTGTCATTTGCACCAGCATATTGCCACTGACCTGACCACATGTCATTTACACCAGCATATTGCCACTGACCTGACCACATCTGTCATTTGCACCAGCATATTGCGACCGATCTGACCCCCATGTGCCACGTCCACTGACCTGATCGCCGTCTGCCATCTCCGCCTCCCGCTTGGCTTGCTCCGCCTTACTTTCGGCTTCTGCCACCAGAGGCGCCACCGCGCCGTAGCAGGCGTCCAATGCTGTGCCATACTTGCCGACCGTTTCCTGCGGATCGGAGGTCACGGAGTCAGACGGAGTCGCACATAGCACAGATGCCAGATAGCCTGCAGGCAAAAGGTCGACCCGTGGAAACGAAGTTCACAGACCAGATGAGGGGAGCAGCCCGATCGAGGTAAAACCGAGCTACATGAGACACGGGGTATAGAGCCAACCATATCCACAGGATTAGGTCCTGTTAAAGAGAGCATATCAAGGCTACCATAGCCACAGGATTTGGTCCTGGCAAAGAGAGCACATCGAGCACGCCATAGCTATAGGATTTGGTCCTGGTAAAGAGAGCACATCAAGCCCACCATAGATATAGGATTGGGTCCTGGTAGAGAACGCGGGGTATAGAGCCAACCATAGCCACAGGATTAGGTCCTGTTACAGAGAGCACATCGAGGCTAGCATAGCTATAGGATTGGGTCCTGGCAAAGAGAGCACATCAAGCCCACCATAGCCACAGGATTGGGTCCTGGCAAAGAGAGCACATCGAGCCCACCATAGCCACAGGATTGGGTCCTGGCAAAGAGAGCACATCGAGCCCACCATAGCCACAGGATTGGGTCCTGGCAAAGAGAGCACATCGAGCCCACCATAGCCACAGGATTGGGTCCTGGCAAAGAAAACAATGGCGATTTCACCACCGCCGAAATTGCAGCTCGTTTGAAAAAGGCGGCAACAGCCCGATGTACACAGCGTGGTCACTTCTAGCGGACAGGCCCATGCACGCGCACGTCAGCCCGGCGAATGGGCGCAGCAGACTCGGCAATGGCTCACCGACAACTCGCCAACGGACATGCGGTCAAGCACGTGACGGGCACGGATCGGTGCCACCATAGCCACAGGATAGGCGGTCCTCAGGCCGGACTAGAGCGGATCAGGTCACACGATAGGTCGGTGGTGATAGTTTAGGGCGCATCGACTCGGTTCGGTCACTGGCGCCCATTCAAACGATAGCACAGGCTCAGTGACAAACCAGCCGGTCTTCGCGACAGTATGTGGTGTGTGGGTGCAGATCTGGGGTGGTGGGGGGACAACGCCGGCGGCCAGGTCCTGCTCCAGGTGGGCACCTGAGCGGTGGAGGGGGGGTGGAGCTGGAAGGATTGAGGTGGAGGTGGAGGTGGGGGGGGGGGTGACAACGTACCCGGCTGGCGGACAACTCCTGTTCCAGTGTGGCCACCTGGGTGCGCACCAGCTCCAGCTGACTGTCCAGGGAGCGCACCTGACGGCGCAGACCGGTCGTCTCCTCGGTGGAGGTGTGCACCTCGCCCTGCCGGACACCGGACACCGGTCTGTCAGACGGTGTACACAGCACCACAGTCAGCTGACGCGGCGGCCAGCTGACGCGGCGGCAGACCGGGAGACCGTGGCGATTGGTGCCAGATTCGTGTAATAGCGAGGTAAACCAGGTATTGCAGACTGTTATTGAGCAAACCCGTTTGAGTTTAACGGTTAAAATTCATAATTTATACCAATTCAATAAAAAAAGTAAAATAAAAACGTGTATTGTGAAGCTGTTCGTTAACCCGCACCATCTCTCCTGTCAGATCCCCATACCCCGTCTCGGGGGGGGGGCGTATAGTAACCCCCTCTAAAATATAAACTAAGTGTAGCACGACAACGAAAGGTGTCGTCGGAAAGCGCTCGACGAGTAGGACCCGGATCCACTCCCAAAACAATCTTCCATTAAAAGGGACGTCACTAGGGGACTATATTTTTACGACTTTTCACAACTTACATTATGCTTTGGCTCTGGGGAGTTCATTTTGGGATATTTGAAAAACAAAGTATTTGGAATCAGAAAAGGACAGCGGAATCGACCAGGGCCATGCATTCTCACCCCTACTTTTTGACATTTCAAAATTAGAAGTCAACTTGCACCGATAAAAATGCTTACTTTAGCCAGAATCTTATATTTTAACTCTATAGGCAAGTATGCAAAATTTATAAGCAGTAGAAAAAACGGGAAAAATGAAAAATTCCTCTGGTACGTTTTATTGCATCACGAAAGATAAGCAAGCGCTGAGTTTCATTAAAATATCTGTATCCGTTAAAGCATGACTACTGGTCTAACTTTTTTGGAGGTGACCTCACTTCACCTAGATTAACTCGTTGACCCTAGATGACCTGACTTCAAAAGCTTGACATAATATGCCAAATTGATGTGGGAAAAGGTATGCCAAATTTCGTATTTTGTATTGCCATCGTTAAAATTTATCCATTACCTAAGCATCTGAAAACAAAGAAAAACATGCACGTACGAGTACGCTGCTGGATCAGAATTGTGCTTGAAAAACTCACAATTTCTGTCACATGACACTGGGTTGATTATTGGGGTTAGGGGCGCATCGACTGCACATGCCATGCAGCGCCACGTGACACTAACTCCATGACAAACTTCGACACCCCACTGTACTCGTTTCGACATCTCACACCTAACAAAAACCACATGGTGGCGGATTGGAGTTTGGGGCGCGTCGACATCTAGGGTCATTTTGCGCCCATAACAAAAACCACATCACACCCGTGCCGTCGACAGAGCGCCCACCTGCAGCTGGTGCATCCGCTTCTCCGTCTGCTCCAGCGTCGAGTCGGCGCGCGCCACGCGCTCCATCAGCGACGCCAGGTGCACCAGGCTGCCCTCGAACTGCACCATGACGGCGCGGCTGGCGTCGCCGGCGGCCGCCGCCGCCGCCGCCGCCGCCGCGGCGAACGCCGGCAGGTGGTGGTAGTTGCCGCGCGCCAGCTGCGCCGCGTCGCCGCACGGCCGCGCCGGCTCCGCCTCGCCGTCGTCGGGCACCGGCCGGTCCGTCAGCTGGCGGTAGGCCACCGTGTCCTTGTCGGCCGCCTTGGCCACCAGCTTGCGCGTCTGCCGCACGCGGGCGCCGTCAGGATCGCACACATGACACAACTGCGGCTGGTGGTGGCGGACTGGCACAGTCACAACTGCAGCTGGTGGTGGTGGACTGGCACAGTCACAACTGCAGCTGGTGGTGGTGGACTGGCACAGTCACAACTGCAGCTGGTGGTGGCGGACTGGCACAGTCACAACTGCAGCTGGTGGTGGTGGACTGGCACAGTCACAACTGCGACTGGTGGTGGCGGATTGGCACAGTCACAACTGCAGCTGGTGGTGGCGGATTGGCACAGTCACAACTGCAGCTGGTGGTAGCGGACTGGCACCGTTACAACTGCGACTGGTGGTGGTGGACTAGCACCATCACAACTGCGGCTGGTGGTGGCGGACTGGCACCGTTACAACTGCGACTGGTGGTGGTGGATTGGCACAGTCACAACTGCAGCTGGTGGTGGTAGCGGATTGGCACAGTCGCAACTGCGGCTGGTGGTAGCGGATTGGCACAGTCACAACTGCGGCTGGTGGTGGCGGACTGGCACCGTTACAACTGCGACTGGTGGTGGTGGATTGGCACAGTCACAACTGCAGCTGGTGGTAGCGGATTGGCACAGTCGCAACTGCGACTGGTGGTGGTGGATTGGCACACCAGGGCGTGCCGACTATTCGGATCACTTGGCGCCACAACCGACCCGCGGGCATCGCAGCCTCCCGCCAACGACATAACGCGAGACAAGCGGCAGCTGCATACACATCTGCAGCGCAGTAATGCAGTAAGCACCTACACTGCACCGGTGTAAAGAGAGCGCTGACTGTGGAGCGGCAGAGGCCGGTCCGGGTGTCCCCGCACACGGCGCTTCAGACGGGGACCGAACAGGGGGCGCCACTGTCGAACACCAGCCGACAGCCGGCTGGTGGGCTGGGCCGCACGGCTACGCGGCCGCCTGCTGTAAATTTCGCGAGCGACCAGGGCACGCGCAGTCCGCCATCCCAGATGGGTGCCGGGCGCCACAGGAGGTAGAGGTCTGTGACGTCAGAGGGTGTCCCTACAGCGTGGCCACGTGCCCAGTCGGTCAGAGGGTGCCCCCACAGCGTGGCCACGTGCCCAGTCGGTCAGAGGGTGCCCCCACAGCGTGGCCGCACGCCCAGTCGATCAGAGGGTGTTCCCACAGTGTGGCCACACGTCCAGTGTGGCCACACGTCCAGTCGGTCAGAGGTGAGTATGTGGTTTGAGATGAGGAGTGGGTGGAGGCATCGCCCGGACTGCTCGTGTCACTTTCAAGTTGCCCAATTTGTATAATAAAAAATATTAAAAGTGACATGCAAGGTACCACGTCCACCTCTCGTGATGGCTAACATGTGCACCACATGTCAGCCACGGTACCCCCAGAAGCAGCAGCATCACGTCCACCTCTGGTGATGGCTAACATGTGCAGCACGTGTCAGCCACGGTACCCCCAGGAGCAGCAGCATCACGTCCACCTCTCGTGATGGCTAACATGCACACCACATGTCAGCCACGGTACCCCCAGGAGCAGCAGCATCACGTCCACCTCTCGTGGTGGCTAACATGCACACCACATGTCAGCCACGGTACCCCCAGGAGCAGCAGCATCACGTCCACCTCTCGTGATGGCTAACATGTGCAGCACGTGTCAGCCACGGTACCCCCAGGAGCAGCAGCACTACGTCCACCTCTGGTGGTGGCTAACATGTGCAGCACGTGTCAGCCACGGTACCTCCAGGAGTTGGAACACCACGTCCACCTCTGGTGGTGGCTAACATGTGCACCACATGTCAGCCACGGTACCTCCAGGAGCAGCAGCATCACGTCCACCTCTCGTGGTGGCTAACATGTACACCACATGTCAGCCACGGTACCCCCAGGAGCAGCAGCATCACGTCCACCTCTCGTGGTGGCTAACATGCACACCACATGTCAGCCACGGTACCCCCAGGAGCAGCAGCATCACGTCCACCTCTCGTGGTGGCTAACATGTACACCACATGTCAGCCACGGTACCCCCAGGAGCAGCAGCATCACGTCCACCTCTCGTGATGGCTAACATGCACACCACATGTCAGCCACGGTACCCCCAGGAGCAGGAGCATCACGTCCACCTCTCGTGATGGCTAACATGCACACCACATGTCAGCCACGGTACCCCCAGGAGCAGCAGCATCACGTCCACCTCTCGTGATGGCTAACATGCACACCACATGTCAGCCACGGTACCCCCAGGAGCAGGAGCATCACGTCCACCTCTCGTGATGGCTAACATGCACACCACATGTCAGCCACGGTACCCCCCAGGAGCAGCAGCATCACGTCCACCTCTCGTGATGGCTAACATGTGCACCACATGTCAGCCACGGTACCCCCAGGAGCAGCAGCATCACGTCCACCTCTCGTGGTGGCTAACATGCACACCACATGTCAGCCACGGTACCCCCAGGAGCAGGAGCATCACGTCCACCTCTCGTGATGGCTAACATGCACACCACATGTCAGCCACGGTACCCCCAGGAGCAGCAGCATCACGTCCACCTCTCGTGATGGCTAACATGTGCACACATGTCAGCCACGGTACCCCAGGAGCAGCAGCATCACGTCCACCTCTCGTGTGGCTAACATGGCAGCACGTGTCAGCCAGTAACCATCATGCTGAACATTCATACAGTACATCAGTGATGTCAGATACAGCACCCGACTGAGGAAGGAGTTTAGGGACGCATCGACTACAACGGTCATGCAGCCAGCACCCGACTGACAATTTTTTAAAGTCCACGTTTTCTGAATGAACGCGTGAAAATTACATGCTCGAAATAATACCGCACGCATGTTGATGAATCACCCTCGGTATGTACAGTCATGACCTTTCCAAATCCAGGAGGAAGTGGATGGCATAGGAGGCAGGGAATACGGTCGGGTCAGAAGGCGGTCGGGAGACGAGACAGGAGAACGTGAGAGGACCACGAGACCTGAGCGGGGGCTCACCTGCGCCCGGCTGACGCCCAGGCCGACCGTGTAGAGGATCTCCTCCAGGTCCTTGTCAGGGGGCAGGGTCAGGACGCGGTCGGGAGACGAGACAGGGGAACGTGAAACAGTGTCCAAAAATTACTTCATCATTAACTGTGTGGATGAAGGAAGAAGTTGCTTGGGAATAGTGAAAGATTGGAAGAAAATAAAGGATTGCCACTGAAGGATTAAAAAGCAGAATGCCTTTCACTTCAGTCACACTCATTTTACATTATTTAGGTACATATGAGTACCCATACATCATGTGGCAAAATGGTAAAAACCTAAGACGATGATGAAATAGGACACATCCCTTAACTGTGAATTTTCAGGGCACATGGTGAATTATTTTGCACTGACGTGAGAGGACCACGAGAACCGAGCGGGAGCTCACCTGCGCCCGACCGTGTATAGGATCTCCTCCAGGTCCTTGTCAGGGGGCAGGGTCAGGACGCGGTCGGGAGACGAGACAGGGGAACGTGAGAGGACCACGAGACCCGAGCGGGAGCTCACCTGCGCCCGGCTGACGCCCAGGCCGACCGTGTAGAGGATCTCCTCCAGGTCCTTGTCGACCACGTAGCCGCAGTGGGCCGTATCGAAGTAGGCGAACGCCATGAGCAGCGCCTTGTTGGCCGTGTACATGTTGGTGTCGGCCGACGTCGCGTCGTCGTCGGCCTTGTCGTCCGCGTCGTCCTTCTTGTCGTCGTCGGCGTCGTCCTTCTTGTCCTTGGCCTTCTTGTCGTCGCGCGGCTTGTCGGGCGTGTCGACCAGCGCCCGGTAGATGGCGAAGCCGGCGTCGCGCATCAGCATCTCGTTGAACACCTCGGCGAACAGCGACACCTCGAACGAGTGCTCCTGCCAGACAGCGGCGGGTCAGCAGTCGGTCAGCGGCCGGTCAGCGGTCGGTCAGCGGTCGGTCAGCGGTCGTCAGCGGCCGGTCAGCGGTCGGTCAGCGGTCCGTCAGCGGTCGGTCAGCGGTCGGTCAGCGGTCGGTCAGCGGCCGGTCAGCGGTCGGTCAGCGGTCGGTCAGCGGTCGGTCAGCGGTCGGTCAGCGGTCGGTCAGCGGTCGGTCAGCGGTCGGTCAGCGGTCGGTCAGCGGTCGGTCAGCGGTCGGTCAGCGGTCGGTCAAGCGGTCGGTCAGCGGTCGGTCAGCAGTCGGTCAGCGGTCCGTCAGCGGTCGGTCAGCGGTCGGTCAGCAGTCGGTCAGCGGTCGGTCAAGAGGTCGGTCAGCGGTCGGTCAGCAGTCGGTCAGCGGTCCGTCAGCGGTCGGTCAGCGGTCGGTCAGCGGTCGGTCAGCGGCCGGCCGGTCGGCCGACGGAAAACCGCGCCGATTGTTCCAATGTCACGGTAGAGTTATGTGTGCGGAATCTGTGGCCGATGTCAGTTGCTCACCCAAATCATAACAGCAATCCATTGTTCTCTCGACACATAAATTGTGTTTGGAATGGTGTTTTAAGAACGTATAATTATCCGTCTCAAAATCGAAAGATTGTGGATTCGAGTCTCGCATGTCCCTACTCTTCGCCCGCGACCGATCGGCGTGAAATGTTGGTGACGCTACTTGACTCAACGGTCGATGTGTCGTAAAACCGACAATGACCGAAGAGCTTATGTTATATATATATATAGACAACGATACAAAATGCATATCTTGCCGACTGATATTGTATAACAACGGCAGGAGCATCGCGTAACCTTCCACAACTTCTATTGACAGACAGACAGACTTTATTGAGGTCATCCGCAATTGACTCGCGGCTATTATGGCATTGCGTCAAATGGATAAGACACAGTGCAAAAGGTCAAACTCACAGAATAAAAATAAAAATAAAATACAGCAAGTCGGGCAGTCAACCAGTCCGGCACGGGCGGCACGTCAAACAGGTACTGCCGTAGGTGGCGACCAAAGATCGACACGGGAAGTCGCATCAGCTCAGATGGCAGTGAGTTGTACACATGTGGCGCTCTGGATATATATATATATATATATATATATATATATATATATATATATATATATATATATATATATATGTATATATAACTTATAAGCTCTTCGGTCATTGTCGGTTTTACGACTCGTCGACCGTTGAGTCATGTAGCGTCGCCACCATCTTACGCCGATCGGTCGCGGGCGAAGAGTAGCGACAGGTGAGACTCGAACCCACAACCTTTCGATTAACACCATTGCAAACACAATTGATGTGTCTACAGAACAACGGATTGCTGTTTATGATTTAGCTGAGCAACTGACATCGGCCACAAATTCCGCACACATAACTCGGCCGTGACATCCGCAACAATCGGCGCAGCGACCGGTTCAACGTGAAACGCATATATATATATATATATATATATATATATATATATATATATATATATATATACACGAGAAAATATAAATATTGTAAAGACACTATGTCCTCAAAGTCATAAGTACACGTGGTAACATACACCTAACAGAAAGTTGCTTTGAATTCCTGCGAACAATGTTGACTTCCTACATTTTTCTCCAATAAACGTTCCAACATTCACTACAGCACTGGTGACTCACCATTTCACCCTTTTCACATTTTATTCGATTCCTGGCATTTGTCATCCCAACTTTGCTGAGAGATGAAAGCTTCATTTATGAACATAATCTTTTGCTCAGTTTTGTCGCCATATGATTTTGTCGTCAGGAGTTTCGACGTCTTAGCTTCCAACACTCCAACAATTATAGGACACTACCAGTGCACCAGAGGCACATCAGAACCGGCAACTGTGTGCAGCTCAACGATGCTCACTCATCACAGCCAGCTCACCAAGACGAAATTCTGCTCTCCAGGATGCTTTTAAAAGCCACGATTCCCACTTAAGTTTTCGTATCAAGGTTCTGTCGACGGCATTGCGACACACAGACACCGATACACACATAGAGGCAGACGGACAAGACAGACACGGACACCGATACACACACAGAGGCAGACAGACAAGACAGCCACGGACACACACAAGGCAACGGACAAGACAGACACGGACACCGATACACACACAGAGGCAGACAGACAAGACAGACAGGGACACCGATACACACAGAGGCAGACGGACGTGCTACCTTGTTGTCCTCGGGACGGTAGTCGAGCAGCACGGAGAGCGACATGATGGTGCAGTCGAACTTGCCCGACTTGGCGGTACGGTGCGGGTGTACCACCACCTGGGGACCGTCCGGCAGGTGGTACCTGTGGTGGGGGTCACAGGGCCGGTCAGCGTGTGGTGCTGGTGTACCACCACCTGGGGACCGTCCGGCAGGTGGTACCTGTGGTGGGGGCGTGGGTCATCAGTGTGCCAGCTAGTATCCAGGTTGGGAATCATCAGCAGAACATGAGTGGAGCATGTCAGGCGAACAGATGAACTCGATATTGGGTTCTCTTACGACGCATTCAACCGCTAGATCCTATAGCGTCGCCAACCTCTCACGCCGATTGGTCGCGGGTGGACTCGGCAGTGCCGTCGGGTGGTAGATTCGAACCCACAATCTTGTGATCAAGAGTCATACGCTCTACCAACTGAGCTACCGCGGCCTCTGCCAGGCAAACATTCTGAGGCAAGGTAAATATTAGAGTCCGGTTAACATCCGTTGAAGACACAGGCCATATCAATATTTCGAGAAGAGCTGCAGATCCCCAGTCTGGTAAATGTCAAGTAATGAGTCACAAGTCAGGTGAACATGAGGTCAACAGTGACAGGCCATGTCAACACATGTCAGGTTATGTTGTTGGCATCACCTACACAGGCGCTGGTCTGACCACAACAGACCAGCGCAAGGTCAGCATACAAAGGCATCATTTGCACAGCATGCACAGCTCGCTCGTCGGCAAGACTGACCACAACACAAAACAGCCGGACCGAACAAAACAGTGCGGGCAAATGCTAAACAGCCACATGGGCTGATTGAAACGTGTACGACACAGCTACTACCTGGCAGAGTGCACGCATCGCAACTCCAACAGCAACTCCAGTGGCCGCAACACGAACTTTCAGAATTTGGCATCGCGCATACCGCTTCGCAACGTCAACCGCGTTAAGCCGCAAGAGAAACTTCGCAATTTGCGAGACCAGCTTCGCTCGTAATGTTCTCCTACGAATAACATAACACGTGATGTCGAAGCTAATACCAAGGGTCACATTTCCGCCTAAGGGTCATCTGCTAAGATCATCATAATGGCCCTCTGCTCCAGGAGCATACAATACTAGGTACTTTCGGACATGTTTGTCAAGAAGCGAAGAAGTCCACATTACCATCAGTTAATCATTGCACGAAAAGGAATGAAGCTGAACATCTTTTGGTTGGTTATTTGGGCTTACGGGCGCATCCACTGCGTTGGTCAAACAGCTTCCAGCTGAACATCTTATAAAACAGACAGACCACACGCAAATCCGCGCCACTCGCCTCTTCTCGAGCGCACGCCGGTCGGCCTCCTCCTTGCGGCGCGTCTCCTCGTCCTCGGCCGACTCGGGCTCGGCCGGCGGCGGCGGCGGCGGCGGCGGAGTCGGCTTGGCGGCGTTGGCGCCCGACACCTTGTCCTCCTCCTCGCGCTCCTCCTCGCCCTTGAGCACTTTGGTGAGCCGCGCGATCAGCTGCGACTTGAGGCCTGGCGGGCGACGAGCCTTCGTCAGCGAGCTCCCCGGTTAGGTTGGTTATTGGGGCTTAGAGGAGCATCGACTACATTGGTCAGTTTGTTTATTGGTTGGTTCACGACACACTTTATGCACATTCACGGCTAATGGCGCCGCCCACACCGTTTCGCCGGTGGGCCGCGGGATTGGGAAATGTCCTGAGTGGCGCTAGAGTCGAACCCGGGACCTTTGGTACCCATAGCCCGGACTACATCGGTCATGCAGCGTCCATAACATAAGCGGTGGAACAGTGAAATGAAGGAAGCATCACCAGCCAAACAGTGAAATGTAAGCAGATTGTCGAGCGGCTGAGTGGTGGTTGGCGAGGCCGGCTCGGGGCGACGGTGACGGGCTCCGCTCCCGGGTAATTAGTTAGTTATTGGGGTTTAGGGGCGCATCGACTGCAGAGGTCATGCAGCGCCCCATCCCGGCTAATTAGCACTTTTCCTAGTGGATCTTCATGACGGTATCAGCGGGGAACTCTCCAACTACGCGGCATTCCGTGTCGTTGGTTATTGGCTTTACGACACATCGACCGTTGAGTCATGTAGCGCCGCCAATATCTCAGCAGCAGTCATGGCGCAAGAGCACATGCCCCCACGATACCTTTCTCGGATCTCAGCCATCAGCCATAACCAACCATGGTCCCACTATCTCAATCGACCATAGCGTTCACCGGAAACAATTGTCCAAAGCATCTAGCCTTCTTCCTTAGAGTTATTTTACGACGCATTCAACCGCTAGGTTATATATCGTCGCCAACCTCTCACACCGGTTGGTCGCGGGCGGACTCGATAAATTCCGTCGGTGTTAAGATTCGAACACACAATCTTACGATCAAGAGTCAGACGCTCTCCCAACTGAGCTACGGCGGTCCCCATGTTTTGCTCCCCTCCCCAACTGCACGGGCCGCTGCAGCGCGCATGCGTCAGTGAGGTGATGGCTGGGCCCTGCAGCGACTGCACCACGTCACTGGCCGCACAGCGCGCACGCGCCGAGCCGCCGGCGCCCGGCCACCCACCTTTGGGACTGAGCGAGCGCAGCTCCAGCTCCTGCTTCAGCTCGGCCACCTTCATGCTCTTGGGGTCGAGCTGTGCCCAGTGCGTGGGGTCCACCTTGACGGGCACCTCCTCGCCCTCGTCGTCCTGACACAGCGCAGCCAGCCGTCACCGTCCGCACCGGGGCGCCGCCGCCGCCGCCGCGCGGCCCGGGGGCACACGGCCGGCGCGGCACGCGGCAGGTCCGGCGCTGCTCGGGGGCACACGGCTGGCGCGGGACGCGGCAGGTCCGGCGCTGCTCGGGGGCACACGGCTGGCGCGGGACGCGGCAGGTCCGGCGCTGCTCGGGGGCACACGGCTGGCGCGGGACGCGGCAGGTCCGGCGCTGCTCGGGGGCACACGGCTGGCGCGGGACGTGACCGGGTCCACAAGTGGCGAACTTTAGCCACCAACGGAGGGCGAGAACGAGCACATAGGCGAGCCGGAGTCTAGCACTGGTGGCGGTTGGGCCCACTTACCACGGATCTGGTGGATGCTGAGTTCCTCTATTTCCGTTCCTGACAGGACTGTGTGGAAGGTGGAGGGAGGGGCTTCAGGGAGGGAGGCGCATCGACTGTATCGGTGATACAGCGCGCGGCCGGCGGACACCACCGGCTGACGAGCCAGCCAACTGAGCAACAAGTTCGCCACAAGCCACACTGACGAAAATCACACAGTACGACAGTAGGGGAACCCATCAGACACAACTGCTCCGAATGGACTTCACTTTCGGACCAGCTCGAGCACAAGCACCGCCGCCACTGCCCGCGTCCAGCCGTGCAGCCCGTCCGCAACGTCGGACCGCGCTCGTCGCACGCAACCCAGCCGGCAGAGAAGCAGCAGGGGGACACCGTGCGTAGCTACGCGGTAACATATGCCCCTACACGCCTGTGCTGCAGAGCCACTCGTAAACTTAGCCAGTGAAGCCCCGGCAGTAGCTGAAGAACACGAGAACTAGCACTCCAGACTACAACGTAACACAACCACAAAACAGACGAGCACAGTCGAGTCGGATGATCCCGCGGTGACCGGTGACCAGTGACCGGTGACCAGTGACCAGTGTCCCGAACCCCGCAAGAAGCGAACAAGGGCCGTGACTTACCGTGGAAGGTCAGCAACACAACCGTCGTCGGGCCGATGGGGAATTGGAAATAACTATAGGGGCGGCTCGGGTCATACCGTTTTCCGGACTTTTCCCGGGCAGACACTCGCACTCGTTCACCCACCGCACATTCGCCCGCAGACTCGCACTCGCACTCGCACTCGCACTCGCACTCGCCGCCGGCAAAAGACGCGGAAACGTTGGAGCAGGTAAGGGTCGATCCACTCCACCGGCGGGAACCAATTAAACGGCGCCAGCACTTAGCCGATGAGGCGAAAGGGAGCAGGCCAAGTTAAGCCGTAAAACAACCCGACAGGCTGGAACTGGCGCGCTACCGGCTGTCGTCACCATGGCAACGCCTCCACCCGACGCCCACCACTTGACGACGCGGCAGAGTAGCGAGGGGCGGGAGAGGGCGGCGCGGGGACGGTCAAATCGCACCAGGCGAGACAACACTGTGAACGGGGCTAGATCGGCTACCGTCAACCCTCCATCGACAGCGACCGCCGGGAACCGCCGCTGGCGGCCGGCCGCGACGGCGCCCACGTTGCCGCGGCGGGCGGACGGCGCCGGGGCGGCGTCCGGACGTCTTCCCTCTGCAATATAGGACAATCAGCGCGCGCGCACACACACACAGCACGGGCGCCCAGCGCGCGCCCCAGACGCGGTTCAGTGCCTTCTCATCCTGTGCGGCGGCCGACGGGTTAAGTTTAGCTTCCAACTGGCGCCGATAGGTGGCCTGCTGGCGTTCCCAGTCGACGAGGGCCGGCGCCAGGCCGGACGTATCGGGCAGGTACAGCACCACTGTTTCTGTGGACTTGTCCCCCCGCCGATAGAAAATCTCCGCCAAACGATACCTGTGAACACCACCGACAGTGTCGACACCTGGTGGTGACCGCCGCCCACCGCCCGCGGGCACACACAGCAGTACAGTGCGGAGACGAGCATGGCCAGGCGCCACACAACACGCACGCCGCGCGCCCGCAGCAGGCCCTCCGCCCGGACACCGCCCCGCCAATCGGAGACCGGTGCCGGCGGACGGCCCCGCCCGCGTCGCGCCTCTCTGCCAATCGAAATCGCAGAAGACCGACAAGCCCCACCCGCCGACAGTGTTGACCAATCACAGTGCGCCGGCGTCGGAACGGAGCGAACACGGAGCGAGGGCGATGCAAGGCAAGGGTCTCGCCGCAGGTCAAAGGGCGCGTCTCCGCAAACACAGCTGGTTGGTGGACTGGATGCTAACAACAGAACTGATCAGGTCTGCGGACCTTCCGATCAGGTCAGTGTGTGCTGTGGTCGTGGCCGGGTCGGGTCGTCTCGTCGAATCCGGTGGGCTTCGGAAAGGTAGGTAACCCCCCCCCCCCATTCCTCCCTCCATCAAACACCCACGGATTCGTGCTACCTCTCAGCGATCATTGCACACTAAGCCGCTACTCTGATCGACATACTGTTCCATGCCACCACAGCATGTGTCAGTCGAGACATGTAGGTAGCCTTACAACCACTGGTGGTATCAAACGCTAACCGCACTAACGCTATTTTCCCAAATTATGACGTCAATCATAACCATGCTGTCATACTCTTAGCGCATATGCAATTCGTACAAAACTAAGCGAATAAACCGCCAATTAGCCACCAACATCAGCATACCGGAAAAAAGGTTTAGTTTCCGGCTAAACTTTAACCCGTGCAAACATGCTGAGAGCAAGCGCTACCCAACCGGAACAACTAACTTTCTCTGGCCACATTTGTACATCTATCCCCTACTTTGCGATCTCCACTGCATGCGGTCTCCCCGTTCTACGAGGCTACGTGCGTGTCTACCTGCCCGGTAAGCACTGCCTTCTGCCTGATGTTGGTGTGGCGGTGGCAGTTCAACAATCACGGCTGCCGACATCACGGCCACTCTGTACCCACTTCATGTCCGTCCGTCCATCCTTTCCCTCTCCCCTCTTCCGTTCGCTCCGTCTGTCTCTCTCCATCGGACACTATGCATCCCCCACCCGTACTACCCGCTCTAGGTAATTTATATCCCGTAATATATTAATTTATATCCCGCTTTACTAGGTAATTTATCCCGCTCCACCACTCCGCCGAACCCCGACACCGCTCCAGCACACAGCCCCGCCTCGCCTCACACCCGGCCCCTTCACGCCCCGCACTCACCACTTGGTGACGCGACTCAGGTCCACTCCCGTCAGCGCCTTGCACGTGCGGATGGCCGTCCGGATGAGCACCTGCGGGTCGGCCTCCGGGTCGGCGCCGTCGCTGCTCGGCGACCACGGACCGCCGATGGCCATCGTCTCGTTCTTCCCTGCAACACGGCCGGCAGCGGCTCGATCCTCCGACAGTGGGCTCTCTCACCATCCATTCGGCCGCCGGATCCTACAGCGTCGCCAACCTCTCACGCCGATTGGTCGCGGGTAGACACCGTAAATACCGCAAGCTGTGAGATTCGAACCCACAGTCTTGCCATCAAGAAACCGACGCTCTACCGACTGAGCTACCGCGGCCTCCGGTTCGATTCTCGACACAGCGAAATCTGCACAAGCGCCGCCGCTGGCCCACACGCATATCCCTGTTCGCGGGGTGCCGTCACACCCACCTCTCAGGCCCACCAGACCCACCTCTCAGGCCCACCAGACCCACCCCTCAGGCCCGTGCCACCAGATCCACCCTCAGGTCCGACGTGCCACCAGACCCACCCCTCAGGCCCGACTGCCGCCCCTCAGGTCCGATATGACGCCAGGCCCACCAGAGCCACCTATCGGGCCAGATGTACCGTCACACCCACCTCTCAGGCCCGATGTGCCACCAGACCCACCTCTCAGGCCCACCAGGAAGCTGATGACACGGGACGGGTGCACCAGGTCCTCGTCCTCGGTGTCCTCCTCGGCCAGCGAGCACGTCTTGCGGCACATGTCCTCCCAGGTGGGTGTGGTCAACAGCATCACCTGTCCGCCACAGGTCAGCTCAGGTCGGTCAGGTCAGGTCAGGTCAGGTCAGGCTGGCAGGAGCTGGTGACGCCGGCTGGTGAAGACCGCGCCGCACCTGACAGTGCTATGTCACACGCCGACCTCTCGATCACACCCTGCACCGCAGAACGCATCGGTGTGGATACACCACACAGTACCAAAACAATGTAACTACGCCGTACAGTAAGTTACATGCTTTGCCAGTTGTGCTTATATTACACAACGAACAGTACTACACTCGCGCCGCTTCGGACATTTCTCAATCCCGCGGCCCACCGGCGAAACAGTGTGGGCGGCGTCATTAGCCGTGAATGTGCATAAAGTGCATCGTGAACCACCCAATAAACAATAAACGAACAGTACACACGACGCGCATGGAAAATTTTGATGAGGAAGGTCACTATTCGTACACACCACGGTACACTTCAGACAAATCTACGGTATCTTTGTAACAAATCCTGGCTTATTTGCAACAGACCTCGACATATTTGCGACCAACCATGGCGTACTTGTGACCAACCTTGGCATACTTGCGACCGACCATAGTACACTTGTTATTTTTCGACCGACCATGGTCACGCTTGTGATCAACCCTGAGACCAACCCACCATATTTGTGACCAACCTTGGCGCAGAAGCGGTAGTCGACATCGGGCGGCTCGTACACTGCGTCATTGTCGACGATCGGGTCCACCTCCTTGCTCATCACGTGGTACGACACGGGGGTCGCCAGCTGAGGTCGCCATGGCAACACCGGGAGAGTGACGTCACACAACGACAGAGACACGTGGGCGGGGCGACGCTCCGGGGTCGGGCTCGGATCCACAACAATTCTCCGCGGAGAATAACGGCCGGGAAGCGGAGCAAACTGAAGCTCCGGCTGTTGTTGCTTTGGTTGGTTGGTTATGTAGGCTTACGGGCGCATCGACTGCGTTGTCCATACAGCGCCCATGTTGCTTTGGAAGGCTAGTGTGGCCTTCAGCTTTCTGTGTAGCCATGGGAAGACAGGCCAACAGTACCAGCACTGTGGATACTGTAACAATTTACTTCACTGATCATTCCAGGGAGTTCCCCCACCGACAGCAACAAAACACCCATACAAACTCACCAATAGGCACACACACACATAGGGTATTTTCAGATACCATAGCCGTCTATCCCACCAGGACATTCTTTCGCCCACTGGTTGTGGTTTGCCCTATTTTACGTCGCGAATCATGATGTATTTTCACTCGCAGAGTATTATCACCCGGTGCATGGGATGCCTCCTCATCTGCAAGATCGCTCTCACCCTACATACTTATCACCTGTTAAAGCATTCCTACCCACTGGACAGGATGGATTGTCATATGCAAGAGCATTATCAAGCACAGACAGAACTATTTCCCACCTGTGGATGTATTCTCACTTAGTGGAGTCTCACAGTAGAAGCATTTCCATAGACATGTTACCTTCTTACCGGTAGCACGCTTAAATGACTGGCGGACCACCTCACCTGGAGCGGCCCGTACAGCGATAACACCTGGAGCGGCCCGTACAGCGAGAACACCAGGAGCGGCCCGTACAGCGAGAACACCAGGAGCGGCCCGTACAGCGAGAACACCAGGAGCGGCCCGTACAGCGAGAACACCAGGAGCGACCCGTAAAACACCAGTAGCGGCCCGTACAGCGAGAACACCAGGAGCGGCCCGTACAGCGAGAACACCAGGAGCGGCCCGTACAGCGAGAACACCAGGAGCGGCCCGTACAGCGAGAACACCAGGAGCGGCCCGTACAGCGAGAACACCAGTAGCGGCCCGTACAGCGAGAACACCAGGAGCGGCCCGTACAGCGAGAACACCACCCACCCGCCTCACGTAGGCCCGTACAGCGAGAACACCAGTAGCGGCCCGTACAGCGAGAACACCAGGAGCGGCCCGTACAGCGAAACACCAAGCGAGAACACCACCCACCCGCCTCACCTGTAGCGGCCGGTGCAGCGGGAACACCTCGGCGCAGAGGAAGCGCGACAGGAAAAAGTCCGACGGCACGTACAGGTTGTTGTAGCGCTTCTTCAGCGTCAGCACCGACGCCTCAGACCTGCGACAGACGTCACCGGTCACGAACCACTGCAGCTGACCGCCACTGCACTCTGTAACTACACCTCAACCCGAACACTGGGGACGAGTAGCCTAGGGGTAAGTTGCTCGTCTCACAATCGAAAGGTTGTGGGTTCGAGTCTCACCTGTCGCTACTCATCGCCCGCGACAAATCGGCGTGAGATCGGCGATGCTACGTGACTCAACGGTGGATGTGTCATAAAACCAATAACCAACCAACACCCTTAACCCGAACACTTGCTGGGGCGGCTGCATGTTTGCTGGGGCGCCGTACACTAGACAGGTTTTCGCTACCAACCAACACCACGGGGGTAGTTGTGGTGGATTGGCGCTCTGGGCGCGCCGGCTACTACGTCACTTTACACCCACACCACGGGGGTAGTTGTGGTGGATTGGTGCTGTGGGCGCGCCGGCTACTACGTCACTTTACACCCACACCACGGGGTAGTTGCGCTGGTGCGCGCCGGCTACTACGTCACTTTACACCCACGCCACGGACATTTCGGACGAACAGCAGCATTTGGCCGGCTGTGCCGCCAACACACGGATAGCGCCGCCCAGTTACCTTGCTACCGGCACAGGTGGCGTCAAATGTCTCCCCTTCCACCCCAGCTGCTGTGACATTGTCCCAGCTGTCAGCTCTCTGTA
The DNA here is from genome assembly GCA_034440575.1 of Imbricaverruca yamaguchii. NCBI lineage: Eukaryota > Metazoa > Arthropoda > Thecostraca > Neoverrucidae > Imbricaverruca > Imbricaverruca yamaguchii. The sequence goes on along the minus strand of JAOTOL010001465.1, from coordinate 10,998 downwards.
CCCCCCACCCAGCTAGTGTTATTGGCCCAGTTTTCAACTGCCCCCCAGCTAGTGTCATTGTCCCAGCTGTCAGCAGTCCGCCCCTCAGCTTGTGTTATTGGCCCAGTTTTCAACTGCTGCCACCCCCCCCCCCCATCACATCAGCTGCGAGCGCGTGAGGCGACTCCACCCCGACTGGCGCCAGGTGAGACCAGTGCGGGCCGGCGCTCTTCGACAATGAACTACGGCGGCACGGCGACACACACTCGATTTAGACCGAGTTGCTATAAGTCCCACTGCGGTGGACCACCCGGCACCAAGTAGTGGCGACGTACCAGTGTAAAATATTGACCAAGTAGCCTGGAAATTCACAGTTAATGGAATTGTGTTATTTCATCTTTGCCTTAGGTTTTTACCATTTTGCTACATGTGTGGGCAGTCATTATGCACACGACTACTAAATAATGTAAAATGCATGTGACTGAAGTGAAAAGCATTGCACCTTTTTAATCCTTAAGTGACGATCCTTTATTTTCCTCCAATCTTTCACTATTCCCAAGCAACTTCTTTCTTCATCCTCACAGTTAATGGTGAAATAATGTTAGGACACTGCGACGTACACACAACCAGACATTTGCATACTCAATGGTACATCTCACAGCTCTGCAAGGTAGCGTCGCTACTTTCAAAGCCAATCGCATTTTGATTGGTCACGATGTAGTCAAGGATTAGGCAGTCCACTCGACTCCCGCTAACACTTGACGACCGAACCAGAAGCGGCGCTGTCGCACCAGCGCGTTAGGCTATCTATCAGATCCGATTCGATGAAATAAACTCCAATCAGATGGAACATCACACTAAAGGGACCCGATCACCACCAAGAGCGTTTGCGGCAGCAGTGAACGGCAATGGTTTCCGACGTGGACATAACGAAACCCGTTTTATCACACCAATCCTGCACCTTCCGGACAGCCAGCTGGAGTTTCCTCTGCCGTGTGAACAGAGCTCGAAGAGCACCACACGGCGAAATCAACAAACAGCGTTATGCCTCGGAAGTCGTCACCGACGTACGAGCATCACCGATAGCAACAGCGAACAACGCTACGTGGAAAGGGGCGCAGCGCACCGCCCACCGCCGCCGTGCCACTCACAAGTCCATGGTGACCTTGGGCACGTGCACAGAGTAGCGCGTGACGCGGCCGCGCCGGCGGGGAGAGCGGGAGCGGCTGCGGCGGCGACCGCCCGTGTCGTCGCGGTCCCTGGAGACGAGTGGTGCGGTTAGTCAAACGGAGATACTGCCGACCAGAACACCCGACACACACACACACTGACCATCAAACACCCGGCCGACCCCAACCCCAACACTCGACACATACACTGCCGACCCAACACCCGGCACACACACATACACACACGGCCGACCCCAACACCCAACACTCGACACATACACTGCCGACCAGAACACCCGGCACACACACGACTACCCCAACACCCGGCACCACACACTGCACCACCCACACCCAACACCAAACACCCGGCACACACACTGCGAACCTAACACCCAACACACACAACACCAACACCCGACCAACACTCCACCCAACACACAAACTGTTCACCCAACACCCGGCACATACACTGCCGACCCTAGCACCCAACACACGCACAACACCAACACCCGACACACACACTGACAACCCCAACACCAACACCCGACACATACACTACTAAACTACACAGAATACAAATGCATACACCATGGTTGGCAAGATGCTGGCATACTCTGGTTAATACCAGGGACCTGAAGAAAACATATCGCCTGTCAACACACATCGGCCACGTGCATGAGATCCTGACAGGCTTGTGATTCTGGATCTGAAGGTTCTACGGAACCCAGCGATATAAACCCATCTTGGGGTTGACATTTTTGCCAAGCATGACATGGACACACAACATATGCATATATATATATATATATATATATATATATATATATATATATTGGAAGCCAGCGAAGGACACATAACCCGTGCGATATAATCTATGACCCCAAACTGACTATACAATCCCTGCAACCAATTTCTGACCTACCTGCAAGCTGACCCCTCTAGCTTCTCTGTCACCTTGGAACCCCCCTCTCTCGCTCTCTCTCTCTCTCTCTCTCTCTCTCTCTCTCTCTCTCTCTCTCTCTCTCTCTCTCTCTCTCTCTCTCTCTCTCTCTCTCTCTCTTCTTCTCTCTCTCTCTCTCTCTCTCTCTCTCTCTCTCTCTCTTCTTCTTCTCTCTCTCTCTCTGCATTGAGCTGTAGCCCACTCTACGGCCCACTGGCAGCTGACCCCCTGACTTACCGTCAGGCGACGCATGCTCAGCGACCTCTCGTTAGTCGCTCCTCCTGCCCTCCAGCACCGCCTGGCCGGCACCCACCTGCTGCGGCGACGGTCCTTGTCGCTCCTCCTGCCCTCCAGCACCGCCTGGCCGGCACCCACCTGCTGCGGCGACGGTCCTTGTCGCTCCTCCTCCCCTCCAGCACCGCCTGGCCGACACCCACCTGCTGCGGCGACGGTCCTTGTCGCCCCTCCCCCCCCAGCACCGCCTGGCCGACACCCACCTGCTGCGGCGACGGTCCTTGTCGCTCCTCCTCCCCTCCAGCACCGCCTGGCCGACACCCACCTGCTGCGGCGACGGTCCTTGTCGCTCCTCCTGCCCTCCAGCACCGCCTGGCCGACACCCACCTGCTGCGGCGACGGTCCTGTCGCTCCTCCCCTCCAGCACCGCCTGGCCGACACCCACCTGCTGCGGCGACGGTCCTTGTCGCTCCTCCTCCCCTCCAGCACCGCCTGGCCGACACCCACCTGCTGCGGCGACGGTCCTTGTCGCTCCTCCTGCCCTCCAGCACCGCCTGGCCGACACCCACCTGCTGCGGCGACGGTCCTTGTCGCTCCTCCCCTCCGGCACCCACCTGCTGCGGCGACGGTCCTTGTCGCTCCTCCTGCCCTCCAGCACCGCCTGGCCGGCACCCACCTGCTGCGGCGACGGTCCTTGTCGCTCCTCCTCCCAGCACCGCCCGGCCGGCACCCACCTGCTGCGGCGACGGTCCTTGTCGCTCCTCCTCCCTCCAGCACCGTCTGGCCGGCACCCACCTGCTGCGGCGACGGTCCTTGTCGCTCCTCCTCCCACCCCTCCGACACCCACCTGCTGCGGCGACGGTCCTTGTCGCTCCTCCTCCCCTCCAGCACCGCCTGGCCGGCACCCACCTGCTGCGGCGACGGTCCTTGTCGCTCCTCCTCCCCTCCAGCACCGCCTGGCCGACACCCACCTGCTGCGGCGACGGTCCTTGTCGCTCCTCCTCCCCTCCAGCACCGCCTGGCCGACACCCACCTGCTGCGGCGACGGTCCTTGTCGCTCCTCCTGCCCTCCAGCACCGCCCGGCCGGCACCCACCTGCTGCGGCGACGGTCCTTGTCGCTCCTCCTCCCCTCCAGCACCGCCTGGCCGACACCCACCTGCTGCGGCGACGTTCCTTGTCGCTCCTCCTGCCCTCCAGCACCGCCTGGCCGACACCCACCTGCTGCGGCGACGGTCCTTGTCGCTCCTCCTGCCCTCCAGCACCGCCTGGCCGGCACCCACCTGCTGCGGCGACGGTCCTTGTCGCTCCTCCTCCTCTCCAGCACCGCCTGGCCGACACCCACCTGCTGCGGCGACGGTCCTTGTCGCTCCTCCTCCTCTCCAGCACCGCCTGGCCAGCACCCACCTGCTGCGGCGACGGTCCTTGTCGCTCCTCCTCCTCTCCAGCACCGCCTGGCCGACACCCACCTGCTGCGGCGACGGTCCTTGTCGCTCCTCCCCTCCAGCACCGCCCGGCCGGCACCCACCTGCTGCGGCGACGGTCCTTGTCGCTCCTCCTCCCCTCCAGCACCGTCTGGCCGGCACCCACCTGCTGCGGCGACGGTCCTTGTCGCTCCTCCCCCGGCACCCACCTGCTGCGGCGACGGTCCTTGTCGCTCCTCCTGCCCTCCAGCACCGCCCGGCCGGCACCCACCTGCTGCGGCGACGGTCCTTGTCGCTCCTCCTCCCCTCCAGCACCGCCTGGCCGACACCCACCTGCTGCGGCGACGGTCCTTGTCGCTCCTCCTGCCCTCCAGCACCGCCTGGCCGACACCCACCTGCTGCGGCGACGGTCCTTGTCGCTCCTCCTGCCCTCCAGCACCGCCTGGCCGGCACCCACCTGCTGCGGCGACGGTCCTTGTCGCTCCTCCTCCCCTCCAGCACCGCCTGGCCGACACCCACCTGCTGCGGCGACGTTCCTTGTCGCTCCTCCTGCCCTCCAGCACCGCCTGGCCGACACCCACCTGCTGCGGCGACGGTCCTTGTCGCTCCTCCTGCCCTCCAGCACCGCCCGGCCGGCACCCACCTGCTGCGGCGACGGTCCTTGTCGCTCCTCCTCCTCTCCAGCACCGCCTGGCCGACACCCACCTGCTGCGGCGACGGTCCTTGTCGCTCCTCCTCCTCTCCAGCACCGCCTGGCCAGCACCCACCTGCTGCGGCGACGGTCCTTGTCGCTCCTCCTCCTCTCCAGCACCGCCTGGCCGGCACCCACCTGCTGCGGCGACGGTCCTTGTCGCTCCTCCCCTCCAGCACCGCCCGGCCGGCACCCACCTGCTGCGGCGACGGTCCTTGTCGCTCCTCCTCCTCCAGCACCGTCTGGCCGGCACCCACCTGCTGCGGCGACGGTCCTTGTCGCTCCTCCCCTCCGGCACCCACCTGCTGCGGCGACGGTCCTTGTCGCTCCTTCTGCCCTCCAGCACCGCCCGGCCGGCACCCACCTGCTGCGGCGACGGTCCTTGTCGCTCCTCCTCCCCTCCAGCACCGCCTGGCCGACACCCACCTGCTGCGGCGACGGTCCTTGTCGCTCCTCCTGCCCTCCAGCACCGCCTGGCCGGCACCCACCTGCTGCGGCGACGGTCCTTGTCGCTCCTCCTGCCCTCCAGCACCGCCCGGCCGGCACCCACCTGCTGCGGCGACGGTCCTTGTCGCTCCTCCTGCCCTCTAGCACCGCCTGGCCGACACCCACCTGCTGCGGCGACGGTCCTTGTCGCTCCTCCCCTCCAGCACCGCCTGGCCGGTACCCACCTGCTGCGGCGACGGTCCTTGTCGCTCCTCCCCTCCAGCACCGCCTGGCCGGTACCCACCTGCTGCGGCGACGTTCCTTGTCGCGACTGCCGCCGCGGACCCGCCGCAACGGCGAGCGTGGCCGACCGCTGTGCGGAAGCCGGCCCGGGTACATGGGCGTGGTCTGAGGCATCGCGTCACCTGAGGACACCAGCCGGCTACAGTATCCCGTGCGTACAACCGGCCCGGGTACATGGGCGTGGTCTGAGGCATCGCGTCACCTGAGGACACCAGCCGGCTATAGTATCCTGCCCGACAACCGGCCCGGGTACATGGGGGTGGTCTGAGGCATCGCGTCACCTGAGGACACCAGCCGGCTACAGTATCCCCCCCCCCCCCGACAACCATGGGCGTGGTGTGAGGAACCGCATCACCTGAGGAGACCAGCCGGCTACAGTATCCTGCCCGACAACAGGCCCGGGTACTTGGGGGCGGTGTGAGGAAGCGCGCCACCTGAGGAGACCAGCCGGCTACAGTATCCTGCCCGACAACAGGCCCGGGTACTTGTGGGGTGGTGTGAGGAAGCGCGTCACCTGAGGCGACACCAAGCGGAGGTGGTCCGATGAGTGGACAATGCCAAGCGATTACGCAGATTGTGGTGCCGTGGTTAAGCAGAAACGCTGTAGTCGCGCAGGACATAACATCGCCGCGCACGTATGCCGTTCATGGTGCTATGACAGCATCACAACAACGGCTATTCGCTAAATGTGCGATGCCCGCAAGATGTGCAATGACACTGAAGCATGAACACATTTTCCATAAAATCGAGGTCATATAATTTTCTTCCGAGTTCCTTTTAACCTCATCCCTAACTAGTAAGGTTCCCAAAAGCTAACAGTATTTCGTCCTTGTTTCTCGAGTTCCTGGAGCTTCTGCTTTGATTGATTATTTGGGCGCTCCGACTACAATCGTTAGCAAAGATGCTATACGACCAACGACTATCACCGTATAACAAAACACACCATAGGTTGCATTTCCTGGAATTGTACTACGATACGTGCGTACATCACCATTCGTTAGTTATCCGTGCTTTATGGCAACGCCCATAGCCAATATTCGTTTTTTTTATCTTCCTCCATGATCACGCAACACCCAGGTTAATATTCGTAAGTGTGATCATATGCCTTATACGCAATACTTACACACACAGCAGTGTCAGCCACGAGGCACGTGGACTATACCCATATGCATGCAGAAGCACAACGCCATGAATTTGTGTGGAAGGATGCAAGTCATTATTCAGTAAGTGGCGTGTTCCACACATTTTGATGAACAATTGATCATTTTGTCATGGCCACAGAGGACTCTCCGTGTACTCCTACGTCTGCCATTGTCTTGCTGGAGCCATTCATCACACCGGTTACAGCTGGACGGAACATACGGAATATTTTACGAAATGCAAATCCCTGGGCGATGCTATTTGGACTGGCCTTAGTGCCTTTGGGCTTAAGGGCGCCTCGGGAAAACTTACCTTAGTGCAACTACACAACACTGATGTGTATAACGGAGCACCGAGCAATGAAAGACTTGAATTTATCGACATTCGGGGCGGGGATGGCCGAGTGGTTAAGGTGTTGGGCTCTGGGTACCAAAGCCCCGGGTTCGACACCCTCACCGACCTGGACATTTCCCAATCCCGCGGCCCACCGGCGAACAGTGTGGGCGGCGCCACCAGCCGTGAGTGTGCATAGAGTGCGTCGCGAGCCACCCAACAAACAGACGAACTGACCGACATTTCTTCTGACGCGACATCGCAGAACGAAACCACCTGTCGGGCGAAACAGTGTGGGCGGCGCCATTAGCCGTGAATGTGCATAAAGTGTGTCGTGAACCAACCAACAAACAAACAAACAAACCACCCGTCTCCACCGGTACTCACTGGGCGGCGGGACGGCGCTGTACGCGCCGCTGTTCTTGGCGGCCATGACTGTGGGCGGGCCGCGCGTCAGCACCGCCTGGCTACGGGTGGTCAGCGCGCCCTGGCCGCCGCCGCCGCCGCCGCCGCCCCCGCCCACGCTGCTACCCATCAGCGGGATGGCGGTGGGAACACCGCCGCCGCCGCCACCTCCGCCGCCGCCGCCGCCGCCGCCCTGGTTCGGCAGCAGCTGGATGCGCGTGGCGTTCCACTTGAACGGCATGTTGGCGTTGTACTGCGCCTCCACCAGCACCCGCTCGCCCACCTTGGGCAGGGTGCCGCGGATACAGCTGCCGCCAGGTCACCGGTCACAGGCTGCTGCTCCGACACCACACCACAGGTCATACGGCACACAACAGGTCACCGGTCACAGGCTGCTGCTCCGACACCACACCACGGGTCATACGGCACACAACAGGTCACAGGTCACAGGCTGCTGCTCCAACACCACACCACGGGTCATACGGCACACAACAGGTCACAGGTCACAGGCTGCTGCTCAGACACCACACCACGGGTCATACGGCACACAACAGGTCACAGGTCACTGCTGACAGAGCAAAAGGCTGCTGCTCGACACCACACCACGGGTCAACGCACACAAAGTCACGGCCCACCACGGGTCATACGGCACACGACAAGTCACAGACTGTCTGGTTATTGGGGCTCGGGGGCGCATCGGCTACATCGCTCACTGATCATAACGCAACAATCGCAGACGATGCCAACTCCTCGGGGAAAAGAGAGCAGGTCAGAGGCGATACCAACTCAGGGAAACACGGCAGGTCACATGAGACAGCTCAAGTCAAGTGGCAACTCAGAGGTAGCATGGACCGACCGACCGACAAAGAAACACACACATACATACAGACCATATCCACACACACTCACACACCAGCTAGGCACCCACTTAGTCTGGAAGAAGACATCCTCATCGACGAAGCCGAAGTTGTCGTGCAGTTTGGTGATGGTCCCCGTGAACACTCGCTGCTTAGCCTGCTGTGAACACGAGACCCGACCCTGTAGTGGCGGTACAGACACACGAGACCCGACCCTGTAGTGGCGGTACAGACACACGAGACCCCACCCTGTAGTGGCGATACAGACACACGAGACCCGACCCTGTAGTGGCGATACAGACACACGAGACCCCACCCTGTAGTGGCGATACAGACACACGAGACCCGACCCTGTAGTGGCGATACAGACACACGAGACCCCACCCTGTAGTGGCGATACAGACACTGGCCATGTAGTGGTACGACCATGCCCAAACCAAAAGAGCCCCCCCCTATAGTGGCGATACAGACACTGGCCATGATACGACCATGCAATGCAGCGGATACTGCGCTACAACAACTACGCAGTGGTGTCGCGGGATACCTCTCTGTCACAACTCTACGGGACCTCTGGACAAAACCACCAGAAGTTGTCGAGCCCTTGATGGAAGCGAGGCTACGGGGCGATCACAGCATGGGTCTGGGGCTCGGGGAATTTCCCAATCCCGCGGCCCGCCGGCGCACAGCGCGGGCGGCGCCATCAGCCGAGATGGTGCGTAAGGTGCGTCGTGAGTTAGTTAGTTATTAGGGCTTTAGGGCGCATCGACTACACTGGTCATGTAGCGCCCAAAAGGTGCGTCGTGAACCACCAAATGAACAGCCTGGGGAAAACTGACTGACTGACTGACTGACTGACTGACTGACTGACTGACTGACTGACTGACTGACTGACCTACTGACTGACTCCCCCCGCCTCACCTGCTGCCTCCAGCTCACCTGCTGGCCTTGCATGAGCTGCTGGTTCGGGTAGCCGGCGGCGGGCGGCCCCAGACCACGCGCCGGGTACGCCACTCCTGACCCCACAGTCATCACCGGCTGAAACGGCACACAGTCAGCTGACACACCGAGACGCCGCGCACGCCCGGCGGCAGGTTCGAATCTCGGCCGGGCCTAATTTCCTGTTCAGGATTAGCCGTTTACGATTGGTTGGTTACTGGTTTTACAACACATCGACCGTTGAGTCATGTGGCGTCGCCAATCTCTCACGCCGATTGGTCGCGGGCGAAGACTAGCGACAGGTGAGACTCGAACCCACAATCTTTCGATTGCGAGACGAGGAACTTACCCCTAGACTACTCGTCCCCTTAGCCGTTTACGAAGTTCGTTTCCGAGAAGAGTATGAAACGACAAGATGCGCCGAGTATTGCTGACGTTGATTACTATCACGGAACAGCAAACAAATCATTTGCAATAGCAGACACAAGTCCCTTTTACGGCAGACTTGTCAGGCATATCAGGCCGGATATGCCCGGGTATATATTCGCCCCTGGTCTCCCGGAGACACGTACCCAGGGATCGGCGGCGATGTGCAGAGGCCGAGGAGGAACGGTTTTGCAACCTTTTTCTTCGAAAATGTTTCAATTGCGATAGGTTTCTGGTGCATTTTCGGCACTGATACCAATATGACCAAAAAATTATTGAAAAAACGTTAAAAATTTCACCGCATGGTTTTAATAATTCCGGTTTGCCATCGTTTTGATAATTTTGCCACCTAACAAGGAAATGGTACACGAATATAAGGAAAACTGGTGCTGTTTATAAAAGCACTGCCAACACACCGCCATGAACTACACCTTCCCAGTGCAACAGATGGTCACAAAATATCGTTCTGAGCATCGCTTCGTCCACTGGTACCAATTACCTACAATAGATGACGCTAGTGACACGGCGGCCGCCTTCCGTCGCGTCGACGGCGCTAACGTCACTGCTCTTCGATTCCAGCTGGGGTCACTTCATCTACAGAGGTAGACAGGAGGTGCGTACCCTACCGCCAACATGCGCTCCACCCTCGACGAGTTAGCGAGCTGTTAGTTAGTGATTAGGTGTTTTGGGCGCGTCAACTGCAGTGGTTATACAGCACCTAAAGAGTTAGCGAGCTGGAGACTGCAGTCCTACAGACGGTCGGGTAGCATACACCTTTATTTCCTTACGAAACAGGATCCCCTATATTATCCACAGTAAAACCCACGCAAGGAAAACGAAATTTGGTTCACGTCAAAGTTAACTACGGGCAGACGCACGAAATTCAAAGCTTGAACAGGTATCAGTGTTCTGTCCAAGACGCAGAATTGAACACCTTTTTTCGCACTTCATTTTTTCCATCTAACGTACCGTTTTCCTTCAAAAGAATTTCCTTTATGTTCGCACTTTAAATGGTACATGCATTTGCGAAATACAAACATGTATTTCACAACTAATGCTTACCTATGTATTTACCTACCTACATGACGCCGATCTACATCAAGAAATTTTAGACGTCAGTGTGCCATTGACCGTTCAAGGCGAAAAGTTGCCACCTATCGGTAGAGACGTTGAACTACTGTGTGCGAGATAAAAGTATGGCAAATCTGGCGCGCTACCAAAAACATTCTAGAAACAAGCATGTCCTTCAGGGAAACTAGGAAATGGGGCGGGGAGGGACGAAATTGCATTGCCAACTCAGGAATATTCCAATAGTGTCCGCCAAGGCAATAGAACCTCAAAGTCTGCAACTAGGGACAGCAGCAGTTCAAGGGGACAGAGTGATAGTTCATCTAGTGATACAAGAACTCAGTATGAAAAAGCCAAAGGTGGTTATGGAGCATTTGTTAAGTGTATGATGTTTAATGATCAGAGTATCCGTTCCAAATTTGATGAGTTCAAGTGTTATGTTGCTGAGGAGGAACCAGATTTTGTTTGCATCACGGAGGCATGGGTCAGTGAAGGGTATTTTGGAGATAACATACAGGACTATGAGATCCAGGGATACAATATGTTTTTCATGCAATAGGGGTCCAGCAATGAAAGGGGTGGTGTAATGCTCTATATGAATAGCTTATTCAGTTCTCAAAAAGTAGCAGGTGGGGATAAAAATGTGTCTGTGGAGTCAATTTGGCTTGA
>JAOTOL010001464.1:915000-1155044 GCA_034440575.1 Imbricaverruca yamaguchii | reverse complement strand
CGACCTGTTTCATGCCGTGTCTCGGTCATCGCCGCAGGGCCGGACTCACGCCGACAATACCAGCCGTGTGGAGAGACGGCGTCGCCGACTCCTGTGAGCTTGGCCCGTGCCCAGGTCGGTGACAGCCCTGACTTGCCTGGGACGGCTGGCATTCCACGTCACCGACACGGCCCGCCTCACGTCTCATTATCCTCCCCACCCCCGTCCTCTCCACCCCCACCTCGGCAAGTAGACACCGCTCCACTCCTCACTATCCTCCACCCCCGTCCTCTCCACCCCCCACCTTGGCAAGTAGACACCGCTCCACTCCTCACTATCCTCCACCCCGTCCTCTCCACCCTCCACCTTGGCAAGCAGACACCGCTCCACTCCTCACTATCCTGCACCCCGTCCTCTCCACCCTCCACCTCGGCAAGTAGACACCGCTCCACTCCTCACTATCCTCCACCCCGTCCTCTCCACCCTCCACCTTGGCAAGTAGACACCGCTCCACTCCTCACTATCCTGCACCCTGTCCTCTCCACCCCCACCTCGGCAAGTAGACACCCTCCACTCCTCACTATCCTCCACCCCGTCCTCTCCACCCTCCACCTTGGCAAGTAGACACCGCTCCACTCCTCACTATCCTCCACCCCGTCCTCTCCACCCCCCACCTCGGCAAGTAGACACCGCTCCACTCCTCACTATCCTCCACCCCGCCCTCTCCACCCCCCACCTCGGCAAGTAGACACCGCTCCACTCCTCACTATCCTCACCCCGTCCTCTCCACCCCCACCTTGGCAAGCAGACACCGCTCCACTCCTCATCTATCCTGCACCCCCGTCCTCTCCACCCCCCACCTCGGCAAGTAGACACCGCTCCACTCCTCACTATCCTGCACCCCGTCCTCTCCACCCCCACCTCGACAAGTAGACACCGCTCCACTCCTCACTATCCTGCACCCCGTCCTCTCCACCCCCCACCTCGGCAAGTAGACACCGCTCCACTCCTCACCATCCCGCACCCCGTCCTCTCCACCCCCCACCTCGGCAAGTAGACACCGCTCCACTCCTCACTATCCTGCACCCCGTCCTCTCCACCCTCCACCTTGGCAAGCAGACACCGCTCCATCCTCACCATCCTCCCACCGTCCTTATCCACCTCCACCCCGTCCTCTCCACCCCCCACCTCCACCTTGGCAAGCAGACACCGCTCCACTCCCTCACTATCCTGCACCCCGTCCTCTCCACCCCCCACCTCGGCAAGTAGACACCGCTCCACTCCTCACTATCCTCCACCCCGTCCTCTCCACCCTCCACCTCGGCAAGCAGACACCGCTCCACTCCTCACTATCCTCCACCCCGTCCTCTCCACCCCCCACCTTGGCAAGTAGACACCGCTCCACTCCTCACTATCCTGCACCCCGTCCTCTCCACCCCCACCTCGGCAAGTAGACACCGCTCCACTCCTCACTATCCTGCACCCCGTCCTCTCCACCCCCACCTCGGCAAGTAGACACCGCTCCACTCCTCACTATCCTGCACCCTGTCCTCTCCACCCTCCACCTTGGCAAGTAGACACCGCTCCACTCCTCACTATCCTGCACCCCGTCCTCTCCACCCTCCACTTCGGCAAGTAGACACCGCTCCATCGCTCACCATCCTCCCACCGTCCTCTCCACCCCCATCTCGGCAAGCAAACACCGCTCCATCTCTCACTATCCTGCACCCTCCCCAGTCCATCTCGGCCTGCACGTCCTATCATGAGATGGCATGGTGTCCCATCTGTGGTAATAGCCGGATCGCGTGACAGTCCTATGCGAGCCGGCGTTGTAGGGATATGACTGATTTGTGTAGTCTAACTCACGATATGTCACTATTCGGGGGCTAAAGTCCTCAACTAGCGGTGAAGTGAGGTGAACGTATATCGCTCTCACCCATGCCGTCACTTCTTTGTTTATATTATTAACCAACTGTACGTCATCAAGACTTCCCGGACGGCCTCCCAAATCATTAACCGCTTTCCGATGTCATTTTGCGTCCAGAAAGTAGTACTTTAAGACACGTCATGCCTTTGTATTAAGTGATACCCAAACATTGATCTTAACTCACACGGGAGTGATGGTCTTGAGGCGCTACAGATGGCAATTAAAAAAATGAATTCAAGATATTCATCTAAAAGCTTGCCAACCGCCTGCACGGTACAGTCGTACAGCGGCCAGTAGTTTACTTGCTCTCATGTTCGCGATGATAGTTTTGACTCGAATACCTATGAATAGAAGCGTGTTTCCCAGCTGATCATCGGGTAGGGGATTATTACATCTCACCACCTGATAACATACTGTACTTGATAACGGAATCTTATTTTTCCTTTTGTTGTTGGCATGTTTGCAGCACAAACTATGCCTGCCTATCACTTTCTTCTGAGCATTTTTTGCATTGGTATATATGTATTTGTGTATGTATGCAGCATTATCTGAGCCAGGATTCAAGTTGTGATGATTTGTAAGCAAGTCTCTTGGTGAAGCAGGTTCATACTGAATTAAGGAGGTTCTACCGTGAGCTTAAATGATTCATAACACCTTTTTCGTATTGTTATCGTCATGTTTAGAAGAAAATATAGCGCTACTTGGAGATCGTTCGCACAAATCATCCACATTTGCTGTAACAGCTACAATTACCAAAGGCACACCTCGGCTCATGAGTGATATAAATATGCAGACGTCTGACGTCGTTGGCGCCATATATGTTGCAAAATGGAAACCGATTATTTGGTGAGAATGAAAACAGACTTGTTCGAAAATAACGCCCATACCTAACCTGTCCAAAAGCCGCCAATGGAAACAGTGAATTAAACAATATGTATTCAATTCATAGACAACAATTAAATAGTACCAGAATCTCTTGAGTGGTTAGCGAACTAATCCTGTCCAGTTATTTCCCCAAATGAGCCACCATGTGTAACCAACAGACACCACTCCACGTCTCAGTACCCTGCTCCTCGTCTCCTCCTCTTCCTCCTCCTCCTCCATCTGGGCCCTCGCGTCCGAACATGAGATGTTTACCAACAGACTCTCCGTCTCAGTATCCTGCTCCTTCTCCTTCCCGCTGCGGTGCCGTCGGTTGGAAAACGAATGAAAAAGTTCGACAGAGAATATCAGACGTATCAATGTCTCTATAAGCGGAAGACAGAGAAAGCATCGAAAGGATGAAAGACGCGCACAATTGAACACGCTTCAGAGACATTCAGAAACATTATGTGGACAATCTTTTTCTGATTGTGAGGAAATCGCCTTTTGATGCTTCTCCGACTGCAGGGAGGGCACGACACACGACAGGGCCGTACGGGGATCGACAGAACACGAGTAAAAAGCGACGGCAGAAAGGTTCACAAACACCCAGTTGTGTCCATTGCGTGTCAGAGCGCACGACACGAAACACATGGCGCGCGGATGCGTACGAAACACGTGATCATGCCTGATTATACACATGCTGTTTAAATTGGTTGCTCGTATGAGTAGCACATGCCCAGCTAGTGTGATAGTATTAACGAAACTGCTCTTTATGTCAAGCTAATTTGCGTGGACAAACATGACACTGGTTCCGGCGTTATCTGTGGTCGCTCGTGCTGCAATTTACGAGCTGCATTGACAACCTGAAGTGGCGTCTGCCGATGTAAGTTGGCAGGCCGTAGGACTTCAGGGTTCTCTTCGCTGGTGTCGGCCCGGCGGAAATGCTGTGTGGAAACTTCAAAAGTTCTGATGCTTTGTTAGCTTTCAAGTCTGCTGGCCCATGTAGCGCCTTGACGGGTGGCCAGAAGTTATACCGGAGATCTGTACGGTGCCATCAATCAGATGGGGGGCCGAGTAAAAATGGCGTCTGCCAGGGGACGGGTCGGGTCGGCGGCGTGGACCGCCGCAGTCCCGAAACACCTGGCAAGAGTTCAAGGTCATTCTGGGCGGCACATACGTCCTCACCAGGAGGCTTTGGAAGGCTGATGAGTTTGCAACGACGCGCTGCGGAATCACGTGGTAAGCGCTGTGGTGTAGATTGGTCGCCGAACTGCGTACTTCAGCAACACCAAATTCTGCATTCATGCATAATGATTAGTTTCAGGTCTTGTCGCAAAGGACAACATTGCTGATAAGGTCACGTTAGGGAGTAAAAACGCTACAAGGTAGGGGTCATCCCCCAGCCCCATCGCAAAGAAAACAAATTCATAACAAGTAAGCAATCTTAATCTTTATCATAGATTGGATCTTCAATTCTACTCATCCTGCAGAATATTCGCCATAAATTAAACCCGCTTCGAGGTATGTCCACGGAGCATTCAATAGCTATCAACTGCTTAATTATACACCTCTTGCCAACAAATAAAGTTAGGAGTTCACAATGGATCGGGCTTGAGTGACGTCAGTGTGACAAGTTTGCCGATTTTTAAAGCGAAACCGCATGGGTGCAGACACATTCATATAGGAACGGAACGAATGAAAATAATTGAAGTGTGTAACCGGAAAGCGAGAGGCAATTCGTGGATAATCGGCATGCTGCATCATTGTTTTTTTTTTTTATTATGCGTTGAAATATCAACACGTCAAAGTCAGAGTTAAGGATAAAATGTACTGTCGAATAATTTGCCTTTAGCTAGAATACTTCGTGAAAATGAAGCCCACATGAGTACCATAAATGACCATGAATGTCTCTATCACATTTAAAGAACTCATCCATCGAAATGACTTAGCAGTGGCGTTGTAATGCGACTCAGAACATAGCTTGCAGACTGGGTGTGGAGTTGACCCACCCCGACACTCTGCAGCGGAGCCGGCAGGGCGGCTAGGCCGACCAGGGTCACCTTTGGTACACACTTTGGACACAATGTCGCGTGCCCTCTGAGCCCCCACGCAAAAGCGCTATCAATTCCCACTTGAATTTTATAATCGACCCAGCTTTTCTTGAGATCAGCAGGTAGCAATGTTTGCCTCTGGTCAATGGCTTGTGACTAAAGAGCCCGGTAAATGCTGAGTTAAGGCAACATGAATTTCAAATGTACATTATGTAGTCCGTTGTGCATTAGGTGGCTGATGACTCCCTGATATAGCTCAGCACACATGGTCACCAGTTAGTGCTTACCCGTCCCCCTACCCGTCCCCAGATCTGGAGAACTAACAAACTGACTGAGCCTGAAAGTCTCGCGCCAAGGAATTCCCTAAGCTGTAATCATTTCTCGACGGCACTTCACTATAACACGCGACCTGTCTTCACAGGTGGTGTTAAAATATGACGCAACGCCGGAAACCATTCGCAAGTTTCCAGGTATCTCGTGGTGTCCTTGCGTAATTATCATTGTTAAAGGCATGAAATGGGCTCCATAAAGTTCTCGAAATGATCAGAGTCCATCGAGGTATTCATTTTGTGCCTCCAGCCCGAAGACGAAAGGTCACGTCAGGTCAGGAGTACGTAGATAAGGGTGCATCCAGCGTAGCACCAACTAATTGTAATTGGCTTATTCTTCTAAAACTGTGCTTCCCCATAACACTACTTATCATGCCAACTAAGCTCGATGTTGTTGCCGATCAGATTTGCACTTAGCTCTAGCACGCTGCTGACAAGTATCTTGTATGGGCGCTGTGTAACCACTCCAGTTGATGCGCCCTAAAACCCTAATAACTAACTGACAAGTATTTTACACGAGCCTACTTTCCACAGGAGCTTCATTACATTCATTACTTCTGATCTCCAACTGTTTTCTCGTATCCGACTGCGTCGAATTTAATAACGATGGCATTATTGAGATACATAAAACAGTTATTTTTCCAGATTTACTTTCGAGGTCGAGAAATCAACATAATGCACACTGGTAGTATAGTTGTACCAGAGTACTATACTTGTACTGATACTAGAGTAAGCATAGTTGCTGTAATGATTCGATCTGTAGGTTAGGTAGTATGGTTGCTTGTTATGGGTAAAATACACATTTACCAAGGCATGAGCAAGATACGTTGATTAGTGACGAAGGCCAGGTCAGGTTTCACGAACAAACAAAGGCCCCTCGAACTTCCAACAATGCAGCAACGTTGGTCTAGACAGATCCCACTTTAGAGGTAGACTGTCATTACCTATGATTTAACTAATCAAAGCTCAGTATCCATGTATACTTGCTCAGTAACTCCAGGAAAAGAGCTGCCAGTTGCTGGCATCGGCACTGCCTTCTCTCGCCCCTCATCACTTGTTGAGCACTTCATGCGCATGTCCGCAAGCCGCCTTTCGTGTGTGCCATACGGCTGATGATTGCATTCGTCTATGATTTCAGTTTAGATACCTATCAGATAACTAACGTACTGTTTAGCTCAAGAACAACAATTATGATGCATACAGCTCATTCCTAGTTGTTTTGTCTCATCGGCTCATCAGTTGGAAGTTTTCGTTTTCACTTGATAGATGCGACAATGTTGTAGTATACAATTTATGCACCTTAACCGGCTTTCATGGGGTATTTCGCCTCCATTCTTGTGACAACTATCACGCATTCAGACAGGGAAGGTCTAACCTAATCTACTTCAAAATTAAAATGCCAAGGCCATCTTCTAGTGATCAACATCCTAGCATTCTTCATAGATAAACGTGACGGTTGAGATGTTTCATGGAAGCCCATTTGGATACTTGGCGTACCATGGCGTCCATGGCGTACCATGGCGTACCATGGCGTACCATGGCGACCATGGCGTACCATGGCGTACCATGGCGTACCATGGCGTACCATGGCGATCATGGCGTACCATGGCGTACCATGGCGACCATGGCGACCATGGCGTACCATGGCGTACCATGGCAGGAGGGCAACTGTGGGCGGACCACGGGCCGCCGAATGTGATGATCGATGGCGTCTGCACGTGCTAACGGTAAAACTGTGATTGTAGTCAACCGAACGATGTAAGGGCTAGCGACGGTTGGGAGTTCAGAGAACAATGGAATATATCGGGCTTAACATTGTATGCGCTCGCAGACGTGACGACTTCACGTTTACTGTCCTCTTGATAACATATGCTCCTAAAATAATAATGGTCGTGATATTATCTAAGAACCTGCAAAAAGAGGCGGAGACTGAAAACTTTGAGATATCGGACTTCGAGTATTGTCATAGGACCAAATGCATGCATGTCCCGAGGCTATTTACCATATTATCGATGATAACTCTGGTTACCTTCGTCCGATTATCGTCAAATTTGTTGCGCAAGTCATCGGTGGCAAACGAACTATTTTCCAGATTTTCAGGTTGACATGACCTCACATGAACTAACATGACCTTGGGAAGTTTGTATTGCCTAAATACATGCAATATTGCAACTTACGTGAATATTCATGGCCATGATATGATTCATGATAACCGAAAATCGATAACATTGAGTACCGAGGTGGACTAATACTGATAGGTCCACCTTAGAGGTGGTTACGCAAACTTCGAAGATTTTGTGCGATCATTTTCGAGCAGCTGGAAATACTTGTAAAGCATGATTTTGTCTCCCGTGCCCAAGGCAATTATCTGAAAGGCCTAAAGGAAGCACTAGCTCCTGCAGAGGTAATTGTTATTGGAGATTTTTCCGAAAACTACGCTATGGTTACACAGAATGAGGTACAGTCCCATCACTGGAACAAACTGCGGTGACAATCCATCCGTTTGTGGCTTATTGGCGAAACAACGCAGGGGACCTCAAACATTTTCTTACTCTGCCATTTCCGACTGCCACGCATGATACTGTGGCTCTCCACCTGTTTCAAGGAAAACTCATTGAGCGCCTGGAAGCAAATTAGGCCAGCGCCCCAAGAGATATTTTATTTTCAGATGGGGCTGCCTCGCTATACAAAAATTGTAAAATTTCCTAAATTTGGCAGAGCATTCCGTCGACTTGGAATAGACGCCGAGTGGCAGTTCTTCGCAACCCTCACGGAAAGGACCGTGTGATGGCATTGGTGGGACGTTGAAAGGTTAGCTAAAGGGAAGTCTGCAAGGAACTCTGATTGAGATCCCGGACCAGTTTTATCAGTTTGTAAAAACCATGCCACGGCACGTGCGTGGATATTTTCCCAAAACCGAGTGGGTCAAAGAAACTAAAGCGTTGAATGACAGATTCGCAGCTGCTCGCACAATACCGGGAACAAGGATGTCCATCGTGTTACTCCGTCTCCACGTAATGGTATGGTGGTTGTGAGATGGTTTTCCGGCAGTGAACGGGCCGTGAGTACGTGTGGCAAAAAGTGGTGTTCTTCGGAATATACGGTACTGCGTCAACTTGTTTTATGGTCGCGGCTATTGCATATCAGAAACATTTACTGGCCCTCCCGATAAAATGTAGTACAAACCACGCGAGCGAAACAATATATTCAGGCTAAAAAACCGAGACATTTTTCAAAAACTTTGCCAAAATAAAGATAAAATATAATTTTGTACAATTATATTTTCCTCGTCAGGCCCGTTGATTGATGTATCACATGACTAGCTAGCGAACATTGATCCGACCCCAGTTTACCTCAGGTCACCTAAACCGAGGTCAGGTGATCAGCGATCATATTATACATCATGATAACCAGAGGATCCGATGGCATAAAATTATTTCTCTATCTGATTCTATATAAAGTTATACAAAGTACATGCCTCAAGTCCCACCCTCACACTTTCAAAAAAACTGGCTGTTGGAGTAGCCAACCAACAGGTAATATAGCTTCGAGCCAAATTCAGCGTTTTGTCAGGAAATGTGTTCCCTGTGGCAATGGGGTCACGCCAGGTCATGAGGTCAGGTCAACTTCAAAATCGTCAAATAGTTCAGCTTGCCACCATATTTGCCCACCAAATTCAAATCGGACCACCAGGTTATATCGATGATATGGTAAATAGCATCGGGGCATGCTCATTGGTCATACAACCACAAGGCCATATCTCAAAGTTAGGTCTCCCCTTCCGCTCTAGATAATATCAGGACCAAATCAGCCACGTTAGTGATAGGGGTGGCAAACATAAAATCATTTAACTCCCTAGGCAAGTCGGAGGTCCGTCCCTTCCATGTTGGCCGGGTTTTGCCTTAACACCAATGTCGTTCCGCAAGTAATAACATCTAATATATATGCATTGATTGTGCAAGTGGTAAAAATAGGCCCAGAACCAAATGTCCCCAGAGGTCCCGGGCGGCGGTGTCACGGCACACAGGTGTATCAATTCAAAGAGGGGGGCGGGTTAAAATAGCCAATTCTGTGCGATTACGTGGACCCCATATGTCACCTCGTGTCCATGGATTTTCGGTCAGATCATCAATGTAGGCTACCCTGACCATTTTATTGTAGGAGACCAGCATGTGTAAAGCAAACAAAAAGATCAAATATGACACAGAAATTCACTCATCGGGGCAGAACTTGGGAGTGCAGAACGGTATCCAATCCGCATCCTTTTTTACAGTGCATATGCTATCCCAGCCGTTCTGTAATCCACACCAATTGGACATCCGCACCGATATATCATCCGTGTCTTACTCTAGTGTGCACATGCAATAGCTCTGGTGGCTGGAAAAAGGCCCCGTTGTAAAATTGTCCGAGAACGGCGAGGACGGCCATCACGAGATCAACCAGTTGTCGGCCTGGAGGCACACAAAGCCAGCGAACTCGTGCTGCACGCACTGACCCGACCTCATTCCAATACGCCAGCGGCTAATTGTCGGTGAGGAACACATCACTGGCTGGAATTCCGCCGCCATGGACAGAACCTTCGTGCCGGCTGGATCATGCGGCACGTTTTGTTCCTATGCATATTTCAACAGAAGTGTCATGGAGTGCGATATACTGCGGGTGAAAGCGGGCCTAATTAATAGCGCCCGCGGAGTCCATGAGCTGGTGGACGGCGTGGGTTGCGTGCGAGCCACTCGAAGCTCGCTCAGGCAAGGATTGGCGCTGCAGTTGTGGGGCCTGAGCCTGCTGAAGACGTGGCTGACGAGTGTGCCTGGCGAGTTCTGCTAACTGCTTCTCGGGGCGCTATTTTTACAGCAGCCGCCGGTCTTGTAGACTGTGATGTATCGTTAGAATTGATATTTATAGGCTTTCGAGAGACGGCTATTTCTGTGATGCGCACGAGTGCTATCTATCGCTTAGTGACACGTCAGATTGTGGTATTTATGTGTCCCTTTAGCGAAATCTGCACGACGTTTTGAGTTATTGGTCAAGTTGCACAGCAACGCCAAATTCCATCACTCATCGTCTTGCAACAAACCACCAGATTTGTGTTCAGACATCGTCGCCCGCAATCGCCGACCGTGCACCTCTTGCACTGCACTGCACTTCACCGGAGAGCTGGTGAACGGCACCGAGTCACCGTGTCCGCGCGCTATCTCCCCCTCCGCCCCCCCCCCCTCTGGCTCCGGCCGAGCGGGGCCGCCCCGTGCGGCGGCCGCCTGCCTCATTACACATTCCTGCAGCGCATTTTAATTAGGACATCATGTCGTCCGTGCGTGGACGAGTGTAGGGCCGTCAGCGCGTGTCAGCCGCCAGCTCTGTCACGGTGCGGCGCGGTGGCGTGCCGCCGCTGGGCTCCGGCAGCCTGCAGCTGGTCTCGACAATCAATCGACACGGCGGTCGGAATACGTGCGCCGCGTGCAGTGCACGTGGACCACGTGTCCTCTGGGCTGTCGCTCAGTACCCGACCAGACGGTCTGGGCTGTCGCTCAGTACCCGACCAGACGGTCTGGGCTGTCGCTCAGTACCCGACCAGACGGTCGGCGGTCAGTATCCGACCAGACGGTCTGGGCTGTCGCTCAGTACCCGACCAGACGAGTGTCCCCTGGGCTGTCGCTCAGTACCCGAACAGGCGAGTATCCTCTGAGCTGTCGCTCAGTACCCGACCAGACGAGTGTCCCCTGGGCTGTCGCTCAGTACCCGACCAGACGAGTGTCCCCTGGGCTGTCGCTCAGTACCCGACCAGACGAGTGTCCCCTGGGCTGTCGCTCAGTACCCGACCAGACGGTCTGGGCTGTCGCTCAGTACCCGACCAGACGGTCTGGGCTGTCGCTCAGTACCCGACCAGACGGTCTGGGCTGTCGCTCAGTACCCGACCAGACGGTCTGGGCTGTCGCTCAGTACCCGACCAGACGAGTGTCCCCTGGACTGTCGCTCAGTACCAGACCAGACGAGTGTCCTCTGGGCTGTCGCTCAGTACCCGAGCAGACGGTCTGGGCTGTCGCTCAGTACCCGACCAAACGAGTGTTCCTTGGACTGTCGCTCAGTACCCGACCAGACGGTCTGGGCTGTCGCTCAGTATCCGACCAGACGAGTGTCCTCTGGGCTGTCGCTCAGTACCCGACAAGACGGTCTGGGCTGTCGCTCAGTACCCGACCAGACAAGTGTCCCCTGGGCTGTCGCCCAGTACCCGACCAGATGAGTGTCCTCTGGGCTGTCGCTCAGTACCCGACCAGTCGGTCTGGGCTGTCCCTCAGTATCCGACCAGACGAGTGTCCTCTGGGCTGTCGCTCAGTACCCTACCAGTCGGTCTGGGCTGTCCCTCAGTACCCGACCAGACGAGTGTCCCCTGGGCTGTCGCTCAGTACCCGACCAGACGGTCTGGGCTGTCGCTCAGTATCCGACCAGACGAGTGTCCCCTGGACTGTCGCTCAGTACCCGACCAGACGAGTGTCCTCTGGGCTGTCGCTCAGTACCCGAGCAGACGGTCTGGGCTGTCGCTTAGTATCCGACCAGACGAGTGTCCTCTGGGCTGTCGCTCAGTACCCGACCAGACGGTCTGGGCTGTCCCTCAGTATCCGACCAGACGAGTGTCCCTGGACTGTCGCTCAGTACCAGACCAGTCGGTCTGGGCTGTCCCTCAGTACCCGACCAGACGAGTGTCCCCTGGGCTGTCGCTCAGTACCCGACAAGACGGTCTGGGCTGTCCCTCAGTATCCGACCAGACGAGTGTCCTCTGGGCTGTCGCTCAGTACCCGACCAGACGGTCTGGGCTGTCCCTCAGTACCCGACCAGACGAGTGTCCTCTGGGCTGTCGCTCAGTACCCGACCAGACGGTCTGGGCTGTCCCTCAGTACCCGACCAGACGAATATCCTTTGGGCTGTCGCTCAGTACCCGACCAGACGGTCTGGGCTGTCGCTCAGTATCCCGACCAGACGAGTGTCCCCTGGACTGTCGCTCAGTACCCGACCAGACGGTCTGGGCTGTCGCTCAGTACCCGACCAGACGAGTGTCCCCTGGACTGTCGCTCAGTACCCGACCAGACGAGTGTCCCCTGGGCTGTCGCTCAGTACCCGACCAGACGAGTGTCCCCTGGGCTGTCGCTCAGTACCCGACCAGACGGCCTGGGCTGTCGCTCAGTATCCGACCAGTCGGTCTGGGCTGTCGCTCAGTACCCGACCAGACGAGTGTCCCCTGGGCTGTCGCTCAGTACCCGACCAGACGGTCTGGGCTGTCGCTCAGTATCCGACCAGACGAGTGTCCCCTGGGCTGTCGCTCAGTACCCGACAAGACGGTCTGGGCTGTCGCTCAGTATCCGACCAGACGAGTGTCCTCTGGGCTGTCGCTCAGTACCCGACCAGATGAGTGTCCCCTGGGCTGTCGCCTCAGTACCCGACCAGACGGTCTGGGCTGTCCCTCAGTATCCGACCAGACGAGTGTCCCCTGGGCTGTCCCTCAGTATCCGACCAGACGAATATCCTTTGGGCTGTCGCTCAGTACCCGACCAGACGGTCTGGGCTGTCGCTCAGTATCCGACCAGACGATACTTTGGGCTGTCGCTCAGTACCCGACAAGACGGTCTGGGCTGTCGCTCAGTACCCGACCAGACGAATATCCTTTGGGCTGTCGCTCAGTATCCGACCAGACGAGTGTCCCCTAGACTGTCGCTCAGTATCCGACCAGACGAGTGTCCACTGGACTGTCGCTCAGTACCAGACCAGACGCGCAGTGGTGTCGTTTTTGTGACGTAGCGCGGTGGTGTCGTTGTTGTGACGTAACGCGGTGGTGTCGTGGTGGTGCTGTCATTGTGGGGGTGTCGTAGCGCGGTGGTGTTGTGAAGTAGCGTGGTGGTGTCGTTGTGACGTAGCGCGGTGGTGTCGTGGTGGTGCCGTAGCTCAGTGGTGTCGTGGCTCAGCGGTGTCGTAGCTCAGTAGTGTCGTTGTGGTGTCGTAGCTCAGTAGTGTCGTAGTTCAGTGGTGTCGTAGCTCAGTGGTGTCGTAGCTCAGTGGTGTCGTGGTGGTGTCGTAGCTCAGTGGTGTCGTAGCTCAGTGGTGACGTGGTGGTGCCGTAGCTCAGTGGTGTCGTGGTGGTGTCGTAGTTCAGTGGTGTCGTAGTTCAGTGGTGTCGTAGTTCAGTGGTGTCGTAGTTCAGTGGTGTCGTAGTTCAGTGGTGTCGTAGTTCAGTGGTGTCGTAGCTCAGTGGTGTCGTGGTGGTGTCGTAGTTCAGTGGTGTCGTAGTTCAGTGGTGTCGTAGCTCAGTAGTGTCGTGGTGGTGCCGTAGCTCAGCGGTGTCGCAGTGGTTTCGTAGCTCAGTGGTGTCGCGATGGTGCGGTCATAATTCATCGCCGAGCTCTGACTGACGTTTGACCGTCATAAACAGAATAAAGTCGTGAACAGTGCAAAGTCATGAACAGAACAAAGCCATGACTGCGAATAGAATTGCAAAGAACCATGACCATTTGGTTTGTGCATTTATTTGGTTTTGAACTTTTGGTTTGTGCATGGTCAAATGCGCCCACACGTAGCATCCTCGTACACAAGTTCCCTTCCTGTGCGCCGGGAGGTCAGCGCGTCTGACAAAGGCCCACCCAGTAGGCCGTGCCATGAGATAATGACAAATAGGTTGTTTCCATTTTTCGGTTGTTGCTCATAATAAGTGATGCATTATGGTTACAATATTGTGGCGTTTGAGCGATCGACGACAGTGAAACGAGACGTGATTGCAATTATGTTCGCTACATTTCTCAACGCTTCGGCTATTGCCTTCAACGGTGTATAATGTCTTCAAATGGACCCCGACATACCAAATCCCCAATCATAACGTGTGACAAATGCGAACATATTTTTAGCAAAGCGGTTAAAGATGAGAAACAGACAACGGCAAGGATTCTTGCTCTGGTCATTTTGTCATCTTGAACTGTGCGGGGAAGGGAAGGGTTTAAATATGCTAATCTCTCAGCTGTATGCTCCCGATAACATAAAAATGCACCAACCGACGCCATGTCGGTGGCAGTCTTTCCAACTCCCCCCAATGTTGTCCGCGGACATTGGTAATTGGCGCGGGCAGCGCGCCGAAATTTTGCATACATTTTCTCACATGAATTTGACATGTCGTGTGAAGATTTTGAAGTCGTCATCCACGGTCACCGAGCTAGTCAAGGTAAAGTGAAGTCACCTAAAAAGAAGTTCAACCGGTCGTCACCCTTTAACGGCTAAAAATGTTTCAATGCGACTTTCGGCGTCTATCTATCTTTAAGAACGCAATTAAATGCACCAGGTGAATTTTTTATTTTGCCTTTTCCATGGCTTAATTGTTTTGCATAATTGTCTATTTGGGCTGAAACGACGACTCAGAAGTAAGCAATTATTATGAGGCAAAGGTTACTTAAAGCAATGTTTCTTGGTGAGCTCGACCCAGTAGAAAAAGAGAAGAAAACTAAATATTTTGTCAATAAAAACACTTTGAAACAATGGCAGATTTCGCCATCCTTCTTTTCGGATTCCAAATAAATTTTCTTTCTAAAATCTCCGCAAATAATTGACTACCCAGAGCAAAAAACATGACGTCAGTCGGGAATACATAATCTCCAGTGGCGACACTTGTTCGGGGGAAATACAAAAAAAAAACAATTCTGGTCATACTCGTCGAATGCTTTCCGATGGAGGTGTATCATAACCTTTACAGGTCATAATGTCCACAGTTCATAGCCTACATGGGTCATAATATCACACCCCACAAATTCAGCACACCCAAGCGGTCGTAATCTCCACATGTCATAACCTCAACAAATCCGAAGCGATCATAACCTCCAAAGGTCACAGCATCCACAAACCAAAATTGAACACAACATCATAGCCACAGACGCAAAATCAGCATTACAGAGCATAACACCCCACACCAAATACAATCACCCCCTTATACCCAAAACACTACACATCCACAAACAACTCACTATACCACAACGACCAACACTTTTCTGGATCCCAAATCACACAAACATACACGGCAACGAACACGCAGACACAGAAGCAAATATAGCCACAACACTACAACAAATCACACCATTCCCCTATTCACAATCTGATTACTACCCCACAATACGACAGGCCATCAACAAACACATACAACAAACATGGGTTATAGTAGCAACACAGCTACACGAAATACACCCCAAATACGAATACTGGCACTCCATCAACCAAAACACCAGACTCAGAGAACGGACACTAACACGACTACGCATAGGACACATCACTCACACACTCATACCTCCTACGCAATCAACCACGACCACAATGCACTACCTGCCGCCACACACTCACAGTCAAACACATGCTCATATAATGCACCAAATACAACAACCAAAGACAACATATCACAAACTACTGCACAACTAACAACATCCCACTGAACCTCACCACGCTCCTTAACGACGACCATCCAGCATTACACGAACACCTCTTCCACTTTCTCAAGACTACACGCATTATGGAACAATTGTGAAAAAGGAAAAAAGGAAAAGATATGTGAAGAAACGAAAGAGAAAATGAACAAAACCAGGAAAACGGAAAAAAGTAAAAGATACGTTGCAAAAAGAAAAGAGAAAAAAAAATCAACAACAACAAAAATATTTTCTTGCAATTTTCACTTCTGGCGATAACCCCCCCCCCCCCTCCCACTACACCCCATACCCCAATGTGGCACCGACCGGACTAAGCCTCTCTCTCGACTTCATCATCTCCGGCTCTCATACAACTCTACTGCACCAGCTCTACATCTTCAATCGATCCGGACTACCTCAGCTCTACTCTTCGAGACCATCTCAACGCTACTTCACCACTGCTCGACGACTCTACTAAGCCTCCACCTCGGACTCATCCTTCTACCCTACGCTACTCATTCCCTTACACATCTTCTCTTCAACCTGAACCAGCCGATATCACCACACGGTGGCAGGCTGGCAAAATTCACCCACACACACTAAGTTAGATTAGGTTAGGTTAAGCTAGGTTAGGCTAGGTTAGGATTGGCTACTAAACGTCAACGTTTAAGCTAATGACATTCATTGCACACTTGTTGCGATAATACCTAGACCATGCTGCTACCTAGCGATAGCTAGCTGAAGTGATGCTTCTAGGAAGTTATTGAGTTCTTAAATCTGTGAAGGTTGTGAGTTGTGGAGGATAGCCCGCTTCAGTGTTGTGGAGGTTTTGGTCTGTGACAGTTATGATCGCTTCAGAGTTGTGGAGGGTGTGACCTGTGGAGGCTATGGCCGCTTGGGTGTTGCGGAGGCTGTGAGCTGTGGAGGTTATGATATGCTGTCCTTTCCGATGACACCTCTTTCGTTTTCATACGACGCTTAGTTTAGAGAATATAGGGAATATGGGTGGTATATATGAGCCCCAACCCCCGAGACGGGGTATGAAGATTTGATTTGAAAGATGTAGATGGTTATGAGGGATCCACGCAATCTTCAATAAAGCTGTCACCAGTTCCCACCTCCGATATAGTATGTGGCTCAACCTGTTTGATGAGATGTAGCGCTTTGCTGAACATGATTATACTTAAGCAAAAAGTGTAAAATAACCTTATAGTTAGATTACAAGGTAAAATAATATAGAATTAACACTGAATATATTTCGGCCGCGGGACTTGGTCAACCCAACCACTTTATTTCAAAAGCCAAAAAGCAGTCTCCAGGTGTACCCCGTCACCAAGCCTTCATTCTTACATTTCATTAAGATATACATACCTGTGAAATGCATGCACAGGATCGTAATGCTATTTGTAGGTGTTTTCATAGCTGAACACACGTAGTTGTTATGGTAGTTCATATCAAATTCTACCACATTTTGTGGCATTTCCGTACTTCCGAAGCTGCCAGTTCGTCGTGCTGGTGTTGTTTCAAAGACACGGAAATGGACGAATTGTATTGGTTAGCATTTGCTAGCATGCAACTAGTATCGAAATGCGACGGGAAGAAGAGTTCTGTATTAACTGGTGTTGCTAACACAAGTAATTGTGCATCAATGGGGGACGAAATACAATGCCATGGGTTCTCAGCCCCATTGTATTATTTGAATTCATGGTTCCCCATTTCTGGTATGTTGGTCACCCGAATGTTTTTCAAAACCATATAAACGGTCACCGAAAGGATATAGCACATGGGCGCTTTTTTATATATGAGTTACGCCAAATTTGGTAAATTTGGAAAATTCCAGCAGTTGCTGTAAGTTTACTGAGTGGATGTCGAAATTTTGCTGAACAGGACAAATATACTGGAGTGGTTATTAAGGTTCACATCTTTGGCACGCACAGCCAATCCTTTTGCACGTTCCGCTGCCGTAGGGTGCACATAGTCCATCGCTGGTTTCTACTTGACACTGTCCATCGGCCGCCGAGATGTGCGGGCCCACCAGTAGTCTTCGGCTCCGTCAGGTCGGTGGTCTCAGGTGGTACCGGTGGCACGATGGTCTCGGTGGCACAGCTCGCAATCGAGCGAAGCATCGAAAAAAAACATCAACATCCCCTCCGTTCCTCGCCACACATTTCGATGTGCTGTTTTCCATGTGTTTCCAGCAGAAACGGCGCATAAATCACGCGCATTTCTGCATGAAGTACTTTTCTGCTGTTGTATTGTATTCACCACTATAAATCGTCACAGGCAGGGCTTTGAACAGTTGTAAAGCTTGATGGATGAACTGCGAAGTCGGAACTGGGAAACGCCATCAGCATCGCGGTTAAAAAGATAAATTGACCGTAAACAGGCCGACGAAAAGTGAGCCTCATTGAAGTGGCTTTGACTTGAAGGAAAAACGATCAACATGGACACAGCAAGGTGTCAGGCAGACAGGACAGCTTAGCTGCCAGTTGTGGCCTAGTTTCGCCCTGTGACGTTGCATGCAAATAACTTACTTGGGAACAGTTTATGTCAGCCGATCTCAAGCATAATGCCTACATTGATCCCCTTCGAGTGCTGACAATTGTTTCATATATAATTTGTTTGCCACGATTCCCGCCTTACAGCTGGCTAAGCGGGTGCCACCTTGGGCTCGGCGGACGGTGGTGACCTGTCAGGGTGTAGAATTCCTTCCGGTCAAGGATGATGCTACGCTGGCTGCGTAAGTGGCTCTCCATAGCGTCCACCACCTGTGACAGGCTGCTAGAGTCGGCCACCTCCAGCCCGTATTTGACGACACGCGTCCAGTCGTCGTCCAGCATAGCGCAGAGAGTCGCTCGCTGCTCAGTGGAAGTCAGCTGGTCAATGCCAGTGAGCATAACATATCCGCTCAGCTTTTCACGCCACGTGGAATATTCGCGCAGGCTGGCGCCACCGGTCAGGCGAGGCGCTGGCGTTGCTGATGGAGGCAACCGCGCTCGAACCCCGGGCACCGTGCTGATCGGAGCGCCCTCTAGAGGTCCAGCGACGGAGGTTTGTGCCGGATTCACTTGACCAGCGAGCATAGCGGCAAGCCGATCTTCTCTCTGATGCGCAGCGTCCACATGCTGGCGCATTAACTCTGTGAGCCCCACAATCGCTGCAGTCACATCCTTCATTTCCATGGCGGAAAAAACCGTCGCCGTCCTCGGAATCGAACCGGTGAACACCCAGAAAGGGACAGACATTTTATGCGCACGCCTTAAGCCCCTCGGCCACCTGGCAATTCGCCTCGCCCGCGTCACGGGGCAGCGTTCGTCTCCCCGGTTACGGGCGGACCTCAGCAGCCTGCCCTGCGGCGACTGTTCGGCACGTGGCTGCACAAGACACTGAATTAACACCAAAGTCCTGCCGACCGCGCCATGTTGCTGAACGCTTTGTGCCAGTACCTAAGCGACCGACCTCTGGAGACGACAACAAGGCTGGAGTCCGCCTGTGCATCGACTTAACCAAACTAAACAAACATGTCCGCCGTGGGGTGTATCCCATACCATCCCCTCAAGACGTCGTTACCAGTATCAACAAGGGGAGCAAGTACTTTACGACGTTGGACGCCAAGAACGAGGTATCTGCAAATCCCAATCGCTAAGGAGGATTAAGCTCTCACCAGCTTCATTACCCCATGGGGCAGGGATAAGTTTAGAAGAGCTGTCATGGGTCTCAGTTCATCTGGCGATGAGTATAATCGGTGAGTGGATACAGTTTTGGCTGGAATTCCAATAACCTGCAAGGTGGTGGATGACGTGCTAGCGCACGACGAGGATTACTCCACGCATCTGCAGCATGTTATCGCAATCCTGAAGCGTTGCGAGACCTACGGCGTCACGCTCAACCCGCAGAAGCTAAATTTCGCTGCGCAGTCAGTCGAGTACTGCGGATTCCGCATCACCCCTGAAGGTTACACAGTGGACGAGCGAAAGCAACGCGCGATCTCAGACTTTTGACTCTCTCAGACTCAGATCCGTCAGGTGGGCAGACGCGACAACGCGCCTGCCCACCTGACGGATCTGCGTAGCTTCACGGGGTTGGTGAACCAGCTCGGCTCCTCTCGACGAGACAGCCCATGCCGCCCACCCTCTTCGTGACCTTCTCAAACCGCAAAATCATTGGCAGCGGACTGAAGTGCATCAGCAAGCCTTCCAGACCGTCAAGAAGACGTTGATTCGAGCACCGTCATGGCCTTCTTCGAGCCTGGCCTCCCCACTGCGCTGCACACCGACGCTACCCGACTGCACGGCCTCGGATATGCGCTTATGCAGCGACAAGGTAACCACTGGCGGCTCATTCAATGTGGATCGCGCTTCGTCTCCGACGTGGAGTCGAGATACGCGGTGGTGGAGCTAGAGATGCTTGCGATGACCTGGGCCGTGAAGAAATGTCGTCTTTTCCTGGCCGGTCTCCCAACATTCGACATCATCACCGGCCACCGACCACTCATACCGATACTGAACCAGAAGTCACTCTCGGAAATAGAGAATCCACGTCTCCAACGGCTATGTGAGAAACTGGTGCCGTATCGTTTTGCAGCCACATGGAAAGCTGGAAAGTCACACTGTATCCCTGATGCACTCTCCAGGGCCCCCGTCGATGACCCTTCCGCCGAGGACCAAGAAGCAGAGAGCGACGTGTGTCATCAGCTGCACAACACGGTGCTGGCCAGCATCCGTGAGATCGTTGCTGGTGATGCCCATCCGCCTGTGCCAGACATCATGTTGGACAACGTGCGTGAGGCAGCGCGGACTGACGACGAGTACCGATCTCTCACCGACGCTATTCACGTGGGCTTCCCAGAACACAAGGCTGATCTAGAGACGACGTTACGCCCATACTGGTTGGTTCGTGACGCCCTCTCCGTAGACGACGGCCTCATCTTGTGTGGTGTGCGGCTAGTCATTCCCCGCACGCTGTGCCGAAAGACCCTGGATCGGCTGCATGCGAGCCATCAAGGCCTGGAGCGCACGAAGCGCCGGGCTCCGACAGTCTGTCTTTTGGCCGAACATCAGCCAGGACATCTACAACATAGTGACGGCCTGTGACGCATGCCGACGGCATCTGCCAAGTCTGCCTAAGGAGCCTCTGATGTGCGACTCAGAGACTTCCAGGGTGTTCGAGATTGCTTCAGCGGACTTTTTCAATTACGCCGGGAAGACCTTTCTTGCGTACACAGACCGGCTCTCCTGCTGGCCCATCGTCGCGTCCTGCGACCGGGAAGCAACGACCAGGACGCTCGTGCACACGCTCCGAGAGGTCTTTGCAGCCACAGGCGTGCCACACGTTCTGAAAACTGACGGTGGCCCACAGTTCACTGCACGCTACACCAGGCAGTTCCTGGAGCGATGGGGTGTCACACATACCATCTCTTCTCCGCATTATCCTCAGGCTAACGGGCACGCGGAAGCTGCCGTGAAATCCGTGAAGAGAATGATCCAGAAGTGCACAGATTCAGGCAACTTGGACGACGACAGATACGCCCGAGGACTCCTGGAGCTGCGCAATACGCCACGTGCCGACGGCAGATCTCCTGCTGAGGTCCTTTATGGACATCCTATCAGGTCGATGGTGCCTTTGCATCACAAAGCGTTCAGCAGCACGTGGCAACGCAAGGCCGACGACTGTGATCGGCGCGCTCGGGCTCAAAGGAGGCTGTCACGTTGAGGTACGACAGCCAAGCCACGCCTCTCCGTCTCCTAAAGATGGGCAGCTTCGTCACCATACAGGATCCGACCACTGGGCTGTGGGAGAGGACCGGCGTTGTCGTCGCCATCGGCCAGCGCCGAACCTATCTGATCAAGACGCCCAGCGGACGCGTCCTTTGGCGCAACCGGCGATTCCTGCGCTTTCATCGCCCGATGACGCCATCAGCCGAGCATACAGCGCCAGCCGCGCGGCCGGCGCAAGCAGCGGGACCGCCACCAGCACGCTCAGCCCCGCCGGCGAAACGAGTTCACTTTGCTGATGACCGTGCGCAACCTCGCCGTAGCGACAGGCATCGGCAGCCACCGCAGCGCTTATCCGTCGATTCCCGTAAACGCCCGTATGTTTGAGGGATCACTTGCAGTGACCGACTGGGGGAGGTGTTGGATGTGTATAACTCAGTTTTGTTACGTTGATCCCCGCCCTTTGGTGTGAACGGTGACCAACTGGAGAGGTGTTTCATATATAATTTGTTTGCCACGATTCCCGCCTTACAGCTGACTAAGCGGGCGCCACCTTGGGCTCTAAGCTGGCGGTGGTGACCTTTCAGGGTGTGCAGAACGGAGGTCCGTATATCTTGTTATATTACCTGTGTAATATACGGTGCATAGACTGTAATACCGTGTGTTCCAGTGGCGAATACGTTCAGAACACGAAGAAACACGACAATCAGCAGTAAGAAAAGTCTGTGTCACTGTAGTGCGTGTACACACGTCTCTGTACCTGCTTGCAATCAAATTATTAGCGATGAGGCGTCGTTATTGCATAGGGCAAACATGATTCAACAAATACTCTCCGTGGATTTCTTAAATTGTTGGATGGGGTGAAGTCGCTGAGCTATGACTTGGGTCATGCTACCTTCTTGGATAACAAACTATTATAAGTCCCTAACTTACTATGAATCTGCTAAAGTCCTGGCATTGTCCCCGCGAGAGAAGGCTGCACAGCAACAACGCTAGGAGCTTCATATACCATCAGGGGTGCATGCACACCTCCAGTTTCAAAATGCGCACCGCGGTCTGCCTGGTGTACCTCACACCGCGTACGCACAGAACCCTGCTCCACGCCCAGTCATGGCATCGAGTAGTCTACTCCACGGCAGCACGCGTACACCAGTAGACGATGAGACGTCAGTACCGGGGTCAGCTGGGTTGTGCCACGTGGCCGGACCGAGTGACGCAGCGCGCGTACACCAGTAGACGATGAGACGTCAGTACCGGGGTCAGCTGGGTTGTGCCACGATGAGACGTCAGTACCGGGGTCAGCTGGGTTGTGTCACGTGGCCGGACCGAGTGACGCAGCGTCCGTCAGAGTTGGCGGGCGGCCGGGCGAGCCGTCAGCCCGTCACGTCTTGTTTGTTCCACCGTGGGCTCTTGTCTCGCTCCGCCGCCAGCCCGCCGGTCAGGCCGGAGTGGCGGCGGGTGTCGCGCACTGCTGAACACCCTGTCACAGCCGCTCGACTTCGGGAATCGCCGGAGTGGAAGAGCTTCGGCTGAAGGCGGACAGATACTGACGCAGCAGTCAGCTGGTTGCTAGGGGAAGCGCAGGATGCAGACAGTAGGAGCGTGTTCAGAAGGTTGTTCTTCACAGGGACGGGTTCAGAGGAAGGACTAACGACACGTCCCCGGTCGAGGGAGGGCGAGGCCGTCCCCTGAAGAAAAAAGTACACTAGATCATGGCCGCATCTTTAAAAAAGCACGCTAGATCAAAGATATTTTCAGACTTGCATCCCGCCAAACCAGGAACATCGGCGCTCTTCGCGCATCGAATGCACTAGATGGGATTATTGTTTCGATCTGCCCACCTTCATAAAATCGTGGATGTGCCCCTGCCTGGGACACTAAAGGCAGCCTCTGGAAGTCCCAGATGTCCTCTTCGAACTTCTTGCAAGAGACGCTAATCGGACAGAATACGAAATCCCTTAAGAGGACCTAGCTCATCTCCCTCTAAAAATGTGTGTGGGTCTATTTCTCCGGTGAATAGGTACTCCCTGTGCGAGTGGTCCCACCCATGATATTCTTCTGCGTTCCTGATTCTTCGTGCGCTAAAGTAAATCTGATCACAATGGTCTCAAAGTCGGTGTTATCACGTTCAGCAGCTGAAATTAGCACACTCACATTAAACCACCCCGCCCCGGGCCACTACGGCGCCCTAAGGTTTTCCTGCAAACGTGGAAAAACTGCAACGCGCATTGTCGCAAAACATTCGGTACCTTTTCCTTTTCATGCTTTCCTCCTGCGTAAAATTGTAACTTCATTTCATGTAAGATCATTGACCTAGCTCAGATCAAACCGGACCGCCTCCAAAAATGTTTGAGGACTGATAACTAATGTACATTCAGATATATTGAATATACTACGTGAGTACAATTTGGCAGTGCCGTAGACATACATCTCGAATTTTGCAAAGGTCAGGTCAGTGATCACGTCAGTGGGCGTGGACAATTTTGGCCAATTTTGGGCCAGTTTCACTATTGTTGTGATATGTACTTCTAACGTCAATTTGCCTTGGTTTACATGCAGAAGCAGCAGAAGTTCCTGATGCAGTTTGCCTCACCTCCGTCAGGTGGCCTGAGGTCAGGTCGCAGTATAGTGCACAACACGGGGTAAGCCTAACCTAAGCCTAACACTGCTGTTTTTATGATATATATATATATATATATATATATATATATATATATATGTGTGTGTGTGTGTGTGTGTGTATGTATATATATATATATATATATATATATATATATATATATATATATATATATATATATATATATATATATATATATATAAAAGTTCTTGTGGCCTAAATTGGAGATACCAGTTTAGTATATCTAATTTAGGCCAATGTGGTATATCCAATAACCAGCGTAAATTGGATATTATGACCTAAATGGCTGCACACCATCACATAAATTATCGTACTATGCAGATATATTATCATTCCTATATTTTTCATGTTCTCAAAAAACGGCCCTTATCATTTTCAAAATTATTAAGAAATAGAAAGTAATAGCACGTTCCTACCTTATCCGTCGATGGCTTTCCGACGGTATCACGTTCGTGTTCATGCAACGCTCAGGTTTTTTTAAAGCTAGACTGTGGTCATTAATCCCTCCCCAAGACGGTGTGTGGGAATTTGACTGGGAAGACGGCGCGGATTAAAGTCACATTTTCAGAAAAAAGATTATATGATCACTATTCTCGGCTCCAACATGCGATATATGTTGATGTTGGGATGTAGCCATTTTCTGTCCAAAGACGAGAAAAGTAAATTCCGCACGGACAAGACAAATTATGTGGAATCCACCCCTCCATACACACTTCGACAGCATGCTGCCACTGGTGATGGCAACACTTATCGAGCTAAACCAAACCCGACATTGACCATCGTTCTCGCAGTCACTGAGTCAGAGACAGTCAGGACTCCCACTGACTACATCTTGGCAGGGGGTCTCTCGAGGCGTCTTTCAGCTTCTTGTGGAGGTGGCTTTGGGACGTCCAGATAGGTCGGTTGTGTTGGATTCTTGACGAAGTTACATTGTTTTGTATGTTTTTAGGATACAAATGTCATGCCGCACATCTTGCACATTCAAATATCTCCGCTTTGCAGACGAATGAAAGCGATGTTTACTCGGGTGACTTGACCTGCGTAACATGACTATATGGCAAGGATTTTTTGAAAGGACGATAAGAAGAACCTGTAGGGCATGTAGAGTCGATACGACAAAAGTGGCTGAAAAAGCTGAACAAATGCATTCGGGAAAAAACCATCGCCCCACGCCGCCATTGCAGGAGCACCCCTCCAGATAACAATGTCTTGGTGGACCTCCCAGCGACGAGTGCATCTCCTGATGTGAAGAGTGACACAGCCAGGATTTGGTAACGGTGAAACATGACCAAATTAGAAACCCGCTACAATTTTGGTGATATAATTTCGACGTAAGGTATATTTTGTATGCAGAAATGACATGTTTGTACGGGCCTGGCAAAGCTTAACCTTCAAACAAATTGGATCACCAAAGGAATCAAAATCGAACTCTGCATGTAAAGATGCAATGCAAAATATTGATCACCATCTTTAGCTGTAATGATCGCCTTTTAGACTTCATGGAGAGCACATGTTACGTGAGACTTCCAGATGTTTCAGGTCAAATCAGGCTTTGGATCCATTTCACCGAACCTGATACCAATTTTTATGTTGGAGCCTAATCACACGATGTGATTATCACATAAATTGTGGGTGTAGGAATTCTGTTTACGCACATAAAGTAGTTCTACCGTCACAATCATGTTTATTCATCTGAGTTCAGGACCTGCAGTTGCAATTTGTTTGGCCACGTATCTACTCGTGTTCGACTTCGGCTATCATTTTGATGTTCACCCTTGAAACATTGAAAATGACCCTAAACGCCACGCCTTGACGAGAACGTTGCCTGGCCTTGATCTGCCATAGTGTGCTGGCTTGGCGCAAGCAGCCAGAGTAATTGTGGACAAAACGCGATTTATCAGTGTAATAAAGGATTGTCACAATTCAAAGAAATATCATCCACGGTTCTGGGTTATCTTCAAAGTCATCAGGGGATGACAATATTAGTCTACGTCCTGCAGTGTTAGGGTTGGTAAGGGTATGCAAATGGAGCGGGACGGTTAAGGTATACAATAGGAGCTCGACCACTGCACGTTTTTTAAACACTCGAATCCTAAAGGCATCCACGCAGCACCCAGCGCCCAGCGCTTCTCTAGTCAGTGACCGCATGATGGGTAAGCCACACAGAGTGCCGCAATCACAGGCGAGTCTACACTGGCTTTAGAATCGTCGTACCAATCCCTCGTGAAACTTTGGACATCGCAATGATCATGTACAGCTATGGCAATGCAGCATGTTACTTGACGATTTTTTCCGTTGCCAAAGTGGCCTTGTATGCGCAGAACGACTCTGTATTTCCTACACATGGACGATAAAACAGGCAGGTGCACCTCACCCGATGCATAATTTTTCATTCGAACAATCCATTGCCGGCTTGTGTTTCAAATCTTACCCAAGCGCCCTCGATGTAATTATGTTATAGTATGCTCTCGCAGAGAGTGTGCGCGGCTAGGAACCGCCCACCCTATCACCAGGTGAGACAATCTGATCAAAGTTAAACATTGTTTACCCGGAACATTGGATAAACCCACACTATTCCAACAAATCAAGTATTGACTCAGCTCCTATTGAGTAAATTTGCTGTTATTATAGATGAGGAAAAGGTTAATACACTTTACGTGAACAATTGCTAACATTTTTCAATAAAACATGCGGACCAATCAGACAAGCTTAAGTTCCCTCAAAATCGTATAACACTATTTCTAGCGACAGATGTTACAGCAATCCCACTAGCTTACTCTGCCCCTCATCGCTACAAATAGAATGCAATAATATACCCTGGGCACCCTACAATAGGTGATCTGGAACAAAGGAAAATAATACTGTAGAAACACGATCGGAATGATGTCAACGATAAAGTTCCACATATTCAAGGTAAGGTACCGACTTATTTGTTTTGTGTGTACCATTCATGAGCCATGTTACACCTTATAGCTTCCATCGTCTTCTATCATCTTACTTTTACTTGTATTAATTAATGCGTGCATCTTTTACGACGTTTTGCTGTTTGCTTAACCGCGTTTGCTTTGTTCGCTTGTGTAAGTGTCACCCGCTTGCTCACGACAAATTGTACAATTTCTACTTCAGCACGTATTACCCTGGAGTGCTCAAAGGGTGAACTAACTGTGTGACGGGATTCAAGGTCAATATTTTACTCACGTGGGTGGCAATGTCTACCCTGCAACAACGAATAGATGGAATGGCGCGGAAAAGAGTCCAAACCTGGTCACACCAATTGATGTTTTTCGACGGAAACAATCCCTAAGTGGTGACATTTCTATGCGCATCTCGTATTGAAGTGGATAGAAACAGAGGTTGTGTAGGAGCAGCGACAGATGTTGTGTAGGAGCAGCGACAGATGTTGTGTAGGAGCAGCGACAGATGTTGTGTAGGAGCAGCAATAGATGTTGTGTAGGAGCAGCAATATATATTGTGTAGGAGCAGCAACAGATATTGTGTAGGAGCAGCAATAGAGGTTGTGTAGGAGCAGCAATAGATGTTGTGTAGGAGCAGCAATAGAGGTTGTGTAGGAGCAGCAATAGATATTGTGTAGGAGCAGCGACAGAGGTTGTGTAGGAGTAAGCGTGACGGCCAGCTTTGAAATCATTATGGAATCATTAGTTAACATCTCTTTGCTGATTCAAATGCTATCAAGGACAAATAACTGAGCTCAGCCCATGAATTGCGGATGTCCCATTGAAAGGAGAATACCAAAATTGTCTTGACCAACCTCATTCACTCTAGCCTCCAACATCTGAGCATATCCCTTCATCTATTGATCTGTTTATTTTCTGTCCACAGCCAAACTGGTGTTTCCTTTAGACTTTCGTTTTTTCGTTTAAACTCCACGAGGTCCTCTGAACCATATGCCGTCAACTGCCCCTGTCAACTGCCCGGTGGGAATGAAGACGAAACATTTTCAATGACTTCGAATTAAAGTCGGGCAATACTGTCAGACAACGACAAAGTCCGACATAAAAATTGCAACCGCTTGTTCCCGCGGTGCTCATAAGTTCTGTCACCATTCAACAACTTTGCATTGCACACATTCAGCACGACTGGATGGAACCTGCTGGGAATTCCTGAGGTATTGGTATCAAACACCGTGATGAAAACTATATAGCAACAGCTAATTGCAGGGAACTATTTGCCAACGGTTCAGTACAAACAGAAATATTTCTCTTTATAGTTTTTTTTTCTCAGTTTATCGCCAAGCACGACTTCTCAACTCACATCAGAAACAAACGTCGCTGAGCATCAAAACTGGCGGGGTCATTTGTTCTTCAAAGGCACTAGGCGGCAACTCCTAAGTGGAAAAGTTGGCGCCTGGTAGTTCGCGATTGTTATCCACGAGCATTTTTCAGCTGCTCAGTTGGAAGATTTGCAGTTTATTCTGAAGCTGTGCGAGTACTCAAATAATGCGCATTTAGTGACTAAATATACTGGTTCGGTGGGCTGTCTGTGGCCAGGTAACATCCTGTAGCGTGGAACAAAATTATCGCTGCGTCATTTTTCCAATAATTTATCCCAAAGCGTAGCAAAAGCGCGTATACCAGGCCTGGGACAAGTCGGGCCACATTACACACGA
Organism: Imbricaverruca yamaguchii; assembly: GCA_034440575.1. NCBI lineage: Eukaryota > Metazoa > Arthropoda > Thecostraca > Neoverrucidae > Imbricaverruca > Imbricaverruca yamaguchii. Next base: position 1,126,491 of record JAOTOL010001464.1, on the reverse strand, counting down.
CGTATACGAGGCCTGGGACAAGTCGGGCCACATTACACACGACGTATACCAGGCCTGGGACAAGTCGGGCCACATTTGGGCGCTGTATGACCGAAGCAGTCGATGCGCCCCTAAGTCCAAATAACCAACCAAGTCGGGCCACATTACACACGACGTATACCAAGCCTGGGACAAATCGGGCCACATTACACAGACGTATACCAGGCCTGGGACAAGTCGGGCCACATTACACAGACGTATACAGGCCACAGTCGGGCCACATTCACGACGTATACCAGGCCTGGGACAAGTCGGGCCACATTTGGGCGCTGTATGACCGAAGCAGTCGATGCGCCCCTAAGCCCAAATAACCAACCAAGTCGGGCCACATTACACACGACGTATACCAAGCCTGGGACAAATCGGGCCACATTACACACGACGTATACCAGGCCTGGGACAAGTCGGGCCACATTACACACGACGTATACGAGGCCTGGGACAAGTCGGGCCACATTACACACGACGTATACCAGGCCTGGGACAGGTCGGGCCACATTACACACGACGGATCTTCTCAGAGCATTTCTTGCTACATCATAAGCATGCGTGTCATTTGTGTCCAGTTTTATTGTATTATATTGCATAACGTGATCAGGTCGCTCCATAACATAACAGCTATTCTTCGATTATCGTCATTACAGAGCATCAGTACATGTCATGCCGAGTACAAGTTAAAGTTTTCACATAAACACAAGCACGGTTGCGTGTATGCGCGCGCACCTGTGCTTGTAAAACAAACCCAAATACGCCGCACACACGCATACACAAACACGCAAGCACACCACTCGTGATCACACGACACAAATCATGCACGCTGAGCACACCGGGTATGTTAGCACATCTGCCTCGGGATACATGCATGCATCCAGGGGCGGATTCAAGAACTTCCATAGGGGAGGGGCATTCTTCTCGGTGGCATCCATCTCCTCGGAGGGGTGCCACAGTAAGTGTCCCTAGAGGGTGGGGGGGGGATACCCGCTGAAAACTCGATCAGTGGCGAGGGATTGATGAGGGTGAGGAGGAGAGGTTGTGTATGTGCACCTCCAGTACACACGAACGTAATGGAGGGATGCCTTTTTCAGAGGAGATCCTTTGGCTGAATAGTTTGTCGAACGAGAGGGGGAGAGGAAGGGACACACTCGAGCCTTCCTGGGAGGGTGTATTTCTGGTCAGAGAAGCGACACTTTTCCATTGGGGCGACATAAGCCCCCAGTGCCCCCTCCCTGTGTGCGCCCATGCATTCACCACAGCGACGCACCGTACACGACAAACAGCTAAAGCAAAGATACGTGCTCATCTCCATGTGGAATTACTGCCCTCAACTTGTTTCACTTAGTCAATGGTGCTTGAAATTATACAATTACATCACATGCATCATTTGGCAGCACATCATGTCATCCAAGCTGGTTCATTAATTCCAGAGGTAGTGGCTCCGTCTCATTCCTGGCACCCAAGAACATTTTCTGGAATTAGCCTAGACTGGCCAGGATTTGCCTGGCCCAGATTGCTGTCGTTTTGAGATGTGTAGCTCATGGGCCTGCTAATTACATCTGCAGAGCGTATGTGCTGCATAGACTGCACTTGGCACTCTCTATTGGCTCTCTCCATCTCCCTCTCCTTCTCCCTCTCTCCCTCTCTCCTTCTCTCGCTCTCTCTCCTCTCTCTCCACTCCTCTCTCCTCTCTAAGCGCCCTAAAGCCCTAATAACTAACTAACTCTCTCCTCTCTCCTATCATTGCTGCCCTCTGCTCTCTGCTCTCTGCTCTCTGCTCTCTGCTCTCCGCTTTCTGCTTTCTGCTTTCTGCTTTCTGCTCTCTGCTCTCTTATCTCCCATCCGCCATTTCTCATCTCCCATCTTTCATTTTTCATCTCTCATCTCTCATCTCCCAATCTCTAAATCTCTGATGTCTCGTATGTCATCTGTCATCTCTCATCTCTCATCTTCTCCAGCCTGCAGTAGGTGGTAGATGTTGTGTCACGTGGCAATGTTCGGTGATAAAGAGCTCTGTTTGATATGTATATTTTTTACATCTTGCTTATCACTCTGGTGAAGGCGTCGAGCTGAAACGCTAGTAGGAAGCCCTCAGATATATCAATGCAGGGAGACCACGAGCTTGCGGAGGTCCCAATGGAGAATCGTCACCCACCCCGAAATAAATTTGTGGCGCTGTAATTTGTAGATGTGACATTTCCTTCCGATCGTTCCAAGAAATAGTGACATAAATGTAGAGCGCGTTTCTGGCCAGTACAGCGCGCACCTCTGTTCAGGCCACATGACATGAGCAATTCACACAGACACGGGTATTGGCACGCGGTACATCTGCGTCGCAATTATTCACGGAACGCTTCCCATCTGTGGGCATAATTCCTTGACATTTGCGTCAACTCACACCAAGTACAAAATGTCTTCCTGATCTAGGAGTTAGGCTACACACAAAAAAAAATCAGATACATTCGAAAGATCATGCAAACAAAAATACAGAACTGAGCCATTGATGTGTCCAGAGGAGACACTGGGCCATGCTACTCCATGCGGACAATGACACTCCTTAACACCTTCGTCTCAGGGGAGGGGGTTAATACGCGCCCCCTAAGGTTTTCCGCAGATAGTGAAGGAACGGCGCACGGTTGGAAAAGGCACGCCGAAATTTGACATACCTTGTCCTACATGAACTTGGCATGTTATGCGGAAATGTTTAGGACAGGTCATCTAGGGTGAACGAATTAGTCAAGGCCAAGTCAGGTCACCTCCAGAAAAGTTCGATCAGTCGTCACGCTTTAACAGATAAAGATATTTGAATCAAACTTTGAGCGTTTGGTTATCTTTAGGGATGAAACAAAGCGCACCAGAGGACTTTTGCGATAGTTTCGTTTTTGATGAATTGATAGTTTTGCATATTTGCCAATTCGAGCTAAAATCGAAGATTCTGGCTAAAGTAAACATTTTTCTGAAGAGAAGTTGACTTCAAACAACATCTTGCGGTCTCGCTCTACCTATTTGACAAAATAAACAATGAAAGAAAAGCGAGAACCGAAAAGTTTGGTAATCTCAAAACCTTAAAATGTTTATTTTTCGGTGGCCAAATATTTTAGGACCATGGTCGATTTCGCCTTCATTTTCTGCTTCCAATTTTTGGGGGTTTTCAAATCTCCCACAAAATGAATTCACAGATCAGAAAACATGTCAGTCGTGGTCACATAAACCCCTGACGTGACGTGACTTCTAGGGGACAAAATTGTGTGGGTGGTTTCGGGCCCCATTCGTCGAGCGCTTTCCGGTGACACCTTTTCGTTTTCGTGCGACGCTTAGTTTGAATATTAGAGGGGTGTGCATCAGCCCCTCGCGCGCGACGGGGCGTGGCGATCTGACCAGAAAGACTGAGTGGGGGAGGGTTAATTGGGAAACAAAATGACTGCAACGGAGCAACTGCGCCTCCAATTTTGACTCTTACCTTCCAGACGGAAGGCTAGAGTTTCCTCCATTATAGAAGCTGTTAGCCAAAGGCTAACAGAGGAAGATTGAAGAGATATTTGGCCCTTTGAGGAGATCCAAGTACCACCCAACACCATCAAATCTACCATTCTGCCCTTCCCTTATTGCGGTCAAAATAATATACGAGCATTGAGGGTAAGGATGTCACCCGTCCCTATTTCCCAGACTTGAAGAAAACGTATACACTGAAATGCTATCTTAAATGCATTCCTTCTCCTACACGACTAGCAATGCTTACATATACTAAGTCATGTGACGGTGTCCAAACGTCCACAGTACTGCGGACGTTTGGACATTGCATGCACCATACACACAGCCGCGCGTTGTAGTGGCAGGTTTATCATGCACCATACACACAGCCGCGCGTTGTAGTGGCAGGTTTATCGTGCACCATACACACAGCCGCGCGTAAAGCCAGTGGAGGTTTATCAACACACAGCCGCGCGTTGTAGTGGCAGGTTTATCGTTGGACATTGCATGCTCCATACACACAGCCGCGCGTTGTAGTGGCAGGTTTATCATACACACAGCCGCGCGTTGTAGTGGCAGGTTTATCGTTTGGACATTGCATGCACCATACACACAGCCGCGCGTTGTAGTGGCAGGTTTATCGTTTGGACATTGCATGCACCATACACACAGCCGCGCGTTGTAGTGGCAGGTTTATCGTTTGGACATTGCATGCACCATACACACAGCCGCGCGTTGTAGTGGCAGGTTTATCATACACACAGCCGCGCGTTGTAGTGGCAGGTTTATCGTTTGGACATTGCATGCTCCATACACACAGCCGCGCGTTGTAGTGGCAGGTTTATCGTTTGGACATTGCATGAACCATACACACAGCCGCGCGTTGTAGTGGCAGGTTTATCATACACACAGCCGCGCGTTGTAGTGGCAGGTTTATCGTTTGGACATTGCATGCTCCATACACACAGCCGCGCGTTGTAGTGGCAGGTTTATCATACACACAGCCGCGCGTTGTAGTGGCAGGTTTATCGTTTGGACATTGCATGCTCCATACACACAGCCGCGCGTTGTAGTGGCAGGTTTATCATACACAGCCGCGCGTTGTAGTGGCAGGTTTATCGTTGGACATTCATGCTCATACACACAGCCGCGCGTTGTAGTGGCAGGTTATCGTTTGGACATTGCATGACCATACACACAGCCGCGCGTTGTAGTGGCAGGTTTATCATACACACAGCCGCGCGTTGTAGTGGCAGGTTTATCGTTGGACATCACCCATACACACAGCCGCGCGTTGTAGTGGCAGGTTTATCATACACACAGCCGCGCGTTGTAGTGGCAGGTTTATCGTTTGGACATTGCATGCTCCATACACACAGCCGCGCGTTGTAGTGGCAGGTTTATCGTTTGGACATTGCATGCACCATACACACAGCCGCGCGTTGTAGTGGCAGGTTTATCATTTCCTCAAGCCTACCACGTTCCAATGCAGCGGAGACTTGGCAGGAATCCAGTCTGTTCGCGGCTTCAGCATTGGTAGCGTTCTGTCCGCCGAAGGCGCGACGATTTGGCGCGAAACAATGGCGCGCGGATTGCGAGCGCGCGTTTTTTCCGTTCTGGCGCTAGCCCCTAAAATGTGGCATGATTTACGACTCGGGGCGTGGCAAGAAAGAAACGACCCAGTCGAAGCTTCAATGGGCGCTTGAATTATCACCAGATTCTGGCCACAATGCCAACAAGCTTCTCTTTCACCGTTTGTTCCGACCCACATAGGTCGACAGCTGCCCCTGCTCCTGTTCCGACCCACATAGGTCGACAGCTGCCCCTGCTCCTGTTCCGACCCACATAGGTCGACAGCTGCCCCTGCTCCTGTTCCGACCCACATAGGTCGACAGCTGCCCCTGCTCCTGTTCCGACCTACATAGGTCGACAGCTGCCCCTGCTCCTGTTCCGACCCACATAGGTCGACTGCTGTCCCTCCTCCTGTTCCGACCCGCATAGGTCGACAGCTGTCCCTGCTCCTGTTCCGACCCACATAGGTCGACTGCTGCCCCTGTTCCTGTTCCGACCCACATAGATCGACTGCTGTCCCTGCTCCTGTTCCGACCCACATAGGTCGACTGCTGCGCCTGATCTTGTTCCACGAACCACGCGCGCAGGTAAAAACCGCTGGGGACGACTTGCTCGTTTGAAATTTTCGAAAATTTTATATTTTTATGTAATGCTTTTTCATCACCATTCGTTTTTGCGGCCCTGCAATTCAAGAAAGCGGCAGTGAAGTACGCGCTTGGTCTTCGCGCTTTTACTTGCATTTATAGTAATAAAATACGCAATACGCACACACACACACACACACACACACACACACACACACACACACACACACACACACACACACACACACACACACACACACACACACACACACACACACACACACACACACACACACACACACACACACACACACACACACACACACACACACACACACACACACACACACACACACACACACACACACACACACACACACACACACACACACACACAGGCGTAGGAACAGGGGGGGGCAGGGTGCCACGGCCTATCAATTTTTCCAAGTGGGTTGGCCAACAATGGTAGTTGCCCCCCCCACACACACACACGCACGCACACTCGTTTGACACATTTAAATTTACTAAAAAGGCAGCATGCACACATTTAAGCATTTGAAAAACTCCCTGCAATCTATAACTAAGTAAAGGCTGTACATATTGCATTGTAGCACATCATTTTTGGAGTCATATACACTTGGACATGACCTTACAACAACACAACTAATTCAGGAGTTCGTATAACGCAACATACGTATGGCTATTCACACTTTATATTATGTTATGAATAGACTATAAAGAAGACCATGTCCCAGCCAGTACCAAAATACATTCATTCTAGTTTTCACTGTAATTATTTTACTGCTACCATATTTAACATCTATTTAATTAATATTACCTACAATACAAATTGTAATGGCTGAAGGCAGTAACATAACAAAATCAAAGCACGGCATACAATTCGCAAGTGTAATTTCCTTGCCTTGATATTGCATGGCCATGCATTACATATCGCCTTGGTACTAGCTGCCATACACTTCAGCATTTACATGTATTGTGATCATTGAAGCATGCACATTACTGTTACAATGCATCCATTGCGATACTGTAGTATTGAATAGAACGTTAAAATTGTAACATTTCAATGGATTTTCACAGTTGGTCGCAGTACACAGATATTCAACCTTTATAGTAAGATGTCTGGGTATTATCGGTGCTGGCATCCAACATAGCAAATTACTTATTTCCATTATTGATTATGCTATCAAAGAAGTCCACTTATGCTATTTTGAATATGCTAGCAATGAAATCCACACCCTATTATATCAACGTCAAGAGCGATAACGCCTTTCAGAATCTCAGAATCCCCTAAGAGAATTAGGCGTTCGTCTTGCAACCTGACAAGACCGCATGAGGAGTGATATGAAGAGTGATGATGTGGCGAGTGACCAGCGATGCCTGCCATGTGATCTGAGAAGGAAAATGACGAGCATGGCAACTGACCCGAGTGGATCTTCAGCTGGGTAACTGCGTAGTGACGTTCACAGCACGTTAAGCATTGAACTCAATTTATGTCGTTCAGTAGAATTAGTTTAGTCAGATGGTAGGCTCATGGTATATACGATAATATCTGCTCAGCAAAAACTCTGACCACATAATCCATCTAATGAACACCTTTGGATTAAAAGTACTAAAACACCGAATTACAACGGATACTAATATCAAGGGTTTTCATCGTCCAGTGACATGTATGTCCAGGTTGACATTTAATAACATGGAAGATAATGGGATGAATTTAGGCCAATTGCATGATATATGTTTCTGAACACAACTTGTGGTGCAAATAGTTAAATTGGCATAAGAAAGTTGATTTGGTGCGATGTACTCCATAGATGATCACTGTTAATCTATAAACGCATTGGGGAATGTACAGTAGCGTGGCGAATGAGGGCATTGGAGCAATCCCTTCCCGTGAGATGTTGTGGGCCCAAACAAAAATCGCACCGGGTTTCGGAAAAATAGCGCCAGGCTTCCTAAACATCCTGCTAGAGTCTCCAACAATCGCACCGGGGCCCATAAAAATCAAATTAGTGCCTCAAAAAGTCGCACAGGGTCCCTAAAAGTGATTATGGAGCTCCCAAAAACACACTAGTGCCATTGAAAATCACAATGAGGGCCTCAAAAAATCGTTCCGGGACAATAAAATGACGCCGAGGTCCCTACAATGTTAGACCGGGCCCATGAAAATACCGCTGAGGATCCCAAAAGGTTGCACCGGGGCCCCGAAAACTCACACTAGAGCGCCTGATAATCACGCGAAGCATTATCAATTGCATGACATTTTTGCCGGATTCTGGGGGAGATTTTTGTGTGACCACTAGATGGAATCCCATGACAACCTTAAGGTTGTGCGATGCCGTTCGAGATGAAAGGAAATGAGCATGGGGACGACTTTCCTGAAAAAGGAGACGAACTTGTAGGAATAAGACTACCTGGTCACATTGCAATAAAAGTGTATGAACAAAATGTAGTGAAATGCATTATTGAAAGATTGAACTTCAAAGCAAGAAAAACACAAATTGATCACATCAATCTGGAATTATTAAGTAGAAACCCAAAATGTCAGCACATATAGACCAAAATAAACACCAGGTAAATACTCACTTTAAAATCACATTGCTCGCTTCATTTGGTGACGTTTCTGCGTCAACTCGGACCATTATGAGAATAACGTGAGTAGTCCCCACGGCAAGTGCACAGGCTGCAGGCAAACAACAATCTGAGCATGGAGCGGCGTATGCAGATGCGAACAGTCGAGCCATGCCTCCCCTCCTCTCACTTCTGAATAACCTAATAAGTTGTAGCATTGCTTGTTGCTCTCAAACAAAACAGTTTGTGAGTGAAATACGGTAGACTTCTTGGGCATACAGCGGCGCAAATATGTGGGATCCTTCGGCATTTGACTGAAGTCCAGCTTCAGCCGCCGACAGTGACTTCAGCACCCTTCAGTCTTCCCATCGTTCAAACGATAAAGCCCGATCGGCAGTATTTGCTGGAAGAAAGCAGTGTCTGCATTGTCCAGTCCAAACTCTGCGTGCGGCTGCAGCCGGCTTGCTCAGGGCTGCGGAAGGCAAGCCGACACTGGAACCCTCCTCAGAGTTGACGGCAGCGGCAGGCGTGCGTCAGATCCGCCGGTGGATCGGCCGACGGACGCCATCACTCCCTCAAGCGTCAGCCTGCGCCGACACAGAGCCTACAGCTCTCGGCTGAGGCCGACTACGGTCCTCTCGAGGCACATTCAGACGGAGCCGAGAGCGAGAAAAAGCGTCGACTTGTTACGCCAAACAAGCCGCTGTTGTCGCCCGAGACGGCGGCCGACTGCGCCGGAGCGAATGCGCCGGTTTTTGGCCTGGCTTCAATTCGTTATCTGATAGAGACTTGGCCTTTTTTCGGCCCGTTCAATTTGGCTGCTTAGAGAGCCACGCTACTGCCTCGTCGAAAACTAAATCAACGATCAGAACTGGATTGGCGAAGTGCAGGCAAATCCTAACTACAGCCGCCGAAGAGCGTCAACAGCTGATAGATTGGGCTGTAAGCGAGTCCCCAAGGACTTCTGTGGCGGCTGATGCAGAACTTGAAACCTTCCGGTCAGTAGCGCAGCCAGGATTTTCCTGAGGGTAGGACCGGCCCAAGAACAAATGTGAAGAATCTTTGATATCTTGTGGCTGAAAATTCACGGTTTTGCATGGTGAAAATGTAAAAATTCATCATTTGATCTGGTGCATTTTTAGTTCCTCGGAAGGGGACGCGAAGGCCCCCTCCTTCCCTGTACCTCTGCTCCCAGTCCAAGGATTCATTCTTAACTTCATATTGTGTTCGGTACCAGTTCGGTACACCATCTTTGGGTGTGTCTGTCGCGGCAATCCAGCCCAAATCCAGCCACCACCAATGCAAAGTCGGAGCACTCTGAATGCTACGTGAGTGCTCCGCCACAAATAACGATCAGAGCAGAAATCAAGGACTGGATGTCAATCGTTTTGGTATATAATCCGTCTTTAAAAAAACGATCAGCCGACGTGTCCATCAGTCGCGCTGATCCTGCGCTTTGGGTCGTTGGTTTTTGGAACCCATTGGTGAACAAAAAGCTGCATCAAGCATGCTTGCTAACAATAGTGAAGCCGGAGCGAGGATGCTGCCCTGTGTATTATGTCAATGTGTGGCACCTCTACGAGCACTGTAAAAACGAGGGCAAGTTTTAAACCACAACTCAGTAAGCGCAGTATCTGTGTACACCAGCCATAGGCAGGCTGCTTTCAGTGTTTATGCAGCTACACATCACCAAGCACATGGGCAGAAGTGAAGTGATTTCTGATGCGATGCATTTACCGAACTACGCCACAAAAGGAAAACTTCACCCCTCCTTGGAACTGAACTCGCCACCACGGGAGAAACCAAGTATGCTACCGCTTTTCTACCCACGGTATATGGGAAGCCTGATCGCGGTGCGAAGTCTAAGCGGACTGTTTGCTCGCAAGAAATATCGCCGCAAACATTTTTTCTTAACAAAGTTTGGGAATAATTAATGGGGGAGAAACATTGGACCGAAGTTGTTAAATCTCAAATTGAAGGGAGTAGACATGGCACTGAGTGAGAAAGTCAGAAATTTAAATACAAGGTGAAACGTTTTTGGAACTTTTCCACAGGCGGAATTGCCGCCGCAAACCTCTCTTCAGAGATAGATGAATGGGCAGATCACGAAGACCATCATGATGCAACTAATACCAGTCGAAATTAAACGGCCACATTTTACTCTGAGTGCAGACATTAGACGCCAAGTATTGTACTCAGAAGTTCGAAAGCTTAAATAAAACGCATGGGTAGGGCCACTAAAGGCCACTTATGTTCCCTATTGGATCATATGCGTGAGTGGAGATTATCAGGCTTCGCAATTGTTCGTAAACAAGGTTGATCTGAACGGCTTGGCCTAGCCAGACCGGCACGCTTTCGCAACCACAATAAGTATATATTCGTTGAGTCGTTTCGCATTGTAACTTCTTCACTCCAAATCAGATGTGCTCTCATAATTTTACTTTCTAGCAATTATTATCTCAAAATTCTTCATCTAGTGCGCCTAATCCTTCTTGGTTAAATAAAGCGGTTCACAGCGTTATGAAGTCTTCCTCGTGCGTTTGGAATTCAGGATACATATGTCATTTAAAATGACTCGAGTCAATGTAGAAAAGGTGGACACGGAACATAAAGTGGACAGAAGGTCTAGACCGTGGTGGCGGATTGCAAAAACTTGATTTGTACTCTGTGAAAGGTAGACTGATTCGAGCAGACATTATGAAATGTTGGAAGATTGTCATAGCCATCCTGCCATCAAGATCTAAGACATGTTTGTGCTGGCACCATTGGCGAACACACGTAGACATTCACTAAAATTGGCCCACAGGCGTGCATCAGTGGATTGTAGGAAAGCATTTTTAGCCACAAGTGCTGTACCACATGGAATTCATTACCTGATGATATAGTAACTTAAACGGACTTGGCTGTATTTGAAGTTCCACTCCACTCAAATCTATGCATATTGCTGTATGATTATAATGAAAGGACCCTCGCCGTCTCTGATGGGAGAGGGGGTGATATGTGCCCCCCACAAGGTTTTCCCCGGGTAGTGGAAGAACGGCGCGCGGGAGCGCGCCTAAATTTGGCATGCCTTTTCCCACATCAATTTGACATATTGTGAGGTCAGGTCATCTAGGATGAACGAGTTAGTCAAGATCAAAAGAGGTCACCTCCAAAAACGTCCGACCAGTCGTCACGCTATACTGTCTCCCATCGATTGGTCACATAACTCATCTTTATATAAAGTGAAACTCGAGAATTTGGTGAGCCAATCAGTTTTGAGAACCAGGTGAGACCGGCATTTCCGCACGTGATCAAACTTCAACATCGCTTCACATTGTGATATAGCATATCGATGTCTCGGTTTATCCTTCTTAGCCAGATCTGCTCCTTTCATCTCAGAATTATAAACCTCATTACAAGATTTTCTCAATATTTAAGGGCACCATTATGGGTCCATTATTCATCATATATGTAAATAGCATAGCCAAAATTTAGCAGCAAGCAGTCATTTTGTTTGCTGTTAACAAGGCTATTCTTGTCAAGGATAAGAATATAGATGAAATACAAAATAGTATAAATGATATTGTTTTGCAACTAACTAAATGGTTTGAAACATAAAGGCATAAAGACATAAAATATTAGTGCAACTATGAGCCACAAGGTTGCAGGCGCAACCTTCTTGGTTGCGCTCTGTACACTGAACCAGTTGCCCACCAAATATGTCAATCAGCCCTCCCTGTAATACTGGAAAGCAAGCCCTCTATTCTTAAAATGATTGTCTACGCTGTTTTTAAAGATGTTCAATGTGCTGCTACTGACAATGTTTTCTGGCAGCTGGTTCTAGTGTTCTACTACCCTGTTGGTGAGGAAGGTCTGCCTTAACCTTATTTTGATGTGGTTAACTTTAAGTTTGAATTTATGACCTCTAATTGCATCATTTCTGTTCAATTCAAACATTTCCCCAAGATATCCCCTCTCCAGACCATGGACAAATTTAAAGACCTCGATGAGATCTCCTCTCAGCCTTCTATATCTAATTGAGAACATATTTAATTTCTTCAATCTATCCTCATATGCCAGGTTGCTTATACCATTAACCATTTGTGTAGCCCTCTTTTGTAGCCCCCTTTTGTACTCTCTAAAAGCCGACAATCTTTTTCATAGTTCGGAGACCAAGCTTGGATGCAGTATTCCAAATGTAGCATGACATATGCACAGTAAAGCTTCCTGATGACTTCCTCACTTCTGTATGATACATTCCTATTTATTACCCCGAGCATTCTCAGTGCCTTCTTCCTGGCTTCATTGGTCTGTTCTGATGCCCCCAATTTTGTATTTAGAATAACACCTAAATCCTTCTCCTGTTGAGTCACTAATAGCACTTGGCCACCCATCAAGTATGGAGCCTTCATATTCTGCTTAATTACATGCATGATTTTGCACTTATCAAATGCTCATTTTGACCTGTTATTGCCCTGAAGACCTTCAAATCATCCGCAAATTTCAAAACTTTACTGCTTAGGCCACTTTTAATGTTATTTACAAATATAATGAACAGTAGTGACCCCAGTACTGACCCATGGGGGACTCCACTAAGAACATTTTGCCATGATAACTTTGAACTATTTTGCGTCACTCTTTGCTGTCTATCTGAAAGCCACAACTCTATCCATTTTAAGATGCTACCTGCAATACCATGGACCTGAAGCTGTATCATTAACCGTTTTTGGGGTACTTTGTCAAAGGCCTTACTAAAGTCAAGATATGCTACATCAACCAGATTTCCCTGATCAAATTGTTCTGTGGCGAAGTTAAAAAAGTCCAAGAGATTTGTGAGACACGATCGTCCTTTCTAAACCCATGTTGAGTATCTTGAATCAATTTGCTACCTTCCAGATAACTAACTATTCTATCCTTGATAATTGATTCGAGTACCTTGCAGACTAGGGGTGTGAGACTTACTGGCCTATAGTTTTCAACTTTCCCCCTTTCTCCCTTCTTGAAAATAGGAACTACATTTGCCCTTTTTCAATCGGTTGGAATTTCGTTTTGTGAAACTGATGTAAAAAATATTATACTAAGTGCAAATGTCAATTCCTTTTCAGCTTCCCGCAATACCCTAGCATAAATTTCATCAGGTCCTGCTGCCTTGTTTGGCTTTATTTTCCTGATATGGTTATAAACAACATCACTATCAATGAAATCACCATCATTTATCAGATCACATGCCACTGAATTATGGTGCACGGTCGGCAGATTGGTCATATCTTCCTATGTAAGTACTGATTTAAACTGCTTGCTCAGCTCCTCAATCATCTCACTATCCTCACCCAATGTAGTCCCATTTACTTCCAGTGGACAAATTGTGCTAGAAACTTTACTCAGCTTGTAGAAACTAAGGAACTTATTACTGATCCCATTACAGTTCCTAGCTAAATTCAGGTCTTTTGCTCGCTTTGCTGCTCTGGTTTTTTGCTTCACAGTGTCTCTAGCTTTTCGATACACCTTTAAATTAACGACATTTGAAGCTTCTTTAAACACTCTAAATGCAGTTTTCTTAACCTTAATTGCTTTTATCAAGTCTGGCGTAAGGCATGCTGGCTTTTCTACCCTTCTTTTACGTCTTTGCTTTTGGGGGACATGTCTAATCTGAATTTCCTTCAAGTAAGATTTGAACTTTTCCCACATTTTACAGGCATTTAAATTGGAGAATTCTTCTTCCCATCTGATGGCACTTAAAGCCGCTCTCATGCAGTCAAAGTCTGCTCTGTTGAAATTTGGAACCTTTACCAAATTGTCCTTAATAATCTCTCCTACATGTGCCTTGAATCTAACTATGTTATGGTCTCTTCTTCCCAGAGTTTCTCCTACAGTCAAGTCTTGAACCAAGTCACTTAAATCCGAGAATACAAGGTCCAATAATGAGCCATGTCTGATGGGTTTCGATACAAACTGGTGTAGGAACAGGTCCTCTTCAAGGCATTTCCTAAACATTTTGCATGATGATGAGCCAACACGAACATTTTCATATATTTTTAGATTAAAGTCACCAAGAATAAGGCACTTCCTCTGAAAGTTTATACTGATGTCCTCACAAATCACCTTATCAAGCTCCAGTTGCTGAGAATGTGGCAGGGTTCCTGATCGGTAGAAAGCTCCTATCCTCAGTGTATTGCTGTTGCCTTTTCCCACAGTGACTTCAAGGCAAATGTACTCCACAGACACATTTTTGTCCCCACCTGCTACTTTTTTATAATTGAAGAAGCTATTCACATAGAGCATTACACCATCCCCTTGCATTGCTGGACCCCTATTGCACGAAAACATGTTGTATCCCTGGATCTCATAGTCCTGCAAGTTATCTCCAAAATATCCTTCACTGATCCATGCCTCCGTAATGCAAACAAAATCTGGTTCCTCCTCAGCAACATACACTTGAACTCATCAAATTTGGATCGGATACTTTGGGCATTTAACGTCATACACTTAACAAATGCTCCATAACCACCTTTGGCTTTTTCATGCTGAGGAGTTCTTTTATCACTAGATGAACTATCACTCTGCCTCCTTGAACTACTGCTGTCCCGATTTGCTGACTTTGAGGTTCTATTGCCTTGGCTGACACTATTGGAATATTCCTGAGTTGGCAATCCAATTTCATCCCTCCCCACCCCATTTCCTAGTTTCCCTGAAGGACATGCTCATACACTTTGCCTAACACATGGACCCCCTTCTCAGAGAAGTACAGGCCATCCCCCTGATAGAGGTCAACACGATGCATAAAGCCACGATGATGTTAATATGCCTGCCCGCTGGGCCGTTCGACTAGGCTTCCTCCCGCTCCTACCACGTGCCATCTGCCACTCACTGACCCTTTCCTTAGGCTCGGGTCTCCAAATCCTCCACCCCTGACCTCATGCCACTTCCCCTCCTGTGATCTACCAGAACTACCCTTCCTCTGTTCACTCTCAACACTCCCCTCTCGAGAAATCCCAGCCACCTCCACAGTAGGGGAAGCCTCAGTTACCTGGGGGCCTGCGACCACCTGGGCATATGATGTCCCTGCTACGGAGTGACCCCTTGTTGCTTTTTCTTGCCTACCCTGTGCAACAAGGGCAGCCTTGGGCTTGGAAAGCTCTGCCTTAAGGGTCCTAATCTCTTCCTCTAGTGCCTGCATCCTGGTCGAAACCATCCTACAAGCTGCAGCTTATGCCTAGATTTAGATTGAAATTAACTCGCTGAACAACCGACAAAAAGCCAACTATCATTCACTATAAATTGCTACCTCCTATACTGCCAGTTAATTATCTAAGAACCTCAAGAATACCAACACACTAAGCAGAAACTATTATCATTTGTTTGTTTGCTTTTTGTTGTTTTTTTAAATAAAAGAAATTAAATGTCTAATCTCATTGTCTTCTAGACAAGTATACAACTATATGAATATCACTTTTGATATCACTTTTGGTTAGACAGAAAAATGAACAGTCACACAGCACTTATGAATACCACCAACTTAGTACCAATTAAACCCTATCTTAAACTTAAACACCAAACACACTATGCACCACAAAGCTAAATAAAGTATGTTAGGAAAGTATTAATGTTTTCTAATGTACTTATGATATCTACACACTTGTAATATCTCCAACTGAAAAAAAAAACGAAATACTAAAATACTCCAAAAATGAAGAAGCCCATATGCCTTTACCATTACCTGGTATAGGGAGATATACCTAGTGTAATTGAAGCTAACTATTTAAGTCCTAACCTAAACTTTAACGCCAAAAAGACCAAAACGTATTCCTCTACACTAAAGAAATCGAAGCCACGAGGCCGCGCCTAACAACAAGATGGCGCTCGGCAGCCTTGCTAGGTTGATATAGTATAATTTGCGTGCTACGAAAGTGCTTATCAGATAAAAACTAATGAAATATAATCAGAGAAGTAATTGTTAAACACCTATCCACAGCTTAACCTAGTGTACTGCCCTGTTCTGCAATGACTTATCTGGAAAGCTGGAGCTCCAAACGGACGTGCTTCCACCGTGACACCTGGCGGTAAACTGCCAACTGTGAAAACAAATGTCACTGTGAAACAACTGTGATGTCACTGAAAGATACGATGAGCTCCATACAAGTGAGAAGACAGCAAATCAAGTAGCTTTATATAGAGTAGGATGACAAATTGACTATGTATGGACACATACATCATGTCTCAGCCATCACTATTCGAGATGTGGAACTATGTGTTGGGTCAAGTGCTTTATTACAAGTCGATGGCTGACGTTTTCATATGGGGTAATGATTATCCAATTTGATTAGATTAGACCTAATAATAAAATCTGAGAAACGTGCAGAACGAATTATGTTTTATAAACATTCTGCATACCCTACAGAATAATTATTTTTCAAATATATCATTTTTAGTTCCTCAATATGGTACCGGAAGAAACTTATCAATACTTCACAAATGTGTTCATCCCACATTGCCATTTGCGTTGGCTGAATTGTTTCATTTGCAATATATAATATTACAAGAATCATGCGACATTTTTGTTTGTACCGTTTGCATATATATATTGTAGGTTGTATGCTATGACATATTCTGCGCGAAAATCATGAAACAACTTGATTTGTCAAATATTTCCCAGCATAGAACAGATGCACAGACAAAAAGTTATGCTAAGGAAATGCATTAGATATTACTCTGTGGAGATGTGAAATGTACATGTGAAATGAAGATGAAGATCGAATATGGCCCGTAAAATTGTCATATTTCACAAGAATTGTGCTTTGTTACCGAGTGTATCAGTGGTCGTGAGATGTGACAACACACACAAATATGCGGTGTATGAATGAGTGCTTTTAATTGTGCTTTTCTGCAGAGGAAGTTCCTAGGATTGTATCCATCTGATATGCATGCACTGCATCAGTTAATTCTGTATGAGTCTGTTGTCATCAATGCTATGCTCCCGTAACGCTTTCATTTGTGACCCTGAGGATAGCTTGACAGCTTGCTATATGCCCAAAGTTTCCCAGGGTCGCATATTTACTGCTAATTGGTGGTGGTCTAACCGCAAAAACTAGACAAACAGGACGCATATTGTACCGGTTGTGTGTTTACACCCTGTGGCATCTCCTGTGTTCCTCCTGAGACACATGTATCCTGAATTACGGGAAGCTCTCCAAGGGGAGCCTGACGTTGAAAGACCCAATGAAGGTGCATGCAGTAAACAGGAGAGACCACGGCATCTGATATGGGAACGACAATTAAAGAACCAGAAGTATTCTCAATCATTGCTCGACGAAAGGTGGTGAAATGCATTCCTGAGCGCGGAAAGCTTGTCGCACACCTCACCGCAGCCCGCACACCTCACCGCAGCCCGCACACCTCACCGCAGCCCGCACACCGCAGCCCGCACACCTCACCGCAGCCCGCACACCTCACCGCAGCCCGCACCGCAGCCCGCACCCCTCACCGCAGCCCGCACACCTCACCGCAGCCCGCACACCTCACCGCAGCCCGCACACCTCACCGCAGCCCGCACACCTCACCGCAGCCCGCACACCTCACCGCAGCCCGCACACCTCACCGCAGCCCGCACCCTCACCGCAGCCCGCACCCTCACCGCAGCCCGCACACCTCACCGCAGCCCGCACACCTCACCGCAGCCCGCACACCTCACCGCAGCCCGCACCCTCACCGCAGCCCGCACCTCACCGCAGCCCGCACACCTCACCGCAGCCCGCACACCTCACCGCAGCCCGCACCCCTCACCGCAGCCCGCACACCTCACCGCAGCCCGCACACCTCACCGCAGCCCGCACACCTCACCGCAGCCCGCACCCCTCACCGCAGCCCGCACCCTCACCGCAGCCCGCACACCTCACCGCAGCCCGCACACCTCACCGCAGCCCGCACACCTCACCGCAGCCCGCACACCAGCCGCACCCTCACCGCACACCCTCACCGCAGCCCGCACACCTCACCGCAGCCCGCACACCTCACCGCAGCCCGCACCACCGCAGCCCCACCCACCGCAGCCCGCACACCTCACCGCAGCCCGCACACCTCACCGCAGCCCGCACCCCTCACCGCAGCCCTCACCGCAGCCCGCACCCCTCACCGCAGCCCGCACACCTCACCGCAGCCCGCACACCTCACCGCAGCCCGCACACCTCACCGCAGCCCGCACACCGCAGCCCGCACACCTCACCGCAGCCCGCACCCCTCACCGCAGCCCGCACACCTCACCGCAGCCCGCACCCACCCACACCTCACCGCAGCCCGCACACCCACCAGCCCGCACACCTCACCGCAGCCCGCACCCTCACCGCAGCCCGCACCCCAGCCCGCACCCCTCACCGCAGCCCGCACACCTCACCGCAGCCCGCACCCTCACCGCAGCCCGCACCCCTCACCGCAGCCCGCACACCTCACCGCAGCCCGCAGCCCGCACCCCACCGCAGCCGCACCCCTCACCGCAGCCCGCACCCCTCACCGCAGCCCGCACACCTCACCACACCGCACACCTCACCGCAGCCCGCACCCTCACCGCAGCCCACACCTCACCGCAGCCCGCACACCTCACCGCAGCCCGCACCCCTCACCGCAGCCCGCACACCTCACCGCAGCCCGCACACCTCACCGCAGCCCGCACCCCTCACCGCAGCCCGCACCCCTCACCGCAGCCCGCACACCTCACCGCAGCCCGCACACTCACCGCAGCCCGCACACCACCCAGCCCGCACACCTCACCGCAGCCCGCACACCTCACCGCAGCCCGCACACCTCACCGCAGCCCGCACCCTCACCGCAGCCCGCACACCGCAGCCCGCACCCCTCACCGCAGCCCGCACACCTCACCGCAGCCCGCACACCTCACGGCAGCCCGCACACCTCACCGCAGCCCGCACACCTCACCGCAGCCCGCACACCTCACCGCAGCCCGCACCCCTCACCGCAGCCCGCACACCTCACCGCACCCCTCACCGCAGCCCTCACCGCAGCCCGCACCGGACATCGGTACGGCCGACCAAGTCGCGAGCAGCTTGGTCTGTATTTTGAGGTATCTGGTTCAGTTCCATAGAGGGCTGGCGCTTCCCGTGTCTGCCCTCTGTAATGCAATTTGGTGAGTGTGTTCAAAGGCGCAACCAAGTGTGGGCCCGTGGGCCCACTCCCCCCTCCCCACCTCTCTGCGACCACAAAAATACACCACATGAACCAAGACATGTTAATATTTTCACCGCATGACACCAAAAACTTTTCGCGTACGAATAGCGCCGAGAGCTTTCTCTCTTGTTTTTTTTTTCAGTCCCCCTCACCAAAACCCTGGCTGTGCCACTGAAGGTGTCGTAACCGATTTCACCTTAGCCCTGTCTGCATGTCTGAAGATACGGGGCAGCGTAAACCATGGACGTGTAACGAGTAGCGGGAAGTGCCGACGAACAATGCCACCAATTTTCTCCGATGTAATCCATGAAACTTTTTGGCATTGATATGAAATAATTGATCTACAATCAACTTTCCCCGTCAACCACTTTTGAAACGCTGATATTCCCGTGTTATAAACACCCAGAAGATGGGCATATGACTGTTTTACCTACACGGAGATTCGACTGTTCTGCGATGTATGCACGAGTCCTTGTTCGTCCAGCGCCTCTACGGGCGTCTGACTTTGGAAAGCACCATACCGCTACCACAACCCGTTCGCCTACACGTCCCACATATCGCACAAATTCCAACAATTCTGCATATCTCAACACACGTACTGCGCTTACACGCCAGTGCACCGCCAGCAAAGCCGACACTATCGTAATGCGCGGTATATCGGCACTAGCCGTGCGCAATCACGGGGTTACGACGTCCGAGGACGCCAGTGAAAACTTGCAACCGCCACGGCAGCGATTAACACAACCGACGAGAAATGCCGGTGGTGTCGCTCCACTTCCCGCCGTCTCAGCCCTCCGGGAAACTGGCCTACGACGTGAGCGACGATGTCAGTCTGGCATCAGATGTCGACGGTTTTGGCGACGTGATCAAAGTTGCCAACCCGCCTGGGAGTGTCAACGTATGCGAATCAATGGGGGAAGCATTGGATTAGGCATGAAAAAAAACTAATTGAAGAGGTCTGTATGAAATGAGGTATCAAGCCATGCAAACATTTGGCGCCAGGTCTAGAGCGGAGCCCCCCCCCCCCCCCGAAGACGAGGTATCAATCGACGCCCATGCTCATCCCTGACATGTCTTCGTGGTAATGGTAGTGAATTCTGCGGTGCTACAAACAAGGAAGTTGGAAAATTTTGTACGCATCCACAATTTGGAAGTGGATTGACATTGAGCTTGTCCACCTTTTATCCTTATCTGGTAGGCGTTCGTGTCTTAAAATACTTCTCTGGTTAAAAATAATAATAGTTATGTCTACCTGTCGAAGATTAAAGGGGAGATTACGTTAGATAATAATATAATATTATATTACATTAGAAGATTGCATTTGCTGATGGATTAATGGCTGACCGTAGCCTCTCACATCGGCTGCTGGGAGAAGGACCTGAAACCCAGCAGATCCGTCAACTCTGGAAGTCTTGATCCCGAGTCGATCCTGAGTCGGGCGAATTGGCGACTGGTTCACACGTCTGGGTCTTTTCGGTTTCTGGCCGCTGGCCAGCCAAACAATCGCGTGGCCATGCCCGAAGGCGTCATGACGTCACACGGGGTTGACGGGATGACGACCAATCATCCCTGGTTATCGAGGAAGCCCGTTTCAAACCCTGCCCGCTCGAGTTTTACGGACGTCAGACTTCCGTCGAGCGTTGGTAAAATCGCCGGACGCCATCCGTTTTCGACGTGCTCTGTGTGAAACCGCAGTTTTGGCTGGCTTTGTTTTGGCCCGTTTTCCGTCCGTCGGAAGTCCTCCCAAAAGTGGGAAATTTTCGACTTTTGCGCGCCAAAACGCACCTCCGATGTCCGTCGGTACAACTCCATCGCGATTATGTGTCCAAAAAGCGTCGTGGTAGATAGTTTGTGGCCAGATAGACTGTGTCCTTTATGTTAATGTCTGGAGTAATATTTGATACTTCTGGAACAATTTGGGTAAGTGGTGTATCCTCCATGCATTGACTGGATAGCCAAAGGCTGTCGCACCACCACAGATTCAAAGATTGCCCCCACTCATTGCAGGGTACAATCGATGGCAGACAAAAGTAATTCCATTCCTAAATAATCTCAATATCAAAATGGCCTTCATCAAGATTGTACAAAGTCAAAACACAACTGCCGTCATCCACCCTTCTCTTCTGCACAACTTCAGGAGAAAAAAACGCATCCGATTGGTGCAACTGTCACGACCGAGCCAGAAAACCAGCAGGCGTGTCGGTCAGGACTGAGTGGAACGGTTTGCCGGTGATTTTTGGCTTGCTTCCATTTCGCTCCAGACGTCCAACGTCCGTAGAGTCTGAAACGAGCGCGGTGTGAAGCAGTGCGGACGGCCGCCGCCATACCCACAGTGCGGACGGCCGCCGCCATACCCACAGTGCGGACGGCCGCCGCCATACCCACAGTGCGGACGGCCGCCGCCATACCCACAGTGCGGACGGCCGCTGCCATACCCACAGTGCGGACGGCCGCCGCCATACCCACAGTGCGGACGGCCGCCGCCATACCCACAGTGCGGACGGCCGCCGCCATACCCACAGTGCGGACGGCCGCCGCCATACCCACAGTGCGGACGGCCGCCGCCATACCCACAGTGCGGACGGCCGCCGCCATACCCACAGTGCGGACGGCCGCCGCCATACCCACAGTGCGGACGGCCGCCGCCATACCCACAGTGCGGACGACCGCCGCCATACCGACAGTGCGGACGGCCGCCGCTATACCCACAGTGCGGACGGCCGCTGCCGTGGCCGCCGTTCCCTGACCGGCGGCTTTGTTGCGGTGATCTATAGCACGTATCTGACGGGCGAATCATCGATTTGTCAAACCCGACATCTGCAGCACGACTGAAAGGTCCGATTAACGCCGGGGATACTCGCCGCCAGAATGGACGGGCTCCACTATCTGCGTGGGTTCGGAACGGTGGATATTGCCCCGTTGAGAAGCAGTCGCATCATTAGCGTTGTAGCCGGGGTAGCATGGATATGATTTCTTGGAAATGGACGATTAGGGAACATCCCATATCGTGAGAAGCAGCGCATTCCCTCTTGAGCGGGGAAGTCTGCTGAGACGACTCGGGGACGTGTGCATTTTTTCCTGCTACTATCAATATTGTGCGGCAGTTTGGTATTGCTAACAATAATGGGTCCACTCACACGAGTAAATAGCATTTCTAAGTCATCGTTGTATGTCAAGTGCGATCACGGTTAGTTGAAGCTTGTAGTAAAAAAAATGTTTTGTAAAAAACCAGTTTCAATCCTGTCTCGAGATCGTCATCAGTTCATTGTATTTCGGTAAGGTTAAAATGACACTTTTTGTCAAGATATGGCTGTGGAATGAACATACATTTATGCATCCAGTTCAAGCATCCGTAGAAGTTAAATGACCACCTTATGCACCCATATAGGCTTTCATTGCAACTGTGTAGATATGTTTATGCTGACCTGTTACTTGATTCATTTGGTTGTTTCATCATTCCATTTTGTTTCCTCCAACATATTTAAAGCTAATGTGTTTTGAGTGTAGGTGAGCTCAGTGGCAGTCCAACGTGATGGCAATGGTGGTTATGGCTGCTACCGAAATATCTCACTTCCTATTATAAGCAAAAGTGTTGCCTGTGCTGCATCGGAGACCTAGGCCAACATCCTGGTGCACTTTGCCCGTTGACAGAAAGCTTGTCTTTTGAGTTGCTACAACACGTATCTTACTTCATTGATGCATTTCGGTGTCAGCTCTCCTTAGATGCCCTGAAACATCTGGCACCATGTCCCACAGTATTTCCGCTCAGCTTAAGCGAAGCCCAGCCGTTCAGCTCTATGTGATGTTTGTGGGATTTCTTGCTATGGGAATGGCGGTCGTGAGGGATGCTGTGTTGAAGAGGAAATTGGCTGCTCATACTGGAGCGCGGCAGTCACTCATGGCGCTATTGCCCGCAGTCATGAGTAGTCTCAAGGAAAAAGGATATAATTAAATGGTAGGCCGAATGTGATATGCACATGCATACTGCATACAGTGCATATATTAAATAAATGTTAAGCGAATTAATTAAAATGATGAAGAATCCATCCTTCCGTTTTGCTTTCGCAATGGAATTCGGCTTCGAAAGATCGTGCCCGTCTTCAGGATTAGACATAAAGACATAAAAGATTAGTGCAACTCTGAGCCACAAGGGCCCTTCTTGGTTGCACTCTGTACACTGAACCAGTTGCCCACCAAATCTGCCAATCAGCCCTCCCTGTAATACTGAAAAGCAAGCCCTCTATTCTTATAATGATTGTCTATGCTGTTTTTAAAGATGTTCAATGTGCTGCTACTGACGATGTTTTCTGGCAGCTGGTTCCAGTGTTCCACTACCCTGTTGGTGAAGAAAGTTTCCCTTAACCTTGTTCTGCTGTGGTTAATTTTAATTTTGAATTTATGGCCTCTAATTGCATCATTTCTGTTAAATCCAAACATTTCCCCAAGGTATCCCCTCTCCAGACCATTGACAAATTTAAAGACCTCGATGAGATCTCCTCTCAGCCTTCTATATCTAAGTGAAAACATATTCAAT
Organism: Imbricaverruca yamaguchii; assembly: GCA_034440575.1. Lineage (NCBI taxonomy): Eukaryota > Metazoa > Arthropoda > Thecostraca > Neoverrucidae > Imbricaverruca > Imbricaverruca yamaguchii. The sequence continues at coordinate 1,102,551 of JAOTOL010001464.1, read as the reverse complement.
TTCTTCAATCTTTCCTCATATGCCAGGTTGCTTATGCCATTAACCATTTTTGTAGCCCTCTTTTGTACTCTCTCTAAAAGCCAACAATCTTTTCATAGCTAGGAGACCAAGCTTGGATGCAGTATTCCAAATGTGGCCTGACGTATGCACAGTAAAGCTTCCTGATCACTTCCTCACTTCTGTATGATACATTCCTATTTATTGCCCCGAGCATTCTCAGTGCCTTCTTCCTGGCTTCCTTGGTCTGTTCTGATGCCCCCAGTTTTGTGTTTAGAATAACACCTAAATCCTTCTCCTGTTGAGTCACTGATAGCACTTGGCCACCCATCAAGTATGGAGCCTTCATATGCTGCTTACCTACATGCATGATTTTGCACTTATCAAAGTTAAATTTCATTTGCCATTCTTCGGACCACTTCACAAGTTCGTCTAAGTCTTTTGCAGCGAGATATGCTCATCCTGACCTGTTATTGCTCCTAAAGACCTTCAAATCATCTGCAAATTTCAAAACTTTACTGCTTAGGCCACTTTCAATGTTATTTACAAATATAATGAACAGTAATGGCCCTAGTACTGACCCCTGGGGGACTCCACTAAGAACATTTTGCCATGATGACTTTGTACCATTTAGCATCACTCTTTGCTGTCTATCTGAAAGCCACAACTCTATCCATTTTAAGATGCTACCTGCAATACCATGGGACTGAAGCTGTATCATTAACCGTTTATGGGGTACCTTGTCAAAGGCCTTACTAAAGTCAAGATATGCTACATCAACCTGATTTCCCTGATCAAATTGTTCTGTGGCGAAGTTCAAAAAGTCCAAGAGGTTTGTGAGACACGAGATCGTCCTTTTCTAAATCCATGTTGAGTATCTTGAATCAATCTGCTACCTTCCAGATAACTAACTATTGTATCCTTGATAATTGATTCGAGTACCTTGCAGACTAGGGATGTGAGACTTATTGGCCTATAGTTTTCAACTTTCCCTCTTTCTCCTTTCTTGAAAATAGGAACTACATTTGCCCTTTTCCAATCGGTTGGAATTTCATTATGTGAAACTGATCTACAAAATATTATACTAAGTGGAAATGCCAGTTCCTTTTCAGTTTCCACAACACCATAGCATAAATATCATCAGGTCCTGCTGCCTTATTTGGCTTTATTTTCCTGATATGATTGTAAACAACATCACTACCAATGAAATCAACATCATTTGTCAGATCCCATGTAACTGAACTATGGTGTACGGTCGGCAGATTGGTCATATCTTCCAATGTAAACACTGATTTGAACTGCTTGCTCAGCTCCTCAACCATCTCACTATCCTCACCCAATGTAGTCCCGTTTACTTCCAGTGGACCAATTGTGCTAGAAACTTTACTCAGCTTGTAGAAACTAAAAGAACTTTTTACTGTCCCCATTACAGTTTCTAGCTAAATCCAGTTCCTTTGCTCGCTTTGCTGCTCTGGGTTTTTGCTTCACAGTGTCTCTAGCTTTTCGATACGCCTTTAGATTAATGACATTTGAGGCTTCTTTAAAAACTCTAAATGCAGTTTTCTTAGCCTTAATTGCTTTTATCACGTCTGGTGTAAGCCCTGCTGGCTTTCCTACCCTTCTTTTGCGTCTTTGCTTTTGGGGGACATGTCTAATCTGAGTTTAGAAACGTATGTTTTTTTTAGGGGGTGATTCGAGCATTCCGAGATCTAGACTCACACCAGCGATAATGGGAAAAGTTCAATCACGGCATGTTCTTGCATTCTTCATGCTGATACCTAAGCATTCTGACTGGACTTCGTAGATTAATGAGCTGAAATCGCCAATTCGTGAACCCCCGGTGTGCATATTTGCTGGAGACTTGGCTTGCTGGCCTCCGGCGATTCAAATACTTGTAAAATAACAGCGGATCGCATGCCAAATATCTCCTCCTGGAATTACTCAATGACAAAGTAATTACGTCAACTTGGAAGGCATCACTTTCATGGCCAGTTTAGCTTCAGCAAGACAGCATCAAGACAGGCGATCTGCGCGAACTGGGCAGTGTCCTGGTGGCAACGAACGTCCGCCCCGGATCTGTACCGGTTAAAAGTACCTGCAAAACTCCGCCACGAGGCACATTATTCAGCAAATAATGCAAGTACTTCAGAGAAAGTATAGTGATGTTGTTGACGCCACAGTATAAACCAAACTTGGACCATATGTAGCCATGGCTTAGAGCATAAAGGGACTTATCGTAAAACATAGGTTAACAACCAAAGCATTGAAAACCATAAATTCCCGCTCTGTAAAGGTGTCAGGTGTACGGGTTCGGGTGGGGTCAGTTTGACCCCGCGATATATAAACAATTAACGGAACAAAGTGTACGAAATTAATAGAATTGGTGGCATCTTAGTGAAGCCCATATGTGTGTAAGTTTTAAGTTTTTTGGAAGTAACCTGAAAGATCAAATGAACTGAAAACATCCCAATACTGCAACGTGTTCGTGGAGTTTGTTCGTCTGCTTTTCACAAAATACAATGCAGATAGCGCGAAGCTGCAGGGGAATGTTTTGTATTAGTCAACACTCCATTCCACACTCCACAGTTCACACTCCGCACATTTTGACACATTTGTTTTGACAGATGACAAATAACGTATGGTTATTTGGCTTCCAAAGTTCAACCTGTAGGGTCTTTTTCCCGATATGCATCCCTTAAAACAGCTGTCAGACCAATAATACGCCTCGTCTACATAACACTGGTTATGCAAAAATTATGACCATATTATTTGGTTCTTCAAGCTACTCAAGCATGTTATCACTATGCAGCTTCTGTAGGGGAGACTGAGGGGACCAACGTAGCTCAGTCGGATGGTGGTTGGGCTCTCGATCGTAAGGACGTGGGTTCGACTCCCACAACCGGTCAGATTATCGAGTCCACCAACGACCAGCGACCAACGGCCGTTAGGGCTGGCGACGTTACATGACCCAGCAGTCGGGTGCGTCGTGAAAGAACCAAAGAACTCGACCACGGTGGACACCGGTGCGGGTTTGAGCTCGACCAGAGCCACAGACCGAAACCAGCTGACCATGCCAGCGGCGAGAGAGGTTCCAGCTCCGAGACTGTCAAGACCTGCCAAACAGGCGGCTGGTCACTCGTCGGCTGAAAGTCTGACTGGTGGACCGACCGCAAGAGGGCCAGTTTGACCTCAGCCACCCTTGTCCCCACTCAAGAGTATGTTGAAAGAGCAGGCTAATTTTGGCTGAGTAGTAGTTGGGACTTGAAGCTCCGTGATCGAGGCTCTTAAGCGCGCCGCGGTCGAACCGAGTCAGACTGAGTCGGGCTGGGTCAGATCGGGTCGGGCTGGGTCAGATCGGGTCGGGCTGGGTCAGATCGGGTCGGGTCAGGTGGGTCAACGCTACCGAGGCGTGGCTGTATTTTGAAGACGTCGTTGGTTAACGTCGGATGTAATCGCAAGAGATTCCAATGCCGAACTCCAACTATTATATGTTGATTCAGTTCTTCATCAAACCTCTCGTAATGCCGTGGCGAGAGCTAGGACCAATGTTTGACTGTTCAGCAAGGACTGCTTCTTAAGCCCCTGTTGCCAGGGGCCTGAGCGGGGCCACTCCCCCTCGACGCCCCCACACCCCAGCAAGAACCAGATCACGCATTTTCATTCGGCGGCAAGGTGTAAAATCGAAGAAAATATATTCGCTGCCTATCTCTGAGCTTGTGGATACGCCTCATAGCACATTCGCTGCCGCCCTTTCCTCCATGGCAGGCCAAAGTGTGAATGACAATTCGACAAATTCTGAAAATCTACAAGGTGTCAAAAGAATAGCCACTGCCCATAATGGCACAGACGTAGCAAGCTGTGACGACACAGTCTGCTCAGACTGGTCCCACTTCGCTCCGGCAACTGCATTCGGTTGGCGCTGATCCGCTGATCCGCTGATCCGCTGATCCGCTGATGTTAATCTCCGGAGTGCCAGGCCGGTGGTACCGCACCCCTGTGGCCTGTCCGCTGGCCCGCTGATGTTAATCTCCGGAGTGCCAGGCCGGTGGTACCGCACCCCTGTGACCTGTCCGCTGGCCCGCTGATGTTAATCTCCGGAGTGCCAGGCCGGTGGTACCGCACCCCTGTGACCTGTCCGCTGGCCCGCTGATGTTAATCTCCGGAGTGCCAGGCCGGTGGTACCGCACCCCTGTGGCCTGTCCGCTGGCCCGCTGATGTTAATCTCCGGAGTGCCAGGCCGGTGGTACCGCACCCCTGTGGCCTGTCCGCTGGCCCGCTGATGTTAATCTCCGGAGTGCCAGGCCGGTGGTACCGCACCCCTGTGGCCTGTCCGCTGGCCCGCTGATGTTAATCTCCGGAGTGCCAGGCCGGTGGTACCGCACCCCTGTGGCCTGCAGAAGTCGGCGCCGGGTAAACAATGACGTTACTGATCGCTGGCGGAGTGGGGGAGCGCGAGCATTTCCAAAACGGCTCAAGTTGGCCACAGCTGCCGGCCGACACTCTTCGCGCCAAGTTTTCGCGCCAGAGGGTTGTTGCAGGAAGTTAGCGGCGAGACGGCGAAGCGGCTCGACGGCTTGACGTTTGATGTAATTTGGCCGCATGCCGTCTAGCAGTCTAGACATATCGGACAGTCTGGTCATGTCGAGCAGTCTCGATACTCGACACTCGGCGTTCGTCTTCCCACATTCGATACTCAACACTCGACACCCACCTTCAGACAACTCCACGCTCGCCTTCCGACACCCAACACTCGACACCCACCTTCCGACACTCAACACTCGACATTCGACGCTCCCCTCCCGACACTGGGCACTAGACACTAGACTTCAGATACTCGACACTCGACTCTTATCTTCCGACACTGGACACAACATCCGACTCTCCCTTCCGACACCCAACAATCGTCACACGACGCTCAACATTCGCCTTCCAACACTCGACGCTCGCCGGGCGCCGGTAGCTCAGATTTTAAACTGAGCGTCTAGCATGCCAGGGGTATGGGGCTCGATTCCTCGTGTTGCCCCCGCCCTTCCTCCCAGGGTGAGAGACAGGCAACATAATATGGCCTCAGCTGTTGAGTGTGTCGTAAGATCACAACCACTCAACATTCGACATTCAGCGCTCGCAAGATGTTTACATAAATTATAATATAATCCTTATTACCATTTTGGATTATCATGCACCATATTTTCCCATCTCCTCCACATTGAACATGTCAACGTACTGACTTGCAGACATGGTGACTGTCACCAGTGTGTCAGCAGGTTGTGTTTATAGACAGTGACTGTGACCAGTGTGTTGACAGTTGTTGTGTTGTGTTGTGTTGTGTGTTGTCTCCAACGTGTTGACTTGCAGACCCGGTGAACTGTCACACCACCTTCTCCTCCCCCACCAATAATCTTCAGAAATCTTCGCTCGTATGCGAATGAATGGCAAGCATAGGGCTTGTGTGGTTTAGTTCGCAGTCACTTTTACCTTGTCAATAGTTTCCTCAAAAGTGTCGGCTTAACCAGTGTGCAATGGTACTTACCTAGTGACTCATCCCGAGTCCTCACGATCGGGAACGGATTCAAGGACAGTCCAAGGGCAGGTGTGTTGTTTTGTGTACTTTTGGAGAGACATGTGACCCCTCCTTACAATGTTCAATTTCTCCCCTCCAATAGTGAATCCCCCCCACACACATACATACTCCCCAATATGAAATGGAAGTGCGGATGCAGCAACAAGCATAAAACTGCGGGTTGTGATCGGAACGAGAGCGCCGATGGCCCCGCCGATACTCCTACCGGTGGTCCCGCTGATGGTCGCGCTGATGGTCCCACGGATGGTCCCATCGATGGCGCTGTCGATGGCCCTGGAACTAGGGGTGTTCGCCCGCTCATTCTGGTGACCCGTCACCCGGGACGGTGTCCAGACGACTGGCCGCTACCGTTGACGTCGCAACTACACCCTGTGGTGTGGCCAGCATACTGATCTCCAGAGACACTGCGCCGACTGGCACCGTCTGCGCCGCATCTACACCCTGTGGTGTGGCCAGCATACTGATCTCCAGAGACACTGCGCCGACTGGCACCGTCTGCGTCGCATCTACACCCTGTGGTGTGGCCAGCATACTGATCTCCAGAGACACTGCGCCGACTGGCACCGTCTGCGTCGCATCTACACCCTGTGGTGTGGCCAGCATACTGATCTCCAGAGACACTGCGCCGACTGGCACCGTCTGCGTCGCATCTACACCCTGTGGTGTGGCCAGCATACTGATCTCCAGAGACACTGCGCCGACTGGCACCGTCTGCGCCGTTGAGTATCCTGCCGTCATTGCTGACACCCAGCCTGAAGCCCATGCTTCTAAGAATGTATCAGCTGCGGTAGCCAGCTGACTCAAAGAAGCTGCCTCTGACGGCAGCGATAATGCTGCCCATGATATCTGTGGCAGCCCTTGAATAGTCTTCCATGGCCCATAAACGAGTGGAGCATCTCCTGGTGCACCCAGTTCTGAGTGCATCCGGATGAGCAGCTGGAATGGATTTTGGTCTCCGAGCTGCTGGCGGGGCAATAGGTCTTCTTGGAGGGCCGCTTGCGATTTTGCCAACCAACGCCTCAGGGTGTCAATAAGGGCGACGGAATTGGGCGTCTGGACCGTGATGATGTCCACACCTGCGTGGCAATTGACACAGAAAGGCCTGCCACCAGCTGGTTCGACCTACCACCAGCAGGCAGAACCTTGTGCTGTCTTCCTGGATTCCAGCCACCTGAAGCACACAGTAGTAGTAGTAGTAGTAGTATATTGAGTTCTCCATATTCATGGCTTTTCAGCACTCACGTCAGTACATGGTTCAGTCATAAAAGAGACACTCGACTTACGAAAAACACTAAATGACGCAAAACGTCAATGAGAAGAGATAAAATGATAAAGCACGCGATCAAATACGCCACTGAGCATCAACCGTACTATTCCACGTGCTGGCCGCCCGATACAGACAGCTGCGCCTCGCAGCTTCCGTATTAATGCAGGGCACCTCTAATTTGTTCGCGTCAGTTCCACGAGTGCTCCTACTGGAAATTTCGGAGCGGAACTTAATACTGCTAGCCAATGTAAGGGGGGACAGATGTTGCAAGCAGTCTTCCAACCATGGCCAAATCGCGCTGCTGAAGCATGATGTCGAACTTCAGCCAATCCAGGGCCTCTAGCGTTGCTGTAATGTGCTCTCGTCGACTTAAGCCAGAGACGATACGTGCGCCGAAATTGGAAAGGAAAAGAGGTAAAAAGGAAAGAGCGTAAAACTCTGAACAGGCTATGTACTGTGCCCTTTTGACCGCGTTTCGGCTGTCCTTGTACATCTGCTGTATCAGTCCGTCTGCTAGAGGTCTGTTCTTTCCAGAGAAAGGAGAATTCTGTGATAGCCTGAACACGGCCAGCTGCTGGTTTGCAAATTCAGGAGTCAGGGACAAATACAGGGGGAATTGTGGCCATGTCCTCCCCCCCTGGAAGGTGGCCGTTCCTCTGACCGGGAACAGGCGCCCAACCGGAAAAACTACAGTGAACCCCTATGCTTTTTTAGTCAGAAGCACCACTCCGAGAGAAAAAGGCACCTCTTCAGTTTGCTCGGATGGAGCCCCTCGAATTTTTCGGACAGAGGCTCCCCTCGGAAGGAAAAGACACCCCTCCAGGCAGGAGCAGGCTCAGAAATTGTCACGAGGGGAACTTGGTCTCTGGAGGGCACCTCTAGCTGAAAAGTTGACGGGTGATGTACTCTCGGGCCTTCCCGGAGGTGCCCCTCCGACTGAAATATTCCAGGGAGTTCACTCAAACACACTGCATTGGGGTCTTAATCTTCCCAGGAGCGCCTCTGGCTGAATCATTCGAGGAGATGCGCTCGAGCGTAGTCACTGAGCACCTTTTCCTCTGAGCTCCTCTGAGTTTCTAGCTTAAAAATTCGATGTGGATGCATTCGAGTTTTCCCAGAGTGGAACGTGTTCCCGGAGCGCGTCAATTTTTTTTAAAGTACGTCAATTTCCATGAGGGCACATGTTTTTAGTGCCATCCCTGTATCCGCCCCTGCCTCCAAGTACTTTCGCAGTGGCGCCCATCAGAAGGGTATGGCGACCCTTCAGACAAGTGCCCCCATGACGATTCCTGAATCCGCCCCTTGCAGAAGTTCCCGGTGCTGGCAGGGTACCGGCACTGTAGACATTTAAATGTTGGGCTTTGAAAATTCCTTTTTTACATATCCTCGTCTTTTTACCGGTTTACGGCATGGTGTATGATCCATGACCCAATGCTCAATCTTCATAATGGGAATAATTATTTTCCGATGCATAATATTATTTACGATATTGCGGCAATATAGATATAGCAATTACTTTCAATATATAGTTTTGGGCTGCATGTATGATACAAATCCTTCTATATCATCGTTGACTTGTACTATAAGGATTACTTTGCCTATTCCGCAGGTACGTACCTACCTGGGGAGTGACGATCCATACGGATTCTACCATATAAGCTGTATAGAACATATCAGACAGAGAGACATCAGAAATGGATACTTCTTAGAACAGCTACAGAGGCCCGCAACATAGTACAGAAACAGCGAAATATTATACGTGCAGTGCATTTGTACGATTAATTAAAACTATATTAGTTCCGTGATATCAGCGAATCAGACAGCCAGACAGAGAGGGGCGCATATTTGCTGCCTTATACTGTACTGATATGTTGCTATTCTGGTCTTCTTGTTCGTAGAAACGAAGCTTGCTCGCATTTGGCCAGATTTTGTTCGCAGCATTGCCTTTTCATCTATCCATGAGTACCGGCTACTATTCCCACAAATTTGTGTAGGCTCACACCCTCAGTGCAACAATGAGATTGATAGTACACGTGGCAAGTGTGCGTCTGTGACAATACATGCAGCAAGTGGGCGTCTGCAAGGTTTTCCTTTGACGTTGGTGACGACAGACCCAATTCCACATTCACAACATTTGTTCTCCTACTTGAGTTTAGAAGCGCCATGAGACGTGGACTGATCCCTTTACCTCGCTCACGACGGAACTTCATTCCACCCCATGCAGACGCTTTCTATTAGGGCACTGAGACTGATCACGTGGATGACGTTGCAGAGGTGTAATATGATCGGTTACAGAGGTGTAATATGATCGGTTACAGAGGTGTAATATGATCGGTTACAGAGGTGTAATATGATCGGTTACAGAGGTGTAATATGATCGGTTACAGAGGTGTAATATGATCGGTTACAGAGGTGTAATATGATCGGTTACAGGGGTGTAATATGATCGGTTACAGAGGTGTAATATGATCGGTTACAGAGGGGGTGTGATATGGTCATACACATGCATGTGTGCACCTTGGTCAGTCAGTCTGGCCGTTGGTCAGAGACCGCGGCAGATGGCAAATGACGGTGTCGTTCCTAAACACTTCTCAGTTGCGTGTTATGTGCTCTCAAATTAGTAGAGGCAGATCCATTGCATTTTTTTGTGTGTTACATAAGGAATTTTGCAACAGCCATCATGCCTATATTTTCATATATATTTTCCTGACGGGTCACTAGAATTTGAAGGTCATAAAGGGCCTGATTTTAATTAGGTTGGCAGATATAGCCATGCTCAGCACGTATTCGTCCAAAGACGTTTACCAGGCAGCGTTCACCTTGCGAGTTTACACCGACTTTTCAGGCAAAGTGAGTAAGTGTTCCGAGCGAACGCAGTGATACAAATGCTAAAATCCACTTGGTCTTGATTGCTTGGATTTTGAGGATATATTAAACTCGGCCTCTTTTCATGTAATATTGGTATGAGATGAGCCGGTGTGAAGACGGTGCGTTAGGTAGATTTAGCTGGCATCTGCCTTGATAAGGATTAATTACTGTGGTTTCTCACCATTAAGAAAGAACATGCAAATGAGTCTTGAAATGAATTAAAAAGCTGCACATAAGCACTTCACATTTCATATTGAATGTTCGAACGCAGCTTTCTCCGCTGTCTCAGTCTGTGTATTGTATGTTGCAATGACCGAAGCCGTGATCCCTGACCTGAGTGTACTTCTGTGTTTCTAGTCCACACATGTTAACATTACTAATGTATTAATAGTTCGCCATCACGCTTGTATATGGGTGGGGTCATTCATTCTTCGTTGATATTTGAGCAACGGAGGAAACATGGCCAGAGAACCCTTGCACACTGATAGAACGGAACGTTTCGAAAATTTGTCGGCCTTTCAACTGAGCCTGACAATGTTATACCCCGAAAGTGATAACCTGGCCTTCTAGACGTGTGATTACGCTTTTATCCTTTTCATCAACATCAGACTAATTACAGGTTGATCCTATCAGCAGATTAAGTGGCCAAAATATAGCGTACAAACATGATAGGGAACAGGATCGATTAACATATTGATATAATAACGCGCACAGGAGGGGAGGGGAGGATTCGGCCCCTGTCCCTAAGATCTCTCAAACTACTGAAGCTAAAGTCACATAATTTGGAGGGAAGATTACGGATATAGTGAACTACAAATTACATTACCCTAGGTTTTTAGGGTCTAATGAGATCATGATCGACTGCCTCACTTCACCACCGCTCCACAGTACCGACGAAGCCGTTGTGACCTCGAACGTTCACCGGCCGCCGCCAGGTCGGTCGATTTGACGCCCCCGTAATTCCTATATTTACTGACGGATTTCGATTTTGTGTTGCGTAGGAAGCGCGTATTGATTTTTAACCAAGTCACAAGATGGTATTACAATATCGCCGCCCATTTATGACATAATGGTTTTTTTTACACAGAAGTGGACGAATTCTGCCTCACCCGTTACCACTCCTTTGGCGCGTGTGTGAAACAACCACATCTTACACCTACATCAATCCTGTAGCACTCACTCCAATAATTTTCATAAAGCAACTGCGCATGTCCAAGGAGCGGTTACCCCTCACCCAGACCAAAAAGCTGCCGGTACGGTTATGAAACGACATGGCCGTTAGTCGGCATGGCTATGAACCGACATGGCTATGAACCAACTTGCTCCGGCTTACTCTCCTTCACCGGCTCCCTTTGAATCTTATGTTGGTACCTACTCGTTTGGGCTAAATTATCACTAATAAATTGCGCCTTCTATCGCCTTCAGTCCAAGACGGATCTAAGGATGCACGTGTGTATCATCCCTCATGGAAAGGTTTCTCTGACTGGCAAAAGGCGCCTATCTTGGAACGCTGGACTGCACCTCTCTCTGTTTTCCAGACGAAGGCGCCCCTTCAGAGACGCTCTTGTGTATCACCCCTTCCGCTCTTTCAAGGTGTCTATCAGTGGCGCCTCTCCAGTCGAGTGGTGCCTTCCTCTCCTCCCACCGAGAAAATACAATCTGGATCAGACTCATACCTAGGCACAGACATATACATATACCAAAGCCATCTACAATAGACTTGTTCTCACTACAGCTCGAGCTAGTTGCATACACATATTTTTGCACGCAGCGCATTTATGAAATTATAGTATAGATTGAGTGTCGAGCTGCGGTCCGTCCTGGGGCCGGACTGGCTGCCGGACCCTTCCTGGGCACAAGTCCGCTCCCAAACACATAGCAGGTGGCCCTTCAGCTGGGGACCGGACAAGGTCAGCCGGAATGCAGCCGGACCCGGGGTCAGTCCGCTCCCCGCGCAGGTGACCCTTCACCTGGGGACCGGACAAGCAGCCGGACCCGGGGTCAGTCCGCTCCCCGCGCAGGTGGCCCTTCAGCTGGGGACCGGACAAGGGAGGAGTCAGCCGGATGTCAGCCGGACCCGGGGTCAGTCCGCTCCCCGCGCAGGTGACCCTTCACCTGGGGCCGGACTGGCTGCCGGACCCGGGGTCAGTCCGCTCCCCGCGCAGGTGACCCTTCACCTGGGGACCGGACAAGGCAGCAGTCAGCCGGAAATGTCACCGGACCCGGAGTCAGTCCGCTCCCCGCGCAGGTGGCCCTTCAGCTGGGGACCGGACAAGGGAGCTGTCAGCCGGAGAATGTCAGCCGGACCCGGGGTCAGTCCGCTCCCCGCGCAGGTGAGCGCTTCAGCTGGGGACCGGACAAGGGAGCAGTCAGCCGGAGAATGTCAGCCGGACCCGGGGTCAGTCCGCTCCCCGCGCAGGTGGCCCTTCAGCTGGGGACCGGACAAGGGAGCTGTCAGCCGGAGAATGTCAGCCGGACCCTTAGTCAGTCCGCTCCCCGCGCAGGTGGCCCTTCACCTGGGGACCGGACAAGGGAGCAGTCAGCCGGAGAATGTCAGCCGGACCCGGGGTCAGTCCGCTCCCCGCGCAGGTGGCCCTTCACCTGGGGACCGGACAAGGGAGCAGTCAGCCGGAGAATGTCAGCCGGACCCGGGGTCAGTCCGCTCCCCGCGCAGGTGGCCCCTCAGCTGGGGACCGGACAAGGGAGCTGTCAGCTGGAGAATGTCAGCCGGACCCGGGGTTCAGTCCGCTCCCCGCGCAGGTGGCCCCTCAGCTGGGGACCGGACAAGGGAGGAGTCAGCCGGACCCGGGGTCAGTCCGCTCCCCGCGCAGGTGGCCCTTCAGCTGGGGACCGGACAAGGGAGCTGTCAGCCGGAGAATGTCAGCCGGACCCGGGGTCAGTCCGCTCCTCCGCGCAGGTGACTGACGCTTCAGCTGGGGACCGGACAAGGGAGCAGTCAGCCGGAGAATGTCAGCCGGACCCGGGGTCAGTCCGCTCCCCGTGCAGGTGGCCCTTCAGCTGGGGACCGGACAAGGGAGCTGTCAGCCGGAGAATGTCAGCCGGACCCGGGGTCAGTCCGCTCCCCGCGCAGGTGGCCCTTCAGCTGGGGACCGGACAAGGGAGGAGTCAGCCGGAGAATGTCAGCCGGACCCTTAGTCAGTCCGCTCCCCGTGCAGGTGGCCCTTCAGCTGGGGACCGGACAAGGGAGCAGTCAGCCGGAGAATGTCAGCCGGACCCTTAGTCAGTCCGCTCCCCGTGCAGGGGACCCTTCACCTGGGGACCGCACAAGGGAGCAGTCAGCCGGAGAATGTCAGCCGGACCCTTAGTCAGTCCGCCCCCCGTGCAGGTGACCCTTCAACTGGGGACCGCACAAGGCAGGAGTCGGCCGGAGAATGTCAGCCCTTAGTCAGTCCGCTCCCCGTGCAGGGGACCCTTCACCTGGGGACCGGACAAGGGAGCAGTCAGCCGGAGAATGTCAGCCGGACCCTTAGTCAGTCCGCTCCCCGCGCAGGTGGCCCCTTCACCTGGGGACCGGACAAGGGAGCTGTCAGCCGGAGAATGTCAGCCGGACCCGGGGTCAGTCCGCTCCCCGTGCAGGTGGCCCCTCAGCTGGGGACCGGACAAGGGAGCTGTCAGCCGGAGAATGTCAGCCGGACCCGGGGTCAGTCCGCTCCCCCGCGCAGGTGGCCCCTCAGCTGGGGACCGGACAAGGGAGGAGAATCAGCCGGACCCGGGGTCAGTCCGCTCCCCGCGCAGGTGGCCCTTCAGCTGGGGACCGGACAAGGGAGCTGTCAGCCGGAGAATGTCAGCCGGACCCGGGGTCAGTCCGCTCCCCGCGCAGGTGGCCCTTCAGCTGGGGACCGGACAAGGGAGCAGTCAGCCGGAGAATGTCAGCCGGCAGTCATTTGTGCTGCTGTGCCGCACGGCTACACCTTGGATCCATGTCGGTGCGTGGACTGGGCACACGCACCGACACGCACAGGTCGCCACCCCATCTCACGGGTCAGGGTGCGAGTCCCACCCACCAGTGGAGACCCGCCGGGCAGGGTACGAGTCCCACCCACCAGTGGAGACCCGCCGGGCAGGGTACGAGTCCCACCCACCAGTGGAGACCCGCCGGGCAGGGTACGAGTCCCACCCACCACAGGGTACGAGTCCCCCACTACCCGCCGGGCAGGGTACGAGCCCACCCACCAGTGGAGACCCGCCGGGCAGGGTACGAGTCCCACCCACCAGTGGAGACCCGCCGGGCAGGGTACGAGTCCCACCCACCAGTGGGGACCCGCCGGGCAGGGTACGAGTCCCACCCACCAGTGGGGACCCGCCGGGCAGGGTACGAGTCCCACCCACCAGTGGGACCCCCACCCACCAGTGGGGACCCGCCGGGCAGGGTACGAGTCCCACCCACCAGTGGAGACCCGCCGGGCAGAGTACGAGTCCCACCCACCAGTGGAGACCCGCCGGGCAGGGTACGAGTCCCACCCACCAGTGGGGACCCGCCGGGCAGGGTACGAGTCCCACCCACCAGTGGGGACCCGCCCCGGGCAGGGTACGAGTCCCACCCACCAGTGGGGACCCGCCGGGCAGGGTACGAGTCCCACCCACCAGTGGGGACCCGCCGGGCAGGGTACGAGTCCCACCCACCAGTGGGGACCCGCCGGGCAGGGTACGAGTCCCACCCACCAGTGGGGACCCGCCGGGCAGGGTACGAGTCCCACCCACCAGTGGGGACCCGCCGGGCAGGGTACGAGTCCCACCCACCAGTGGGGACCCGCCGGCCTGGGTACATATTCACCATGTCGGCGGACATTGCGCACAAGGCACGGCCTATGACACGAAACCGAATCCCCTGCACCAGCCAGCCCAGTCTATCTAGCAAATCACATGATGGAAGTTTTTGGCTCCCGAAAATAGCTCGCGTTGCATAGGTGACATTTTTGGGAGTCAATATATGTTTGTATTGGTTCAGTTTTCCTGCGCCGAAATGCAGTACTAGATCCGCACCCTGGAGAGGACCAGGGCGTTGGCCAGGACGGAGAAAACAGCGGGCGGTAGAGAGCCCTCGGGTGCGACAGACGACCCAAAGTGCCGAAACAGTGCCTGGCGACGATAGGGATGTGGGAGTTATAGCTAAGAGAGCTATCGACAGCAGGACGGAAATTTCACCAGGATCCGCCCCTGTCACCGTCCCTGCATTCGATTCACTTCCCTGAGATGAAGTAGGCACCCCTCCCATCCCACGAGCTGAGGTAAGCGGCCACTGATGGCATGAGCCTGCCCACTCAAGATTTACCTCCACTTTGTGAAATCGTAGGTCCGTCAGCACGCACGATAAGCATTAGAAGTGGTCAAACGAATGAAATCTAGACCGCTTCGTGTCGAATTGAGGGGTTAATTCGTGCTTCGTTTCCAACTAAAACCAACATTGAGGTTTGAAAATACACGTTTTATAGACAGAGAAAGTAGCAAGGAAAGAACAAATAAGAGTAGAGAAAGGAGGGGAGAACGGTACACAGGAGGAGAAGAAGATGGAGAAGAAAAGAGAGAGGGAGGAGAGTAAGGGAAAGGGAGAGACAGGGGAGAGGGCATAAAAGAGGGAGAGTGACAGAGAAGAAGAAAAGACAACCCAACACCATATTAGAGCCATATTCCCTCGGATCATTAATCACCTAATGTCTTACAAAAAACAACGTCCTGTTATCGGCGATGGACTGTCACCAATCCAGTGCCGGAGAGATGGTCACGTCCTCAACCTACCGCCTTGTGACGGACTTCATTATCAGCTGTAAATGTGTCCCGTAAAGTGTGTTCGGTCGTCTCAGTGTCGATCAGCCGCATCGTCAGATCAATTAGGCGGCGGGAACCAGGCCAGCACGATACATTACATCGGCTGTGACGACGCGCGACGGAGTTCACCACGAGGTCGCAGACGAACTCGTCAGCTTTGTATCGCCAGCTCGTGACCGAGGCTCGTCCAGTCCGCAACGGTGCAACTTTCCGACCGCGCTCGCTTGCCGCCGTCGGCACGACGACGAGCCGCTGACGACCTAGAGGTCGTCTACAGAGCTGTAGAACTACAGAGCTGTAAAACCGGCACGGCGGTCCCGAGCCGCTGGCACCTCTGTAGAACCGGCACGCCGAGCCGCTGCGACCTCTGTAGAACCGGCACGGCGCGTCCCGAGCCGCTGACGACTTCTGTAGAACCGGCACGGCGACGAGCCGCTGACGTCCTCTGTAGAACCGGCACGGCGCGTCCCGAGCCGCTGACGACCTCTGTAGAACCGGCACGGCGCGTCCCGAGCCGCTGACGACCTCTGTAGAACCGGCACGGCGACGAGCCGCTGACGACCTCTGTAGAACCGGCACGGCGCGTCCCGAGCCGCTGACGACTTCTGTAGACCGCCGACACGGCGCGTCCCGAGCCGCTGACGACCTCTGCAGACCCGCACGGCGCGTCCCGAGCCGCTGACGACCTCTGCAGAACCGCACGGCGCGTCCCGAGCCGCTGACGACCTCTGTAGAACCGGCACGGCGACGAGCCGCTGACGACCTCTGTAGAGCCGGCACGGCGCGTCCCGAGCCGCTGGCGACCTCTGTAGAGCCGGCACGACCCGAGCCGCTGACGACCTCTGTAGAACCGGCACGGCGACGAGCCGCTGACGACCTCTGTAGAACCGGCACGGCGCGTCCCGAGCCGCTGACGACCTCTGTAGAACCGGCACGGCGACGAGCCGCTGACGACCTCTGTAGAGCCGGCACGGCGCGTCCCGAGCCGCTGACGACCTCTGTAGAACCGGCAGGGCGACGAGCCGCTGACGACTTCTGTAGAACCGGCACGACTCGTCCCGAGCGGGAGCGTGGTTCGAGCGGCGTGTAGCTCTGCTGCGGTCGTCGAGTGTGCGCTGGGCTAGCCGCTTACCTGTCTCACCGGCCGTGAGACAAATCACCCCAGCCGCCGCCGCCTGATGAAGACGATGTTAATAGCCGGATGCTAATCCGCCGGTGATCGCGGCCGTAACTTTGGCTGACGTTATCATAGTGGCGGTATCGAACAGGCGGGAGCGGCCCGCTGCCGACCGTCCGCCGCCGACAGACGCCATTTGTATCTATTAGCCGGGATTTGATCCGATCTGTTGGCTGCTTTGCGTCAGCCCGTCCGATCGGCCGGTCGGCACGCAGCCAGTTTATCACCAGGCTGTTTGGCCAGGTCGGCTCGTGGCATCATCGCTCACAGACATCGGCAGTCGAAGGCTGGCGCCCTACCTGTGGCTGTGCTGCAATTTTATGCGGTTCTTGCGTCGCGCCGGTTGCTTATCTTCTGGCTTGTTTTAAGCGGAGTTTTTTTTTGGTGGCAATCTTTGAACAGAGATAATTCAATATTGACAGCCTTCACGGCTTTACCTGCTATGGCACAAATGCAAATTATCACGTGTTTGTGATATCCATTATCTCGCCGACGGCATAGCCTCGTTCATCACTCCTTTAGTCGAACTTGAACTTGACCTAGTGTCATTAAGTTGGCATTGGCGGGGGCCATGTTGTTGCTGACACCTTTGTATGCTGACGTTTATATTGAAGCACTGAGTCAATTTTCACGACGAGCCTCCGAAATTAGGGAGAAAACTGAAGAAAAAAATGGGAACAACCCGATGTTCATCTCTGATTCACGATGCAATCTGCCTAACAATGTCATATCAATCGAATAGGTAAACATGATTTCTCATATAATTCCTGTACTTCAAATACGGAGCGACGCCGTACTGTACACCGTATATTTGTATCAACAGTGTTGTGCTGCTTACGCAGCAGTGGTGGCCTGGAGGGAAAGTTGGTGGAGTCAAGGTAGCTTTAGTATTGCGAATAGTGTATTGTATTTTAGCGTTGTAGTACAGAAGCAGGCAAATTCCACTTTTTTCAAGCGGCCATGGCCTGCCATTGTCAGTCACAGTTTCGAAAAGAAGCTAATAACAATTGCAATGCTAGCTTATGCACACCACAGCTTAACCCTCCCCGTCTTTCTGGTCATATCCTCACAACCCGTCTCGGGGGTGGGGGATTGATACAACCCCTTCTAATCTCCAAACTAAGTGTCGGACGAAAACGAAAGAGGTGTCATCGGAAAACGCTCGAGGAGTATGGACAGACGCCACCAGAAGTTTCGCCCCCCCCCCCAAAAAAAAAAAAGTGTCGTCACTAGGGGGCCTAGATTTTCACGACTTACATCATGTTTTTGGCTTTGGGAGTTCTTTTTGGTGGGGATTTCAAGAAAAAATGTTTTGAATCAGAAAGGGAGGCGCAATCCACCAGGTCCCTAACATTTTTGCCCATCCAAAAATCAAATTTGTTTTATTAAAGTGCTTTGAGTTTTACATTTTCTTTAATTTTTCGTTGTCCAATGGGTACCGTGGACTGAAAAACGTTCTTCGTACTCAACTTGCTGTCATAAGCAATGCTTACTTGAGCCAGAATCTTCGATTTTAGCTCTAATGGGAAAATATGCAAAACTAATAAGTAATCAAAAACCAATAATACTCCCCCGGTGCGTTTTGTTTCGTCCCTAAAGATAACCAAACGCTGAAAGTTTCATTGAAATATCTTCATCCGTTAAAGTGTGACGACTGGTTGAACATTTCTGGAGGTGGCCTCACTTGACCTTGATTAACTCGACCCTACATGACTTGACTTCAAAATGTTGATATAACATGCCAAATTGATATGAGAAAAGGTATGCCAACTTTCGGCGCGCTACCTCGCGCCGTTCTCTCACTGTCAGCGGAACACCTTGAGGAGACGGATAATAATCCCCCAGAGACGGCGCGGGTTAATAAGACAGATGTACGTGCAACTGCGCCTCAGTTAACAGGGGAGACGACCTTAGCCCTCAAATGCTTATTAACATCGGTGTGGGTACGCTGGAGCTCATGACCGACAGCATGCTCATTGTACCGCACGGCGACACTGACACGATATATGACACTAACACCGTGGCCGATTGGTGTGGGTACGCTGGAGCTCATGACCGATTTTATTTTTCCCCCCGGGGACCCGACAACAATAAATGATACTGACACCGTGGCCGATTGTGTGACGTGCGACAGCATGCTCATTGTACCGCACGGCGACACTGACACGATATATGACACTGACACCGTGGCCGATTGGTGTGGGTACGCTGGAGCTCATGACCGAACAGCATGCTCATTGTACCGCACGGCGACACTGACACGATATATGACACTGACACCGTGGCCGATTGGTGTGGGTACGCTGGAGCTCATGACCGACAGCATGCTCATTGTACCGCACGGCGACACTGACACGATATATGACACTGACACCGTGGCCGATTGGTGTGGGTACGCTGGAGCTCATGACCGACAGCATGCTCATTGTACCGCACGGCGACACTGACACGATATATGACACTGACACCGTGGCCGATTGGTGTGGGTACGCTGGAGCTCATGACCGACAGCATGCTCATTGTACCGCACGGCGACACTGACACGATATATGACACTGACACCGTGGCCGATTGGTGTGGGTACGCTGGAGCTCATGACCGAGCAGCATGCTCATTGTACCGCACGGCGACACTGACACGATATATGACACTGACACCGTGGCCGATTGGTGTGGGTACGCTGGAGCTCATGACCGAGACAGCATGCTCATTGTACCGCACGGCGACACTGACACGATATATGACACTGACACCGTGGCCGATTGGTGTGGGTACGCTGGAGCTCATGACCGACAGCATGCTCATTGTACCGCACGGCGACACTGACACGATATATGACACTGACACCGTGGCCGATTGGTGTGGGTACGCTGGAGCTCATGACCGAGACAGCATGCTCATTGTACCGCACGGCGACACTGACACGATATATGACACTGACACCGTGGCCGATTGGTGTGGGTACGCTGGAGCTCATGACCGACAGCATGCTCATTGTACCGCACGGCGACACTGACACGATATATGACACTGACACCGTGGCCGATTGGTGTGGGTACGCTGGAGCTCATGACCGACAGCATGCTCATTGTACCGCACGGCGACACTGACACGATATATGACACTGACACCGTGGCCGATTGGTGTGGGTACGCTGGAGCTCATGACCGACAGCATGCTCATTGTACCGCACGGCGACACTGACACGATATATGACACTGACACCGTGGCCGATTGGTGTGGGTACGCTGGAGCTCATGACCGACAGCATGCTCATTGTACCGCACGGCGACACTGACACGATATATGACACTGACACCGTGGCCGATTGGTGTGGGTACGCTGGAGCTCATGACCGACAGCATGCTCATTGTACCGCACGGCGACACTGACACGATATATGACACTGACACCGTGGCCGATTGGTGTGGGTACGCTGGAGCTCATGACCGACAGCATGCTCATTGTACCGCACGGCGACACTGACACGATATATGACACTGACACCGTGGCCGATTGGTGTGGGTACGCTGGAGCTCATGACCGACAGCATGCTCATTGTACCGCACGGCGACACTGACACGATATATGACACTGACACCGTGGCCGATTGGTGTGGGTACGCTGGAGCTCATGACCGACAGCATGCTCATTGTACCGCACGGCGACACTGACACGATATATGACACTGACACCGTGGCCGATTGGTGTGGGTACGCTGGAGCTCATGACCGACAGCATGCTCATTGTACCGCACGGCGACACTGACACGATATATGACACTGACACCGTGGCCGATTGGTGTGGGTACGCTGGAGCTCATGACCGACAGCATGCTCATTGTACCGCACGGCGACACTGACACGATATATGACACTGACACCGTGGCCGATTGGTGTGGGTACGCTGGAGCTCATGACCGACAGCATGCTCATTGTACCGCACGGCGACACTGACACGATATATGACACTGACACCGTGGCCGATTGGTGTGGGTACGCTGGAGCTCATGACCGACAGCATGCTCATTGTACCGCACGGCGACACTGACACGATATATGACACTGACACCGTGGCCGATTGGTGTGGGTACGCTGGAGCTCATGACCGACAGCATGCTCATTTTACCGCACGGCGACACTGACACGATATATGACACTGACACCGTGGCCGATTGGTGTGGGTACGCTGGAGCTCATGACCGAAAGCATGCTCATTGTACCGCACGGCGACACTGACACGATATATGACACTGACACCGTGGCCGATTGGTGTGGGTACGCTGGAGCTCATGACCGACAGCATGCTCATTGTACCGCACGGCGACACTGACACGATATATGACACTGACACCGTGGCCGATTGGTGTGGGTACGCTGGAGCTCATGACCGAGACAGCATGCTCATTGTACCGCACGGCGACACTGACACGATATATGACACTGACACCGTGGCCGATTGGTGTGGGTACGCTGGAGCTCATGACCGACAGCATGCTCATTGTACCGCACGGCGACACTGACACGATATATGACACTGACACCGTGGCCGATTGGTGTGGGTACGCTGGAGCTCATGACCGAGACAGCATGCTCATTGTACCGCACGGCGACACTGACACGATATATGACACTGACACCGTGGCCGATTGGTGTGGGTACGCTGGAGCTCATGACCGACAGCATGCTCATTGTACCGCACGGCGACACTGACACGATATATGACACTGACACCGTGGCCGATTGGTGTGGGTACGCTGGAGCTCATGACCGAACAGCATGCTCATTGTACCGCACGGCGACACTGACACGATATATGACACTGACACCGTGGCCGATTGGTGTGGGTACGCTGGAGCTCATGACCGACAGCATGCTCATTGTACCGCACGGCGACACTGACACGATATATGACACTGACACCGTGGCCGATTGGTGTGGGTACGCTGGAGCTCATGACCGACAGCATGCTCATTGTACCGCACGGCGACACTGACACGATATATGACACTGACACCGTGGCCGATTGGTGTGGGTACGCTGGAGCTCATGACCGACAGCATGCTCATTGTACCGCACGGCGACACTGACACGATATATGACACTGACACCGTGGCCGATTGGTGTGGGTACGCTGGAGCTCATGACCGACAGCATGCTCATTGTACCGCACGGCGACACTGACACGATATATGACACTGACACCGTGGCCGATTGGTGTGGGTACGCTGGAGCTCATGACCGACAGCATGCTCATTGTACCGCACGGCGACACTGACACGATATATGACACTGACACCGTGGCCGATTGGTGTGGGTACGCTGGAGCTCATGACCGACAGCATGCTCATTGTACCGCACGGCGACACTGACACGATATATGACACTGACACCGTGGCCGATTGGTGTGGGTACGCTGGAGCTCATGACCGACAGCATGCTCATTGTACCGCACGGCGACACTGACACGATATATGACACTGACACCGTGGCCGATTGGTGTGGGTACGCTGGAGCTCATGACCGACAGCATGCTCATTGTACCGCACGGCGACACTGACACGATATATGACACTGACACCGTGGCCGATTGGTGTGGGTACGCTGGAGCTCATGACCGACAGCATGCTCATTGTACCGCACGGCGACACTGACACGATATATGACACTGACACCGTGGCCGATTGGTGTGGGTACGCTGGAGCTCATGACCGACAGCATGCTCATTGTACCGCACGGCGACACTGACACGATATATGACACTGACACCGTGGCCGATTGGTGTGGGTACGCTGGAGCTCATGACCGACAGCATGCTCATTGTACCGCACGGCGACACTGACACGATATATGACACTGACACCGTGGCCGATTGGTGTGGGTACGCTGGAGCTCATGACCGACAGCATGCTCATTGTACCGCACGGCGACACTGACACGATATATGACACTGACACCGTGGCCGATTGGTGTGGGTACGCTGGAGCTCATGACCGACAGCATGCTCATTGTACCGCACGGCGACACTGACACGATATATGACACTGACACCGTGGCCGATTGGTGTGGGTACGCTGGAGCTCATGACCGACAGCATGCTCATTGTACCGCACGGCGACACTGACACGATATATGACACTGACACCGTGGCCGATATGGTCTTGAGGTCAAAAACGAAAACATGCTCATTATACCGCACAACAACACTGACACGAAAGAGACACTGACACCGTGGCCGATTGGTGTGGGTACGCTGGAGCTCATGACCGACAGCATGCTCATTGTACCGCACGGCGACACTGACACGATATATGACACTGACACCGTGGCCGATTGGTGTGGGTACGCTGGAGCTCATGACCGACAGCATGCTCATTGTACCGCACGGCGACACTGACACGATATATGACACTGACACCGTGGCCGATTGGTGTGGGTACGCTGGAGCTCATGACCGACAGCATGCTCATTGTACCGCACGGCGACACTGACACGATATATGACACTGACACCGTGGCCGATTGGTGTGGGTACGCTGGAGCTCATGACCGACAGCATGCTCATTGTACCGCACGGCGACACTGACACGATATATGACACTGACACCGTGGCCGATTGGTGTGGGTACGCTGGAGCTCATGACCGACAGCATGCTCATTGTACCGCACGGCGACACTGACACGATATATGACACTGACACCGTGGCCGATTGGTGTGGGTACGCTGGAGCTCATGACCGACAGCATGCTCATTGTACCGCACGGCGACACTGACACGATATATGACACTGACACCGTGGCCGATTGGTGTGGGTACGCTGGAGCTCATGACCGACAGCATGCTCATTGTACCGCACGGCGACACTGACACGATATATGACACTGACACCGTGGCCGATTGGTGTGGGTACGCTGGAGCTCATGACCGAGCAGCATGCTCATTGTACCGCACGGCGACACTGACACGATATATGACACTGACACCGTGGCCGATTGGTGTGGGTACGCTGGAGCTCATGACCGACAGCATGCTCATTGTACCGCACGGCGACACTGACACGATATATGACACTGACACCGTGGCCGATTGGTGTGGGTACGCTGGAGCTCATGACCGACAGCATGCTCATTGTACCGCACGGCGACACTGACACGATATATGACACTGACACCGTGGCCGATTGGTGTGGGTACGCTGGAGCTCATGACCGACAGCATGCTCATTGTACCGCACGGCGACACTGACACGATATATGACACTGACACCGTGGCCGATTGGTGTGGGTACGCTGGAGCTCATGACCGACAGCATGCTCATTGTACCGCACGGCGACACTGACACGATATATGACACTGACACCGTGGCCGATTGGTGTGGGTACGCTGGAGCTCATGACCGACAGCATGCTCATTGTACCGCACGGCGACACTGACACGATATATGACACTGACACCGTGGCCGATTGGTGTGGGTACGCTGGAGCTCATGACCGACAGCATGCTCATTGTACCGCACGGCGACACTGACACGATATATGACACTGACACCGTGGCCGATTGGTGTGGGTACGCTGGAGCTCATGACCGACAGCATGCTCATTGTACCGCACGGCGACACTGACACGATATATGACACTGACACCGTGGCCGATTGGTGTGGGTACGCTGGAGCTCATGACCGACAGCATGCTCATTGTACCGCACGGCGACACTGACACGATATATGACACTGACACCGTGGCCGATTGGTGTGGGTACGCTGGAGCTCATGACCGAGACAGCATGCTCATTGTACCGCACGGCGACACTGACACGATATATGACACTGACACCGTGGCCGATTGGTGTGGGTACGCTGGAGCTCATGACCGACAGCATGCTCATTGTACCGCACGGCGACACTGACACGATATATGACACTGACACCGTGGCCGATTGGTGTGGGTACGCTGGAGCTCATGACCGACAGCATGCTCATTGTACCGCACGGCGACACTGACACGATATATGACACTGACACCGTGGCCGATTGGTGTGGGTACGCTGGAGCTCATGACCGACAGCATGCTCATTGTACCGCACGGCGACACTGACACGATATATGACACTGACACCGTGGCCGATTGGTGTGGGTACGCTGGAGCTCATGACCGACAGCATGCTCATTGTACCGCACGGCGACACTGACACGATATATGACACTGACACCGTGGCCGATTGGTGTGGGTACGCTGGAGCTCATGACCGACAGCATGCTCATTGTACCGCACGGCGACACTGACACGATATATGACACTGACACCGTGGCCGATTGGTGTGGGTACGCTGGAGCTCATGACCGACAGCATGCTCATTGTACCGCACGGCGACACTGACACGATATATGACACTGACACCGTGGCCGATTGGTGTGGGTACGCTGGAGCTCATGACCGACAGCATGCTCATTGTACCGCACGGCGACACTGACACGATATATGACACTGACACCGTGGCCGATTGGTGTGGGTACGCTGGAGCTCATGACCGACAGCATGCTCATTGTACCGCACGGCGACACTGACACGATATATGACACTGACACCGTGGCCGATTGGTGTGGGTACGCTGGAGCTCATGACCGAGACAGCATGCTCATTGTACCGCACGGCGACACTGACACGATATATGACACTGACACCGTGGCCGATTGGTGTGGGTACGCTGGAGCTCATGACCGACAGCATGCTCATTGTACCGCACGGCGACACTGACACGATATATGACACTGACACCGTGGCCGATTGGTGTGGGTACGCTGGAGCTCATGACCGAGACAGCATGCTCATTGTACCGCACGGCGACACTGACACGATATATGACACTGACACCGTGGCCGATTGGTGTGGGTACGCTGGAGCTCATGACCGACAGCATGCTCATTGTACCGCACGGCGACACTGACACGATATATGACACTGACACCGTGGCCGATTGGTGTGGGTACGCTGGAGCTCATGACCGAGACAGCATGCTCATTGTACCGCACGGCGACACTGACACGATATATGACACTGACACCGTGGCCGATTGGTGTGGGTACGCTGGAGCTCATGACCGACAGCATGCTCATTGTACCGCACGGCGACACTGACACGATATATGACACTGACACCGTGGCCGATTGGTGTGGGTACGCTGGAGCTCATGACCGACAGCATGCTCATTGTACCGCACGGCGACACTGACACGATATATGACACTGACACCGTGGCCGATTGGTGTGGGTACGCTGGAGCTCATGACCGACAGCATGCTCATTGTACCGCACGGCGACACTGACACGATATATGACACTGACACCGTGGCCGATTGGTGTGGGTACGCTGGAGCTCATGACCGACAGCATGCTCATTGTACCGCACGGCGACACTGACACGATATATGACACTGACACCGTGGCCGATTGGTGTGGGTACGCTGGAGCTCATGACCGAGCAGCATGCTCATTGTACCGCACGGCGACACTGACACGATATATGACACTGACACCGTGGCCGATTGGTGTGGGTACGCTGGAGCTCATGACCGACAGCATGCTCATTGTACCGCACGGCGACACTGACACGATATATGACACTGACACCGTGGCCGATTGGTGTGGGTACGCTGGAGCTCATGACCGACAGCATGCTCATTGTACCGCACGGCGACACTGACACGATATATGACACTGACACCGTGGCCGATTGGTGTGGGTACGCTGGAGCTCATGACCGAGACAGCATGCTCATTGTACCGCACGGCGACACTGACACGATATATGACACTGACACCGTGGCCGATTGGTGTGGGTACGCTGGAGCTCATGACCGACAGCATGCTCATTGTACCGCACGGCGACACTGACACGATATATGACACTGACACCGTGGCCGATTGGTGTGGGTACGCTGGAGCTCATGACCGACAGCATGTCATTGTACCGCACGGCGACACTGACACGATATATGACACTGACACCGTGGCCGATTGGTGTGGGTACGCTGGAGCTCATGACCGACAGCATGCTCATTGTACCGCACGGCGACACTGACACGATATATGACACTGACACCGTGGCCGATTGGTGTGGGTACGCTGGAGCTCATGACCGACAGCATGCTCATTGTACCGCACGGCGACACTGACACGATATATGACACTGACACCGTGGCCGATTGGTGTGGGTACGCTGGAGCTCATGACCGACAGCATGCTCATTGTACCGCACGGCGACACTGACACGATATATGACACTGACACCGTGGCCGATTGGTGTGGGTACGCTGGAGCTCATGACCGACAGCATGCTCATTGTACCGCACGGCGACACTGACACGATATATGACACTGACACCGTGGCCGATTGGTGTGGGTACGCTGGAGCTCATGACCGAGACAGCATGCTCATTGTACCGCACGGCGACACTGACACGATATATGACACTGACACCGTGGCCGATTGGTGTGGGTACGCTGGAGCTCATGACCGACAGCATGCTCATTGTACCGCACGGCGACACTGACACGATATATGACACTGACACCGTGGCCGATTGGTGTGGGTACGCTGGAGCTCATGACCGACAGCATGCTCATTGTACCGCACGGCGACACTGACACGATATATGACACTGACACCGTGGCCGATTGGTGTGGGTACGCTGGAGCTCATGACCGACAGCATGCTCATTGTACCGCACGGCGACACTGACACGATATATGACACTGACACCGTGGCCGATTGGTGTGGGTACGCTGGAGCTCATGACCGACAGCATGCTCATTGTACCGCACGGCGACACTGACACGATATATGACACTGACACCGTGGCCGATTGGTGTGGGTACGCTGGAGCTCATGACCGACAGCATGCTCATTGTACCGCACGGCGACACTGACACGATATATGACACTGACACCGTGGCCGATTGGTGTGGGTACGCTGGAGCTCATGACCGAACAGCATGCTCATTGTACCGCACGGCGACACTGACACGATATATGACACTGACACCGTGGCCGATTGGTGTGGGTACGCTGGAGCTCATGACCGACAGCATGCTCATTGTACCGCACGGCGACACTGACACGATATATGACACTGACACCGTGGCCGATTGGTGTGGGTACGCTGGAGCTCATGACCGACAGCATGCTCATTGTACCGCACGGCGACACTGACACGATATATGACACTGACACCGTGGCCGATTGGTGTGGGTACGCTGGAGCTCATGACCGAGACAGCATGCTCATTGTACCGCACGGCGACACTGACACGATATATGACACTGACACCGTGGCCGATTGGTGTGGGTACGCTGGAGCTCATGACCGACAGCATGCTCATTGTACCGCACGGCGACACTGACACGATATATGACACTGACACCGTGGCCGATTGGTGTGGGTACGCTGGAGCTCATGACCGACAGCATGCTCATTGTACCGCACGGCGACACTGACACGATATATGACACTGACACCGTGGCCGATTGGTGTGGGTACGCTGGAGCTCATGACCGACAGCATGCTCATTGTACCGCACGGCGACACTGACACGATATATGACACTGACACCGTGGCCGATTGGTGTGGGTACGCTGGAGCTCATGACCGAGACAGCATGCTCATTGTACCGCACGGCGACACTGACACGATATATGACACTGACACCGTGGCCGATTGGTGTGGGTACGCTGGAGCTCATGACCGACAGCATGCTCATTGTACCGCACGGCGACACTGACACGATATATGACACTGACACCGTGGCCGATTGGTGTGGGTACGCTGGAGCTCATGACCGACAGCATGCTCATTGTACCGCACGGCGACACTGACACGATATATGACACTGACACCGTGGCCGATTGGTGTGGGTACGCTGGAGCTCATGACCGACAGCATGCTCATTGTACCGCACGGCGACACTGACACGATATATGACACTGACACCGTGGCCGATTGGTGTGGGTACGCTGGAGCTCATGACCGACAGCATGCTCATTGTACCGCACGGCGACACTGACACGATATATGACACTGACACCGTGGCCGATTGGTGTGGGTACGCTGGAGCTCATGACCGACAGCATGCTCATTGTACCGCACGGCGACACTGACACGATATATGACACTGACACCGTGGCCGATTGGTGTGGGTACGCTGGAGCTCATGACCGACAGCATGCTCATTGTACCGCACGGCGACACTGACACGATATATGACACTGACACCGTGGCCGATTGGTGTGGGTACGCTGGGTACGCTGGAGCTCATGACCGAGACAGCATGCTCATATTGTACCGCACGGCGACACTGACACGATATATGACACTGACACCGTGGCCGATTGGTGTGGGTACGCTGGAGCTCATGACCGACAGCATGCTCATTGTACCGCACGGCGACACTGACACGATATATGACACTGACACCGTGGCCGATTGGTGTGGGTACGCTGGAGCTCATGACCGACAGCATGCTCATTGTACCGCACGGCGACACTGACACGATATATGACACTGACACCGTGGCCGATTGGTGTGGGTACGCTGGAGCTCATGACCGAGCAGCATGCTCATTGTACCGCACGGCGACACTGACACGATATATGACACTGACACCGTGGCCGATTGGTGTGGGTACGCTGGAGCTCATGACCGACAGCATGCTCATTGTACCGCACGGCGACACTGACACGATATATGACACTGACACCGTGGCCGATTGGTGTGGGTACGCTGGAGCTCATGACCGACAGCATGCTCATTGTACCGCACGGCGACACTGACACGATATATGACACTGACACCGTGGCCGATTGGTGTGGGTACGCTGGAGCTCATGACCGACAGCATGCTCATTGTACCGCACGGCGACACTGACACGATATATGACACTGACACCGTGGCCGATTGGTGTGGGTACGCTGGAGCTCATGACCGACAGCATGCTCATTGTACCGCACGGCGACACTGACACGATATATGACACTGACACCGTGGCCGATTGGTGTGGGTACGCTGGAGCTCATGACCGAGCAGCATGCTCATTGTACCGCACGGCGACACTGACACGATATATGACACTGACACCGTGGCCGATTGGTGTGGGTACGCTGGAGCTCATGACCGACAGCATGCTCATTGTACCGCACGGCGACACTGACACGATATATGACACTGACACCGTGGCCGATTGGTGTGGGTACGCTGGAGCTCATGACCGACAGCATGCTCATTGTACCGCACGGCGACACTGACACGATATATGACACTGACACCGTGGCCGATTGGTGTGGGTACGCTGGAGCTCATGACCGACAGCATGCTCATTGTACCGCACGGCGACACTGACACGATATATGACACTGACACCGTGGCCGATTGGTGTGGGTACGCTGGAGCTCATGACCGACAGCATGCTCATTGTACCGCACGGCGACACTGACACGATATATGACACTGACACCGTGGCCGATTGGTGTGGGTACGCTGGAGCTCATGACCGACAGCATGCTCATTGTACCGCACGGCGACACTGACACGATATATGACACTGACACCGTGGCCGATTGGTGTGGGTACGCTGGAGCTCATGACCGACAGCATGCTCATTGTACCGCACGGCGACACTGACACGATATATGACACTGACACCGTGGCCGATTGGTGTGGGTACGCTGGAGCTCATGACCGACAGCATGCTCATTGTACCGCACGGCGACACTGACACGATATATGACACTGACACCGTGGCCGATTGGTGTGGGTACGCTGGAGCTCATGACCGACAGCATGCTCATTGTACCGCACGGCGACACTGACACGATATATGACACTGACACCGTGGCCGATTGGTGTGGGTACGCTGGAGCTCATGACCGACAGCATGCTCATTGTACCGCACGGCGACACTGACACGATATATGACACTGACACCGTGGCCGATTGGTGTGGGTACGCTGGAGCTCATGACCGACAGCATGCTCATTGTACCGCACGGCGACACTGACACGATATATGACACTGACACCGTGGCCGATTGGTGTGGGTACGCTGGAGCTCATGACCGACAGCATGCTCATTGTACCGCACGGCGACACTGACACGATATATGACACTGACACCGTGGCCGATTGGTGTGGGTACGCTGGAGCTCATGACCGAGACAGCATGCTCATTGTACCGCACGGCGACACTGACACGATATATGACACTGACACCGTGGCCGATTGGTGTGGGTACGCTGGAGCTCATGACCGACAGCATGCTCATTGTACCGCACGGCGACACTGACACGATATATGACACTGACACCGTGGCCGATTGGTGTGGGTACGCTGGAGCTCATGACCGAGCAGCATGCTCATTGTACCGCACGGCGACACTGACACGATATATGACACTGACACCGTGGCCGATTGGTGTGGGTACGCTGGAGCTCATGACCGACAGCATGCTCATTGTACCGCACGGCGACACTGACACGATATATGACACTGACACCGTGGCCGATTGGTGTGGGTACGCTGGAGCTCATGACCGAGACAGCATGCTCATTGTACCGCACGGCGACACTGACACGATATATGACACTGACACCGTGGCCGATTGGTGTGGGTACGCTGGAGCTCATGACCGAGACAGCATGCTCATTGTACCGCACGGCGACACTGACACGATATATGACACTGACACCGTGGCCGATTGGTGTGGGTACGCTGGAGCTCATGACCGACAGCATGCTCATTGTACCGCACGGCGACACTGACACGATATATGACACTGACACCGTGGCCGATTGGTGTGGGTACGCTGGAGCTCATGACCGACAGCATGCTCATTGTACCGCACGGCGACACTGACACGATATATGACACTGACACCGTGGCCGATTGGTGTGGGTACGCTGGAGCTCATGACCGAGACAGCATGCTCATTGTACCGCACGGCGACACTGACACGATATATGACACTGACACCGTGGCCGATTGGTGTGGGTACGCTGGAGCTCATGACCGAGACAGCATGCTCATTGTACCGCACGGCGACACTGACACGATATATGACACTGACACCGTGGCCGATTGGTGTGGGTACGCTGGAGCTCATGACCGACAGCATGCTCATTGTACCGCACGGCGACACTGACACGATATATGACACTGACACCGTGGCCGATTGGTGTGGGTACGCTGGAGCTCATGACCGAGACAGCATGCTCATTGTACCGCACGGCGACACTGACACGATATATGACACTGACACCGTGGCCGATTGGTGTGGGTACGCTGGAGCTCATGACCGACAGCATGCTCATTGTACCGCACGGCGACACTGACACGATATATGACACTGACACCGTGGCCGATTGGTGTGGGTACGCTGGAGCTCATGACCGACAGCATGCTCATTGTACCGCACGGCGACACTGACACGATATATGACACTGACACCGTGGCCGATTGGTGTGGGTACGCTGGAGCTCATGACCGACAGCATGCTCATTGTACCGCACGGCGACACTGACACGATATATGACACTGACACCGTGGCCGATTGGTGTGGGTACGCTGGAGCTCATGACCGACAGCATGCTCATTGTACCGCACGGCGACACTGACACGATATATGACACTGACACCGTGGCCGATTGGTGTGGGTACGCTGGAGCTCATGACCGACAGCATGCTCATTGTACCGCACGGCGACACTGACACGATATATGACACTGACACCGTGGCCGATTGTATCGTGCGGACTGTGAAGCATACGTGGTCGGCGAGTACGGCACTACACGACATCATGGCCAAGTTGGAAGTCGCTGGGTGGAGCTGGTGTCACGTCGGCGTCACGGTACACGCAGTGCAGCCGACACAGGTCAGCGTAGCAGCTCAGCTGGCTGGCGGTCAGTAGTGCCAGCTGCCTGCGTACGCCGCTGATTTGATGATCGTTTTTGCGTTTCCGGTTAGGACTGGGATAGCAACGTTGACGTCGCGCTGTATCGGAATGAGTTGAGTAGGAGTGGCGCTGGAGTATACTGGGATGCAGTAGCGCACATGGAACATCACCAGGACATCCACCAGAGTGAGAAGCACTGCCCGCGGTAATGTATGATTTACAAGCAAAAGTCCCAGAAGCATTCAGAAGCACGTCTTTTGTACCTAAGCGATGTCCTGGTTCCATGTCAGATCATCCATGATAACGCCTAGATTTTCGTCCATGATAGCGCCTAGATTTTTGTTCACGATCACGCCCAGATTGTCGTCCATAATAACGCCCAGATTTTCATAACGCCTAGATTTTCGTCCGCGATCACGCCTATATTGTCGTCCACGATAGCGCCTAGATTGTCGTCCATGAAAACGCCTATGTTGTCGTCCATAATACCGCCTAGTTTTTCATTCATGATAACGCCTAGATTGTCGTCCATGATAACGCCTATATTTTCGTTGATAACTCCTAGATTCCTTACTCTGGCTACGCAGCTCAGAGTTTCCTACATGAAAGAAACCGTTCGTTTTGGGCCCAGGAGGGGCAGCTGACGTTGATCTCCAACAATCATGATGTCTGTTTTGTATGGGTTCACTCATCCCATGCTAAAGGAACCAGAACATGAAAATGTCGAGTAATTCCCCCATGGCCTGTGTCATCTCAGAAACACTAGGCGTTCAGCTGTAATGGCAACCTGAGGCCTTCCACACGGTGAACCATGTGCGAAGTGATGTCCGGTGGAATATACTGCGGAAATCATTCTTAATAACGTGGATCAACAACATGACCAATCACGCCCCCTTAAATTTTCCCAAGGTGGTGTCGACGGGTGCAGGGGCTGTTCAACACCAGCTTGCGCGCAGCTTGTGCAGCTTAAACCAGCCGGAACTGATATGTAGCTATTGCAGCTTTAGTAGTAGGGCATCGTGCGATACATCAAACCCTTTACTGATGTCAAGCAGTGTCAGAGGGGGGGGGGAATTCTGATTTGTCCGTGAGAATAAACAAGTGCGTCTGTTATGGAAATAAGAGCTGTGCAGGTTGAGTGACACGGGCGGAATCCGTGCTGCTACGTGTCGTGGAACGTTACTGCTCGGTCGAAAATATGGGGCGTCGTACCAGTCACCTGCTTTGTGAAGAGTAACTATTGTTCAATTGTCTTCAGAAGGTAGAAACAGTTTCGGAGGTGAAGTTCTTGTCTACGATCGAATGAAGTGGGTGTCTGATCACCGAAGCACAAACATTGAGGACATGTACAGAAGTTTCACCATCGACTCACGACGCTTTGTTGGGAATGCTGAACAATGTCACACGGAGTTGGTCAGGGATATTTAGCACGAGGTTTAATGTTGCCACATTTACACGAGGAAGACAAACATCGATAATAGGCCGCTCCGAACGCTCGAAATCCAATAAGACAGCGTACCTCGTTGACTGCACAGTTGAAGCGAAATATTCGTTCAGCTGATCCTCTGTAATGTTCTCCGGTGACGCGGCAGCACCGCGTTTTGATCCGATGACAATTCGCAGCTGCTGCTAGTTTTACTCGAAGATGCTTCCTCGAGCCAGTGGATCAGGTCATCCTGAATGTTTCGTCTTGATGCACAGCGGACTGCGGCGCTGATAGCCTTGTATTCGGCAATTCCAGAGCGGCGCGCCGTTGATGCATCAGCTGGCGGGTTTCAGCTATCAGGGGCGGCGGTGCTGGGCTCCGGACTTTGCTTCGGCGGATCGAAGCGTGATCATCCAGCAGCCCCAGCATTTGGCAAGAAAACGCTGTCGATTGCTGCTTGCAGCCACCGTTGCTGCTGATAATCAGCTGACGGCAGCAGCGGCCGCTAGCAGCTAACTGGGGCGGAGCTGGGCCCTCGACCTCACGACACGGTCGGCAGGGGGTTCTCTCCCCCCTCTCCCTCTCCCTCCCCTCTCCCTCTCCCTCTCCCTCTCCCTGTCCCTCTCCCTCTCCCTGTCCATCTCCCTCTCCCTGTCCCTCTCCCTCTCCCTGTCCCTCTCCCTCTCCCTCTCCCTCTCCCTCTCCCTCTCCATCTCCCTCTCCCTTCCCTCCCTCTCCCTCTCCCCCTCTCCCACTCCCTGTCCCTCTCCCTCTCCCTCCCTGTCCCTCTCCCTCACCCCTCTCCCACTCCCTGTCCCTCTCCCTCTACCTCCCCATCCCCTCCCCTGTCCCTATCCCCCCCTCCACTCTCCTCCCTCCCTCCATCTCCCTCTCCCTCTCCCTCTCCCTCTCCATCTCCATTTCCCTCTCCCTCTCCCTCTCCCTCTCCCTCTCCCTCTCACTCTCCCTCTCCCTCTCCCCTCTCCTTCTCCCTCTCTCTCCCTCTCCATATCCCTCTTCCTCTTCCTCTTCCTCTTCCTCTCCCTCAGAATTCCAAGCTTCCGAATACCGTTCACCACTATCACTGGTGGACGGCCGAGCGGCGACCTCGAAAGCTACAGTTGTTCTTTCCTCGTATAGGTGTCAGGTCAATCGCTCCAGCTCGCTCCATTTTCACCGCCTGACCCGGAGACAGAGGTCAATGTCACGGTGGCTTCTGCGGCGCTATTTTGCAAGCACCTACTGTGAATCAGTCGAACTCGAAGCACCAGGATGCGGCAGGTCGAGGTGAGAACCATTAAGTCCAGGGACGAGAGTCACAATCAGGGCAACAAACCATTCCCAGATCCCACTCCACGACATATTGAGCACAGAGTCAATGCACATGCACACGAAAACATGAGTGGCTCCTCTCAACCAGGGTTAAGAAATAGCACAGGCGTTGCGCACCGAACGCCAGCGCCAGAAACAAAGAGTTCCACTGGGTCCTGAGACGCGTGTCGTAAAGCTACACGCTGGAATAGCTTCTCAATGACTCATCTGTGGTGATCTTCCGCCCTGTACACGTTTCCAACCGATCCATTTCACTCCTTACCCTCACCTGGCGAGGAATGTATT
The DNA here is from genome assembly GCA_034440575.1 of Imbricaverruca yamaguchii. Taxonomy (NCBI): domain Eukaryota; kingdom Metazoa; phylum Arthropoda; class Thecostraca; family Neoverrucidae; genus Imbricaverruca; species Imbricaverruca yamaguchii. Next base: position 1,066,899 of record JAOTOL010001464.1, on the reverse strand, counting down.
CACACGAGATCGATGTCGATGCAAATACACGTCGTAATAGTTAAACACAGGAGCCGTGACAATTTTTTTTTATATAATGTCGACCCCTGTTTCGTATGCAGTAGCCTATCCTATTTGGTTATACGCACTGTTACAGGCTCGATTGCTATTGGGCTTTCCTATCGCCAACTATTGAAAAATTAGGACAGCCAGCTTAGGAATACCCCAGGATGCCAATACACATGTCATTTGTCTTCATACCTACAGTTCACTATAACTATTTGCATATTTTTATTTGTCTTTTTTGCAGGTAGGCCACCACCGGTTATTAGTAGAAGTAGCCCCAGGAGCAATTCAGCTAGGTAGCAAGCTAGTAACGCGGAGGAACACCTGGGGCCACAAAGTGAAAAGTGTTATGAGGGGAAAGGTGTATATACATATGCACTATTACACAAACCTGTGTGATAGTGTCACAGCATATGCACACACATGAAACATGTACACCTAAACTTACTTCACATACATAAACACATGCATTCACAAATCTACACAGATATAAATACATGCACATATACTAGCATGCACATACATAACTATGCACTCACATGCATACATGCACGTCCAGGCACAAACATGCACACAGAAGCACACAGCTGCAATCACGTGTAATTAATCATATAGGTACATACTGGAATATGTGTTTAGAATAACTTGGAATATAAAACTTATAATAACTTGGAATAGCTTGCAATATAAAACTTGGAATAACTTGGAATAAAAGCTTGGAATAATAGAACATGGAATAATAGCACCGTGAGCAATTTAAAACACAACTTGGAATACGAACACTGCATGGTCCATAGCGCTCGATCGACAGCGCTCCCGACGCGGCACAACACACGTGTTATCATAGCAACTCACATCAGGACACGTCATTGCACATCATAGCAACTGATGCACATCATAGCACAGCACACGTGCTGTAATGGCAGCACGCGTGTTGTAACGACAGCACACGTGTTGTAACGACAGCACACGTGTTGTAACGACAGCACGCGTGTTGTAACGACAGCACGCGTGTTGTCATGACAACACACGTGTTACCATGACGACACACGTGTTGTTCAATCGTTATTATCGGACTTGCTGCACGTGCCCATCACTAACGGCGCGACAACATCGTACGCTGGTGCGTGGCACAGGATGCTGGTGTATGCGAATAGATATGGGGCTGCTTGGCATTGGTGTCGTGTGCCACTGATCCATCTCCAGCAGTTCTCCGATTGTGATTATTTTGATGATGTCGTTTCGAAAGTGATTCCGGAAAATCGTTCGGCATGGGAGCCGCATGTTAGCTAACTAACGCCGACGCTGCCTCGCTGTCCCCCGCCACTGTGATCAGCACACATTAGGCGGGCATACGGTGGATCAGTAGCCCAACTCAAACATGCAATGTGTTTCAGCATTAATCGTCTGGGTATCACATGGTAAACGCGACATAATTTTTTTTTTGTTATTTTCTCTGAAACGCTGCAACGGTTACCAACGCTTCGCTATACCCTGACTCAGTATGCGCCCACGCTTACTCGCTACACCTGACTCAGCATGCGTTTCATAGACTTTCCTATTATTGGTGGCAACTAGCATGGTGACTGAGCTCAACATGTGCAACAACATGGCGGACGTGTCTCGCGGGCACATCGCGAACGGCCTGCTGCCTGTCGTGGTACACGTGTCTCCGTCAAGCAGGTGCCCACCATGCACCACCTGCCGCCACACACAGAGCCTGGCCGGCCAGAGCCGGAGCCGGAGCCGGAGCCGGAGCCGGAGCCGGAGCCGGAACCGGAGCCGGAGCCGGAGCCGGAGCCGGAGCCAGAGCCGGAGCCGGAGCCGGAGCCGGAGCCGGAGCCGGAGTCGGAGCCGGAGCCGGAGTCGGAGCCGGAGCCAGAGCCGGAGCCGGAGCCAGAGCCGGAGCCGGAGCCGGAGCCAGAGCCGGAGCCGGAGCCGGAGCCAGAGCCAGAGCCGGAGCCAGAGCCGGAGCCAGAGCCGGAGCCGGAGCCGGGCCGAGCCGGAGCCAGAGCCGGAGCCGGACCAGAGCCAGAGCCGGAGCCAGAGCCGGAGCCAGAGCCGGAGCCGGAGCCGGAGCCGGAGCCGGAGCCAGAGCCGGAGCCAGAGCCGGAGCCGGAGCCGGAGCCGGAGCCGGAGCCGGGCCAGAGCCGGAGCCAGAGCCAGAGCCGGAGCCGGAACCGGAGCCGGAGCCGGAGCCAGAGCCAGAGCCAGAGCCGGAGCCGGAGCCGGAACCGGAACCGGAGCCGGAGCCAGAGCCGGAGCCGGAGCCGGAGTCGGAGCCGGAGCCGGAGCCGGAGCCAGAGCCGGAGCCAGAGCCGGAGCCGGAGCCGGAGCCGGAGCCGGAGCCGGAGCCGGAGCCGGAGCCGGAGCCGGAGCCGGAGCCGGAGCCGGAGCCGGAGCCGGAGCCGGAGCCGGAGCCGGAGTCGGTGCCATCCATGGCCCGCCGGCGGCGGTCGAGCGATGTGGGTGGCAACGTCACGTGCCGAGCTGCTGCCAAGACGAGAATATCCCGCCCGCTGATGACCGGCTGGGCGTCCAACAGGGCCTGTCCGGCCGGCCACCCAGTCACAACACAACACACGGCGGACACCACACACGGCGGACACCACACACGGCGGACACCACACACGGACACCACACACGGCGGACACCACACACGGACACCACACACGGACACCACACACGGCGGACACCACACACGGCGGACACCACACACGGACACCACACACGGCGGACACCACACACGGCGACACCACAACGGACACCACACACGGCGGACACCACACACGGACACCACACACGGACACCACACACGGACACCACACACGGACACCACACACGGACACCACACACGGACACCACACACGGCGGACACCACACACGGACACCACACACGGACACCACACACGGCGGACACCACACACGGACACCACACACGGACACCACACACGGCGGACACCACACACGGCGGACACCACACACGGCGGACACCACACACGGACACCACACACGGACACCACACACGGCGGACACCACACACGGACACCACACACGGACACCACACACGGACACCACACACGGACACCACACACGGCGGACACCACACACGGCGGACACCACACACGGACACCACACACGGCGGACACCGCACACGGCGGACACCACACACGGACACCACACACGGACACCACACACGGCGGACACCACACACGGACACCACACACGGACACCACACACGGACACCACACACGGACACAACACACGGCGGACACCACACACGGCGGACACCACACACGGACACCACACACGGACACCACACAGCGGACACCACACACGGACACCACACACGGACACCACACACGGGACACCACACACGGACACAACACACGGCGGACACCACACACGGCGGACACCACACACGGACACCACACACGGACACCACACACGGGACACCACACACGGACACCACACACGGACACCACACACGGACACCACACACGGACACAACACACGGCGGACACCACACACGGCGGACACCACACACGGACACCACACACGGACACCACACACGGCGGACACCACACACGGACACCACACACGGACACCACACACGGACACCACACACGGCGGACACCACACACGGACACCACACACGGACACCACACACGGACACCACACACGGACACCACACGGCGGACACCACACACGCGGACACCACACACGGACACCACACACGGACACCACACGGCGGACACCACACACGGACACCACACACGGCACCACACACGGACACCACACACGGACACCACACACGGACACCACACACGGACACACAACACACGGCGGACACCACACACGGACACCACACACGGACACCACACACGGCGGACACCACACACGGACACCACACACGGACACCACACACAGGCGGACACCACACGGCGGACACCACACACGGCACACCACACACGGACACCACACACGGACACCACACACGGACACAACACACGGCGGACACCACACACGGCGGACACCACACACGGACACCACACACGGACACCACACACGGACACCACACACGGACACCACACACGGACGACACCACACACGGACACCACACACGGACGGACACCACACACGGACACCACACACGGACACCACACACGGCGGACACCACACACGGCGGACACCACACACGGACACCACACACGGCGGACACCACACACGGCGGACACCACACACGGCACACCACACGGACACCACACACGGACACCACACACGGACACCACACACGGACACCACACACGGACACCACACACGGACACCACACACGGACACCACACACGGCGGACACCACACACGGCGGACACCACACACGGCGGACACCGCACACGGCGGACACCACACACGGACACCACACACGGACACCACACACGGACACCACACACGGACACCACACACGGACACCACACGCGGCGGACACCACACACGGCGGACACCACACACGGACACCACACACGGGACACCACACACGGACACCACACACGACGGACACCACACACGGACACCACACGGCGGACACCACACACGGACACCACACACGGACACCACACACGGACACCACACACGGATACCACACACGGACGGACACCACACACGGACACCACACACGGACACCACACACGGCGGACACCACACACGGACACCACACACGGACACCACACACGGACACCACACACGACGGACACCACACACGGACACCACACACGGACACCACACACGGACACCACACACGGACACCACACACGGACATCACACACGGACACCACACACGGACACCACACACGGACACCACACACGATGGACACCACACACGGACACCACACACGGCGGACACCGCACAAGTAATGATATCGCTTGGTTCTGATCAATGCTGGAACTTTATTCTCGCCGTGCCACCGCTCGGCGGCACTACTGATCCTCTGGGCAACAAATGTCGACACTTGGCATGTATTGAGCCATGTCAGAACCCCAATAATGCCTGAGAGCTTCATGTCAAATGTGAAAAATCACAAGGTTAAATATCTATAAAAGTAGTCAAGCTTGGCATCATAAGGCAGTTGATTTCATGCCGGTTTATTTGAGACCATTGGAATTTAATTCGCTAATGTAGAACGTCTGATATACAATTTAAATGTGCGAAATGTGATAATATGGGATGCAAATCTTGGAATTGAGTGCACAAATTATAGGGTTGAAATGTCTTGAAAGTTATTCAAAATTAGATCAAAAGGTAGCAAGTACGATTTTTGTTTTAGGTTAGAACATTGAAAATTCTCATCCCACGATACAGATGATGTATGACGCATTGTATTGCAAGAAGTTGGGGGATCAATTGCTCTCATTTGCTTTTCAGGTCAAAGGAGCAGGATGAAATTATCTGATAACAAGACGAGCTACACATTATAGGGTGGATTGTGTCAATGTTTACAGTGGTGAGCTATCTAGTAATATTCAACTAAGCTTGAAGGACCGAAAAAGTGGACTCGTCAATGGCAGCTGTCTTTCAGCAATGCAAAGTGTGAGGCTGTGCATCTCGGATCTGGAGGTGAGACTTTCTGATATATAATGGGAGGTAGGAGAGTGGATGTCATTGAAAAAGAAGGAAATCTAGGTGTGTCAGTTTCGAATGATCTTAAAGTAGAAAAACAATGTGTCTCAGCTAGGAACAGGGCAATCAGAATGTTGGGTATCATTAATAGAAGTGTGGTATAAGAGCAAAGAAGCGATGAAAATGTTGTACCTGGCCTGTGTGCGACACCACTTAGAGTGTTCTGTACAGGAATTGGAGCCCCTACTTAGCAAAAAAGGCTACAATGAGCGCAGCGCAAAGCCACTAGACTCGTCAGAGGACTAGGTAACTTGGGATACCGGGAAAGACTTATGGCATTAGATGTGTAACCATTCAAGCATAGGATATTAATGGGTGACATGATTGAAATGCATAACATTACTAAATATTCTGAATGTCGATCTGAATGATGCGCTTCCATTTAGATTATCACATACGGATCATCAATTCAGGTTATACAAATCAAGGTGTAGGGCAGTTTAGTGACAACAGATCTTCAGTCAAAGGATTGGATATAGCCTGCTGATGTGAGCAGTCCCTCATTGAATGTATTTTAATTAATTTTGGTGGACAACTATTTTAGGTCGCAAAATCTTGTTTTTGAGTTCTAGGGGGTGATGGATGGGTTGATATCTATGCTAGGTGAGTGTACACTATACGGGCCCCTTTAGGCGGGCGTGGATGGAGTCTGAAAATTATTGGTATGACACTCCGGTCACATTTGTTACATGAGATCAAGTGAATGGGGCTGGATAGTCAAGGTAGATAGGCACTGATGAGTGTGGGGAATGCTGGTCCCTGTGTTATTGTTGAAACTTTGGACCCTGATTGTTTTTATCATGTTGATGAATTGAGTATTATACTAGCCAAATCGGGTATATTGTACCACTAGTACTATATTATGCTATATAGGGTGTGCCTGGCGGTGGATTCAGCAACTTCCTTTGTGTATGTGATGCTGATGAGATTGTACATGGGCATGATTGGAGGAGTTTGCCATTGTTGAGGAGAGTGTTATGCAATATCAGGTGAATGGTGCTAGATTGACTGGGATAGATAGTACCCTTGGATCTTGAGATAATGGGCTGGATGAGCGGTGAGCATGTACTTTTCTGGTATCATTTCTAGACAAGCTTAATCAAGATGAGCCTTATTTAGCCTCAACACTTTATTAACTTTATGTACTAATGTTGTTGATATTTGACCACTGAAAAGTGCTTGCACCTTCCCTAAAAACTGGATGTAGCATTAATAATTGCAAGCCCACTCTGGTGACATTCCTTCACAAATCCACCACCAGATGGGCGCGACCGGCATTATGTCCGCTGATGGCTCTTAACCCGTCCCGTTTCGGGTGTGTCTTCAATCGCCCCCTCAGGTTTTTCGTGGATAGTGAACGAACGGCGCGCGGAACCGTGCCAAAATTTGGCATACCTTTTCCCACATCAATTTGGCACGCTGTATCAAAATTTTGAAGTCACGTCATCTCGGGTCAACGAGTTAGTCAAGGTCAAGTGAGGTGACCTCCAAAAAAGTTGAACCAGTCGTCTCGCTTTAATGGATACAGATATTGTAATGAAACATGCAGCGTTTCCTTATCGTTAGGGATGCAACAAAACGTACGATGGGATTTTTCCGTATTTGAGTACATATAATTTTTGCATATTTCCCTATTGCAGTTAAAATCGAAGATTCTGGCTAAAGTAAACATTTTGTATTAGGTAAGTTGACTTTCAACAACGTGTCTCGGTCTGCTCTACCCACGAAAAAAGGAAAATGAAAGAAAACTTGAAAACTCAAAATTTTGACATTTCAAAAAATGCAATTTGTATTTTTGGTGGGCCGAAAAATTTGTATGGCCCTGGTCCGATTTCGCTGTCCTTTGTTATTCCAAATAATTTTTGTTTTTCAAATATCCCCCAAAAAGAACTCCCCAGAGCCAAAAACATAATACAAGTCGTGAAATGTCGTGAAAATCTAGCCCCCTAGTGACGCCACTTTTGGATTTAAAAAAAATTACGGGTGGTTCGGGACCCTACTCGTCGAGCGCTTTCCGATGACATCTTTTTCGTTTTCGTGGACGTTTAGTTTGGATTTTAGAGGGGGGTTACTATCCCCCCCCGAGACAGGGTGTGAGGATTTGACCGGAAAGACGGCGCGGGTTAGCAAAACACTATGGCTTGCATGCTTCCGTGCCAGCAGTGTTTTGCCCAGTTCGTGCGTGGGGGAGTGTTCTTGGTGTACGATGTCTTCCATGGCTGTGTCGTGCGTGTTTCCTCGCTCGCACCGCCCTGTGAACGTGGTCTTGTTTATGCTATGTGTTGGTGTGCCGCCAAGAGTGGTGATTCTGTCAATTCAAGGAGTAAGTTGATGTTTCGGGAAGTGTTGTCGGGTGGTAATTGTGAGGTCAGTCGACCTAATTGTGAGGTCAGTCGACCTGTTGCTGACGACATGTTGAGGCTGCTGCGTGGTGCGAGTGTTGGCACTTGTGTAGTGGATGTGGTGGATGTTCCGGTGTACGTGATTGTTGTAGGCCTGGTGTGTGTGCGTGTGTGCATACCCACACACACACACACACGGGTGCGTGCGTGCGTGTGTGCGTGTGTGTGTGTGTGCGTGCGTGCGTGCGTGCGTGTGTGTGTGTGTGTGTGTGTGTGTGTGTGTGTGTGTGCGTGTGCGTGCGTGTGTGTGTGCGTGCGTGTGCGTGCGTGCGTGCGTGCGTGCGTGCGTGCGTGTGTGTGTGTGTGTGTGTGTGTGTGTGTGTGTGTGTGTGTGTGTGTGTGTGTGTGTGTGTGTGTGTGTGTGTGTATGTGTGTGTGTGGGATATTGGTTGGTGTGGGATCATCTACCCTCTGTAAATGTATCTACTCTGATCGTGACCGGGAAAAGGCTGGTCGTGGAGTGATGGTAGTGGCGGTGGTGGTGCTGGTGCTTTTGGTGTTGATGGTGATGACAGTGGTGGTGGTGATGGTTGTGGCGGTGCTAGTGGTGGTGGTGATGGTTGTGGTGGTGCTGGTGGTGGTGGTAGTGATGGTTGTGTCGGTGCCGATGGTGGTGATGGTGGTGATGGTGATAGTGGTGGTGGTGGTGGTGGTGGTTGTGTCGGTGCCGATGGTGATGATGGTGGTGGTGGTGGTGGTGGTGGTTGTGGCGATGTGGCCGGCGATGTCCGGTGTGTGGATGGCGTCGACCGCTCATCAAGAGCCCACGTTCTCGTCCGGGACAGTGTGACGCCCTCCAGGTGCAGGATTTGCGGTTTCGGAGCAAGTTCTTTTTTTAGCATAATCTTCTTGTGAGATAGTCTCCGCCATAGCCTCCTTCCCGACAGTTCATCAGGGGAGACTAGGCACGTTCCTACGAGGCGCGGGCCTCGCCACAGCCCACGTGGCACCACAGGTAGCTGCTGTATGTGGATGATGTTTCGCGGCACTACCGCGGTGTGTCCGTACCGTTAACACGTTTTGCACCGCCACGGGGGAGTGTGCGTGGCGTGAGTGTGCTCTTAAAGGACTGTTCACACCTAGCGTAATCTCGACACAAAAAAAAGTCAGCGCAATGACGGACTAGGCGTAATCCCGGCGCACTGGGCGTAATTTCGACGCGTTGGCAGACCAGTGCAGCGACATCGCCTGGACGTGAGTACGCCAGCGATCAGCTGACATATCAGCTGTTTGGCAACAGAATCAGCTGTTTGACAACAGAATCAACTGTTTAGATTTTGAAATTGCTTAAAACATGAGTTGTGTCATACCTAAGTTAAAGGTGTCTTCAAAAATGTATTATCAGTGTTCTACTTACATATAACCCTTGGTTGTATCTTGGTTATATCATACCCATTTCCAGTATCGAAAACTTTTCAACGCAAAGTAGGTAAATACCTACCTGCCATCCCTTCCCCTCACCTGTTCTTGGTCTGCTTGCATCTTCCGAGAGAGACATGCTGCAATCTACAACTTGAAGAAACCGCAGCCGATGTGGCCCCAATCCGCCGAAGATCAGCAATATGGCGACTTTACGTCAAGGACGCTGGTGCGCCGAGCGGAAAAGTTGAGAAAACCCAACTTTGTCCGCTCGGAAATCGCTAGCGTTTTGTAGGACTCGGCGGACAGCTGACGTAATGCCGCGCAATGGCAGAATCGGCAGACTCATTGGGCCCCATGCTAGCTTTGCACCGATTCCGCCAGTGCGTCGAGATTACGCTAGGTGTGAACAGTCCTTAATATAGCATGACTTGATGTCGATAGGGGGTGCGGCTGTTGAGCGTGGTGAGACGAGAAGGTGTGTCTGGTTTGTGTGTCGGGACAGGAGGCTGTATACGGATGGGACTCCCTGGCATTTTGACATGAGGTCCAGCACTTATACCATCTGGGTCAACTGTATGTATTGTACTCCGGTGTGTATTATGCACTGCGAGGTGTGGTGTGTGGCTACCATGATCGTGATTGGCGTGTTTTTGATGTGTTGCATTGTAGGTATAATGGGTGCATCATTCGATAGTAGTAGTAGTAGTAGTAGTAGTTGTTGTAGTAGTAGTAGTAGTAGTAGTAGTAGTAGTAGTAGTAGTAGTAGTAGTAGTAGTAGTAGTAGTAGTAGTAGTAGTAGTAGTAGTTGTTGTTGTTGTTGTTGTTGTTGTTGTTGTTGTTGTTGTTGTTGTAGTAGTAGTAGTAGTAGTGGCAGTGGTGGTGGTAGCAGTAGCAGTGGTAGTAGTGGTAGTAGCAGTAGCAGTAGCAGTAGTAGTAGCAGTAGTAGTAGTAGTAGTAGTAGTAGTAGTAGTAGTAGTAGTAGTAGTTGTTGTTGTAGTAGTAGTAGTGGCGGTGGTAGTGGTAGTGGTGGTGGTAGTAGTGGTAGTGGTAGTAGTAGTAGTGGTAGTAGTAGTAGTAGTAGTGGTGGTGGTAGCAGTTGAAGTAGTAGTAATAGTAGTAGTAGTAGTGGTAGTAGTAGTAATAATTGTATACAGACCTGGCATTGTCCTAGATTAATACCATAGTGAATTCCTCATAGCGTCCAAACATGTTCCTAGGACCTTTATGCTAGGTTTTACAATTATTTCATTTTTGGTGAGGTCCAAACCAAGCTCGCACATTCTTTGCTGGTGCATCGTGGTAGCAGTTTCGGTGTTGTCCATATATTGGATCCCTTGTAAAGCAGTGCCGCGAAGTGGAGAGTGGACACATTCTGCGTTATGCTTTAATGTCGGAATCAACAACAGTCATGCTTCCACCGCTATTCACTTCTATATCTTTCAATTTCACAGGCTTTCAGATGTTGTTTACTGCAGCGCACATTGAACGCAACTAAACTGATATAATGTCCCCTGATCAAACGCTGTTTCTACAGACTGCTGCTAGTGCTGAAGCCTAACTAACGAATAGTTTCGGGCTGACCTACCCAAATGCACTTGGCTGTCCATTAATTAGTCCCACAGTAGTTTATAAATGCACTGCTCATCGAAAAACATATCGATGGTCCTGACTAATCCCATAGGGTGACTTGTATTTGAAGCAGTACGAGCAGTCGCTTTTGGCATCCTATTTGACGATGCAATAATCAAGCCGTTCCTCTATTTTCTGGAAGAGCTCGGTTGTAGTTCAACGACTTTTCTGTAATGTGTGGATGCCTTGCGGCTAAATCAATTATGCCGCTAACAAAAGTGTTTACGTTTCTTTTACGAGTCGCAGAGGCCCTCAGTTCGATAGTAGTTGAATTAGCAGCCTGCTCTGAATGCGAGAGGTTTCGCATTTCCTGCCGGCGCAACAATAAACGAAGGAAGTTTGGAGAGCGCGGAATGCGTCGCCCGCCCAGCATGTCGCTGACGGGCCACCCAGAGCAGCCCCGGTGGACACGATGGGGAACAGATTCGCCCGCACATTGGGAGGGATAGTGGTAAGGGTGGTGCCCTTAGCTATATTGGGAGGGATAGTGGTACGGGTGGTGCCCTTCGCTACATTGGGACGGACAGTGGTACGGGTGGTGCCCTTCGATACATTGTGAGAGACAGTTCAACTTGGTGGTATTGTTCGCTATACTGGGAGGAGCAGTGGTACGGGTGGTACCCTTCGCTACATTGGGAGTAGTGGTGTGGATGGTGCCATTCGTTACATTGTGAGAGACAGTGGAATGGATGGTATTCTTCGCTAGACTAGGAGGAGCAGTGGAATGGATAGCATTCTTCGCTATACTAGGATGGACAGCAGCACGGGTGGTGTTTTTCGCTATACTAGCAGGGACAGTGGTACAGGTGGTGGCCTTCGCTATACTGAGAGGGACAGTGGTATGGGTGGTACACTTCCCTATGCTAGAAGGGACAGTGGTACGGGTGGTGGCCTTCGCTATACTGAGAGGGACAGTGGTACGGGTGGTGGCCTTCGCTATACTGAGAGGGACAGTGATACGGGTGGTGGCCTTCGCTATACTGAGATGGACAGTGGTACGGGTGGTACACTTCGCTATACTAGAAGGGACAGTGGTACGGGTGGTACACTTCGCTATACTAGAAGGGACAGTGGTACGGGTGGTACACTTCGCTATACTAGAAGGGACAGTGGTACGGGTGGTATACTTCCCTATACTAGAAGGGACAGTGGTACGGGTAGTGTTCTTCGCTGCTCCGTGGTACTCATTTTTCGCGTGCGTTATTGCAGGAAGCAAACCATCTTATAGTCGCAAGCATATCGTTAAGTTATAACCTAGTGATGGGAATAGGATGCTGTGAGGTGCAATGAAGAAATACATCTTAACTAACTGGATTGTGGGAATTGTATTACTGAACTGAAATGCTAACGGATGAGAGTGCGCTAAATAGGGATGCGGTGCACCGTTAATTTCCTCGCCCTCAACGTTCTGATTGCACTGTGCCCTGGCTGACATGCGATCTAAGTAACCTTCGGTGCTTCAAGGAACTCGATTTTTAACCTTCCCATGCAACTTCAGTTTTTTGACGTCTCGGTTTGTGAAGTTGAACATTTGTTCAAGAACATTCCCGATTGTAATCGGCTCCTATAACCACGCCCGGCATTCGGAAGCATGTGCCTTTCACAATACGGCATTGCCTGACCTATCAGGGAGCCGTATTACTGGTCGCCGTTTGCCTGGAAATTTCCACAAGTGGCTGGCCTGTAGATATGTTGCATGGCTCAAAGCAGACGGGAATGCTGGAACCTCAACCACTGCTGAACTTGGTTTATTTTAGTTGAGACAACTGAAACTTGCGGAACGGGATGGCGTAGGAATAGCGTTGTCCAATAAACGGATTATGAGAACATTTTAATGTTTTTTGGTGCGTTAATGTACGCACGAAACAATTATATATGTTATTTAAATATTTATTTTTAAGCAAACAAAACGTCTTCGAACGCTGAGTAGTGGTGACAAAAAATTGCCAATGACTCCCAAATCATACTACAGGAGTAATTTCGACGCATTTGTATTCAACTAGCTATTATGTTCCATGAAATGTTTTAATTATTAAATGCAAAGCAAAATATTGGCAAGTATGGTGTGGAGAAACACCAAGACCCCGACGAGATAAATCCATAACGAAGTTATTACTAGTGGATCGCGTTCACCTCTGCAATGTGCTTTGCCGTTTACTTTTCACCTTACCCGTTGTGTTAACGATTTGCATTACATTGGTTTGCTTGGAGTTTTTATGTTGCGATTATTAGGGGTAAAATGTTTCTGTTTGTCTAAGCTGGATTCCTTCAGTTTTTCCGTATTGGTATCCTAAATTATCCATGATGAAAATTGCTTTCACCTGCCTGATAACGTGAACATGACGCGGCTGTTCGCTGTACAAAATACTCTCTGACCTTGTTTCCGACAGGCATGCATATCACAGGCATGCTCTGACCTTGTTATGACATGCATATCATGTCTTATGATATGCATGTCATACGTAATCTCACTCAAAATGACATGCAGCAGCTCTTCCTGTACAGAGTTTTGTGCAGAGACACTGCTTCTATACAGGCGTATGCTGATAAATTCCGGATGCTGCTTCTATTTTTTAACTTTGTTTCTGGCCGGTCCAACTGCCCTTTGTTCTCCGTCCGCCGAGCGCAAGCGATTCTGGGCAGGCAGTAAAACCCATCGTCTGAAACGACGACGCGCCATTCACCGGGATCGTTTAACAGCAAAGCGAAGACGAGTGCGGGGTGACGATGGGCAGCGGCGCAACGAGCGTCGCCTAACGACCCGTCCACGCGCCGGGAAAGGCGCGGTCGGCCTCCATCTGGAGCTGCCACCTCTGCCGGGGCGACATCTGGAGCTGCCACCTCTGCCGGGGCGACATCTGGAGCTGCCACCTCTGCCGGGGCGACATCTGGAGCTGCCACCTCTGCCGGGGCGACATCTGGAGCTGCCACCTCTGCCGGGGCGACATCTGGAGCTGCCACCTCTGCCGGGGCGACATCTGGAGCTGCCACCTCTGCCGGGGCGACATCTGGAGCTGCCACCTCTGCCGGGGCGACATCTGGAGCCCCCCCACATCTGCCACCTCTGCCGGGGCGACATCTGGAGCTGCCACCTCTGCCGGGGCGACATCTGGAGCTGCCACCTCTGCCGGGGCGACATCTGGAGCTGCCACCTCTGCCGGGGCGACATCTGGAGCTGCCACCTCTGCCGGGGCGACATCTAGCCAACGGCCACTCGCCATGTCTTATCGTGCATCTGGAGCTGCCACCTCTGCCGGGGCGACATCTAGCCAACGGCCACTCGCCATGTCTTATCGTGCGCATTAGTGGCGCCGGTCCTCCCGCGGGAGTGCAAAAAGCCGTTAGAAAGCCTTATCTGGCTCTCGAATGATGACGATTCAATCTGAGATTTCGTGGATGTTTCTAATGACGAGAAAATGGGCTGGGAACGGCCGATATGAATTGGAAGTCGCTGTCAAGCTGAAGTTGTTGCTGGACTTTCGGAGAAGCGTTTTCCTGTAGATGGTGTTTGGTATGTCTCGAGCACAGTTCTCATGTTAGCGTTACTGCTTCGTAATGGGCTTAGCCGTGACAAACTTGCTCTTGTTATACTTCAAAAGAAAATGTTACCAGTTTAAGCGTGTTACGAGAGGCCGTCAAATTGTCAAGAACTCCAAGGAAAGAATATTTGAAGTAATACGGGTATATTTCTCGCGACGGAAGTTACTATGTTTAGTACTGAACATTTTTACTTGAGCTGATTGAATTTTTAGGAAGTGCGATTTTGCAATGTGCTGAACTATGATGTCTACATTAGCTCTAGCTGGCAGTGTGAAATTCAGTTGATAATTTTGGAGCGTCGCTTGACCTGGACAATGATTGCGGCCACATTTTCTTTGCGCTCCAAACACATGCGAGTAATGAACATTTCATTTATATGCCCGATGTATTATGCCTGCATCAAGGCTACCCCACAGCCTAGATAGCATGAATGTGACCAGCATGACTCCAAAATCACACCAGATGACCATGTATAGAAGCATGATTATAGCATGTGCTCTAACACGTCCGCTTCCAAATATGCATTGTCATCTTACAACGAGCTTCAAATACGCTGAATTTGGAATAAAACGTGTGAATTCAGAAATTATTCCTGCGTTGTAATGTTGTGGTAATGAGTGCTGATAAACTGGTTGGTGAGGCCAACCGCGAATAGTCCCGTGCTAACACAGCAGGAAGTTGCTGGGGCCAAGGCAAAGATGGTGGGGCCCAGGCACCAGCAAATGTACCGGAATCTCCACCTCTGTGAGTAGGTGCAATTACAAAACGTCACATCTAAATGTGAAATCACATATTAACTACGACACACAGTAGAAATGCAGCCAATTAATAATCACTGGCCATTGTGCATCGTTCCATTTTGGCATCACGTCATATTCAAAGAAGTCCTCGCCTCCCCCCAAATCCAAACACTGCGGCAACGCCCACGCTTCGATACCTGACTTTCGGGCATGCATGCTGCTACGCAATGCTACGTGCTACCACCATGCAGCTACCCCGAAGCAGACCTATATGGATGTGTTCTTCGGCGCTGCTGGTTAGAGTTACGGCAGACTTGTGCCCGGTCAGTTTGCCAGACTTGCGGCAGACTTGTGCCCGGCCAGTTTGCCAGACTTGCGGCAGACTTGTGCCCGGCCAGTTTGCCAGACTTGCGGCAGACTTGTGCCCGGCCAGTTTGCCAGACTTGCGGCAGACTTGTGCCCGGCCAGTTTGCCAGACTTGCGGCAGACTTGTGCCCGGCCAGTTTGCCAGACTTGCGGCAGACTTGTGCCCGGCCAGTTTGCCAGACTTGCGGCAGACTTGTACCCGGCCAGTGTTCGGCCACGAACACACGAGGTCACCCAGACTCAAAGGTCCGTTTGCTGTACGTTTTGCGCCTGAATGGATTGTCTTATTTTTTGGAGATGTCAGCTTCTAGGCATGCAGCTTTTTGGACCTTAGATATTTAGTTATTTCCTAATCGTACGCACTCATACTACATTACGCATTATTTCAGTGAACCTTCCTTGGTAGCTTATCGTCAGATGAAAGCGGGCTGTCCACCAGATGGCATTTCCTCCAGCTCCCGTCGAGTGAAGTCCTGAGGCGCCTTCACTGGAATGCGCAACGGCCCCTGTTTGCTTTTGAGAGACTTGGGTGCGATTTTCCGTCTCAACCATACTTTTCATCTGCCCCTGGTGATTTGTTTTGCTTCTCTCATTGGAGTTCAGATGTAATTGGTTACGTTTTCGTCTTCTAAAGACTAAGTCTCTTTGTTTCAGCTTCTTCGTCTCATTCCTTCCCATGTGACCAAATAGCACGGTAAATAACAAAATCTCTCTTTGGAGAGTTTCAGGTGTTTCAAATCCCACTTAGCCTTTGTGTCGCGTTCATGTTTATTTTTGACATTGATATGTTTGTCATCGATATGCAAGTGGTTTCATATTTAAGCTACCTCCCAGCTTAAGATGACGTACTCTAACCTTAGCTTCAGCTGCAGTTACGTACTTTTTTCAGTGCAGGCGTTATCCATCAACTGATATATAATGTCCAGATCCATATTAGAGGGTGCTCAGTTCAGGGTGTTCAGGGTGTATCAATGTACACACTATGCATAACAAGTGATGAGTAGAGGATCGCAATCAAAGCTGGTGTGGCAAATGGTGTTTGTTATGTCATTATCTCCCGTCAACTCGCATACTATCCGTGCCAAATGTGAGCAGCATTACATTGGTGTGGTGTAACCCCACATCTCCCGTGGCATTCCACACACACGCTAATATTTATACAGTGTAGGTGTATGAAGTCAGAATAAGCAGGTTATTGTGCTTGTTAGAGTGCATCAGATACAAGGCTAGGCTGCGCCCTTCAAGCTTCGAACACATCAAAAAGCAGAACGATTGGGTTGATCACATTCATGAACATTGCACGGGAAAAAGTAATTCCATGAATTCAACAAGTACCTTAAAGCTCAAATTTGTCAAATGTCTTGCCATCTCCAACTGCTGCAGTCAGCTAGAAAATGTCAATTTTCTTGACTTAATGCCGATGTTCAAGGGTTGTGGACATCCATGTTTCAAACAAAATGGATGATGACAAGTCACAGTTCCCACTTTTGTAAAAGGTATGCTTCTCTTTTGTGGGAGTTTTCACAAACATGGAACATTAAATTACCGTGTTCAAGCTAAACCTTGATGTGAAAAGCCTCAATGTATGCACTCTTATTCCAGCCTCCTCCTCATTCTTAAGCTTGCTCACGCCTATCAAGATACTCGTACCCCTGTATACCAGTGGTATATATGCATATAAATATTCGTAGCAGCAAGCGGGGCCACTAGCAGAGGTCAGCGGCAAACACTAGCAGAGGTCAGCGGATTGTCGCGGCGTGCAGAATCGTTCAACAATGATCTCATCTTGTCGGTCGTCGGGAGGTCGATGAACATTGCTTCTGGCTTACTTTCAGATGCATTTGTGTAAATCGGCGCAAATAAGAATAATAGCTCCGTTTCATACGATCCATTTGCCGCTGATCATCGGATGTGATCAAAACTAAAACTGTCGCGATTCTTAGGAACTGGTAGCGTCCCAAATGGAAGATATAATGGATGGCAGTCAATCATCGCTGACCTCTACATATGCGACGTCACAGACATTTTGACCAATCACAATGCGACGAATTCTGAGGCGCTTCTTTGAATTATTTTTTAGTAATTAAAGGAAAATTACGACACCATCGTCTTTAAACTGAACAATGGCTAGTAAAACTTGAAAAATATGGTCTGTCTCGACATGAAACTTGTCCATTTGGAATTCCGGGTATTTTTTGGTTCTTAGAATCCACTTTTCGAATGCAACACATATACATATTATATATACATATATACCTATATATATATATATATATATATATATATATATATATATATATATATACCTATATATATCAGTTTGCCGCCAGGTTTCAAGGTGGGAGGACGTCCGTGGAGCCCCAGGTTTCCAGATAAGTCGTTGCAGAACAGGGCAGTACTCTAGTCTAAGCTGTGGATAGGTGTTTAGCAATTACTTCTGTGATTATATTTCATTAGTTTTTATCTGATAAGCATTTTAGTAGCACGCAAACTATACTAAATTAACCTAGCGACGCTGCCGTGCGCCATTTCTTGTTAGGCGAGGCCCGTTGGAGCCCCAGGTTTCCGGATAAGTCGTTGCAGAACAAGGCAGTACTCTAGTCTAAGCTGTGGATAGGTGTTTAGCAATTACTTCTGTGATTATATTTCATTAGTTTTTATCTGATAAGCATTTTCGTAGCACGCAAACTATACTATATTAACCTAGCGACGCTGCCTCTCGTGCGCCATCTTCGTGTTAGGCGAGGTCTCGTGGCTTTGGGCGTGTTCTCGACGCTTCGATTTCTGTAGTAGGAGATATTACAAGTGTGTAGGTTTCATAAGTACATTAGACAACATTCATACTATCCTAACATACTTTATTTATTTTTTGGTGCACATAGTGTGTTTGGTGTTGAAGTTTAAGATAGTTTAATTAGTAGTAAGTTGGGGGTATTCATAAGTGCTGTGTGACTGTTCATTTTTCTGTCTAGCCATAAGTGATATCAAAAGGGATATTCATATAGTTGTCTACTTGTGTGGAAGACAATTAGATTAGACATTTTGTTTATTTATTTAATTAATTTTTTTTAAATTGTTTAATAGCTTCTGCTTTTCTTGAGGTACTCAGATAATTAACTGACAGTATAGGAGGTAGCGATTTATAGTGAATGATAGTTGGCTTTTTTTGTCGGTTGTTTAGCGAGTTAATTTGAATCTAAATCTAGGCATAAGCTGCAGCGTTTAGGATGGTTTCGACCAGGATGCAGGCACTAGAAGAAGAGATTATGACCCTTAAGGCAGAACTTTCCAAGCTCAAGGCTGCCCTTGTTGCACAGGGTAGGCAAGATAGAGCAACAAGGGGTCACTCCGTAGCAGGGACATCATATGCCCAGGTGGTCGCAGGCCACCAGGTAGCTGAGGATTCCCCTGCTGTGGAGGTGGCTGGGATCTCTCGAGAGGGGAGTGTTAACAGTGAACAGAGGGGGATAGTTCTGGTAGGTCACAGGAGGGGAAGTGGCATGAGGTCAGGGGGCGGAGGATTTGGAGACGCGAACCTAAGGAAAGGGTCAGTGAGTGGCAGGTGGCAGGTGGTAGGAGCGGGAGGAAGTCTAGCCGAACGGCCCAGCGGGCAGGCATATTAACATCAAATATGTTCCAGGCATTGGATGACTGCCCCCAGGATAGTAGTAGTAAGGAGTCAGTGCTGGTCCTAGGAGACTCTCGTGTGCGACATTTAGAGCGGGTATTTTGTAAAGGTAGGAGGGACAGGAGGTGCATCACCAGGCCTGGTGCCAAGGTGAAGGACCTGGTACCTGTGGTGGCACAGGTAACCAGTGATCACCAGTTCAGCACAGTCATAGTGCATGTAGGGGTAAATAACATAGGTACTTCTAGGAGTGAGGAGCTTCTGCGGGAGTACAGGGCCCTTCTGGCCACCCTGAAGGGTACCAATAGAGTCATTGTAACAGCAATTTTGCCTAGGGCTAGAGCCTCCCCTGAGTGGAGCTCTAGGGCACTGGCAGCTAACGCCAGGGTAGGAAAGCTCTGCCATGAGCTAGGTTTTGCATTTGTAGACGAGTGGAGCAGGTTTTATGCATCGTGGGACCTCTATCAGAGGGATGGCCTGCACTTCTCTGAGAAGGGGGTCCATGTGTTAGGCAAAGTGTACGAGCATGTCCTTCAGGGAAACTAGGAAATGGGGCGGGGAGGGATGAAATTGCATTGCCAACTCAGGAATATTCCAATAGTGTCCGCCAAGGCAATAGAACCTCAAAGTCTGCAACTAGGGACAGCAGCAGTTCAAGGGGACAGAGTGATAGTTCATCTAGTGATAAAAGAACTCAGTATGAAAAAGCCAAAGGTGGTTATGGAGCATTTGTTAAGTGTATGATGTTTAATGCTCAGAGTATCCGTTCCAAATTTGATGAGTTCAAGTGTTATGTTGCTGAGGAGGAACCAGATTTTGTTTGCATTACGGAGGCATGGGTCAGTGAAGGGTATTTTGGAGATAACTTACAGGACTATGAGATCCAGGGATACAATATGTTTTCATGCAATAGGGGTCCAGCAATGAAAGGGGGTGGTGTAATGCTCTATATGAATAGCTTATTCAGTTCTTAAAAAGTAGCAGGTGGGGATAAAAATGTGTCTGTGGAGTCCATTTGGCTTGATGTCACTGTGGGAAAAGGCAACAGCAATACTCTTAGGATAGGAGCTTTCTACCGATCAGGAACCCTGCCACATTCTCAGCAACTGGAGCTTGACAAAGTGATTTGTGAGGAAATCAGTAGAAACTTTAAGAGGAAGTGCCTTATTCTTGGTGACTTTAATCTAAAAGGTTATGAAAATGCTGGTGTTGGCTCCCCATCATGCAAAATGTTTAGGAAATGCCTTGAAGAGGACCTGTTCTTACACCAGTTTGTATCGGAACCTACCAGGCATGGTTCATTCTTGGACCTTGTATTCTCGGATTTAAGTGACTTGGTTCAAGACTTGACTGTAGGCGAAACTCTGGGAAGAAGTGACCATAACATAGTTAGATTCAAGGCACATGTAAGGGAAATTATCAAGGATAATTTGGTAAAGGTTCCAAATTTCAACAGAGCAGACTTTGACTGCATGAGAGCGGCTTTAAGTGCCATCAGATGGGAAGAAGAATTCTCCAATTTAAATGCCTGTGAAATGTGGGAAAAGTTCAAATCTTACTTGAAGGAAATTCAGATTAGACATGTCCCCCAAAAGCAAAGACGCAAAAGAAGGGTAGGAAAGCCAGCATGGCTTACACCAGACTTGATAAAAGCAATTAAGGCTAAGAAAACGGCATTTAGAGTCTTTAAAGAAGCTTCAAATGTCGTTAATCTAAAGGCGTATCGAAAAGCTAGAGACACTGTGAAGCAAAAAACCAGAGCAGCAAAGCGAGCAAAAGAACTGGATTTAGCTAGAAACTGTAATGGGGACAGTAAAAAGTTCTTTAGTTTCTACAAGCTGAGTAAAGTTTCTAGCACAATTGGTCCACTGGAAGTAAACGGGACTACATTGAGTGAGGATAGTGAGATGGTTGAGGAGCTGAGCAAGCAGTTTAAATCAGTGTTTACATTGGAAGATATGACCAATCTGCCGACCGTACACCATAGTTCAGTGACATGGGATCTGACAAATGATGTTGATTTCATTGATAGTGATGTTGTTTACAATCATATCAGGAAAATAAAGCCAAACAAGGCAGCAGGACCTGATGATATTTATGCTAGGGTGTTGCGGGAAACTGAAAAGGAACTGGCATTTCCACTTAGTATAATATTTTGTAGATCAGTTTCACAAAATGAAATTCCAACCGATTGGAAAAGGGCAAATGTAGTTCCTATTTTCAAGAAAGGAGAAAGAGGGAAAGTTGAAAACTATAGGCCAGTAAGTCTCACATCCCTAGTCTGCAAGGTACTCGAATCAATTATCAAGGATAGAATAGTTAGTTATCTGGAAGGTAGCAGATTGATTCAAGATACTCAACATGGGTTTAGAAAAGGACGATCGTGTCTCACAAACCTCTTGGACTTTTTGAACTTCGCCACAGAACAATTTGATCAGGGAAATCAGGTTGATGTAGCATATCTTGACTTTAGTAAGGCCTTTGACAAGGTACCCCATAAACGGTTAATGATACAGCTTCAGTCCCATGGTATTGCAGGTAGCATCTTAAAATGGATAGAGTTGTGGCTTTCAGATAGACAGCAAAGAGTGATGCTAAATGGTACAAAGTCATCATGGCAAAATGTTCTTAGTGGAGTCCCCAGGGGTCAGTACTGGGGCCACTACTGTTCATTATATTTGTAAATAACATTGAAAGTGGCCTAAGCAGTAAAGTTTTGAAATTTGCGGATGATTTGAAGGTCTTTAGGGCAATAACAGGACAAGATGAGCATATCTCGCTGCAAAAAGACTTAGACGAACTTGTGAAGTGGTCCGAAGAATGGCAAATGAAATTTAATTTTGATAAGTGCAAAATCATGCATGTAGGTAAGCAGCATATGAAGGCTCCATACTTGATGGGTGGCCAAATGCTATCAGTGACTCAACAGGAGAAGGATTTAGGTGTTATTCTAAACACAAAACTGGGGGCATCAGAACAGACCAAGGAAGCCAGGAAGAAGGCACTGAGAATGCTCGGGGCAATAAATAGGAATGTATCATACAGAAGTGAGGAAGTGATCAGGAAGCTTTACTGTGCATACGTCAGGCCACATTTGGAATACTGCATCCAAGCTTGGTCTCCTAGCTATGAAAAAGATTGTTGGCTTTTAGAGAGAGTACAAAAGAGGGCTACAAAAATGGTTAATGGCATAAGCAACCTGGCATATGAGGAAAGATTGAAGAAATTGAATATGTTTTCACTTAGATATAGAAGGCTGAGAGGAGATCTCATCGAGGTTTTTAAATTTGTCCATGGTCTGGAGAGGGGATACCTTGGGGAAATGTTTGAATTGAACAGAAATGATGCAATTAGAGGTCATAAATTCAAAATTAAAGTTAACCACAGCAGAACAAGGTTAAGGCAAACTTTCTTCACCAACAGGGTAGTAGAACACTGGAACCAGCTGCCAGAAAACATTGTCAGTAGCAGCACATTGAACATCTTTAAAAACAGCATAGACAATCATTATAAGAATAGAGGGCTTGCTTTTCAGTATTACAGGGAGGGCTGATTGACACATTTGGTGGGCAACTGGTTCAGTGTACAGAGTGCAACCAAGAAGGGCCCTTGTGGCTCATAGTTGCACTAATCTTTTATGTCTTTATGTCTTTATGTCTTTATATACATATATATATATATATATATGAATGTGGTTAACACAATGTGACAACTCAATGCTCTGAAAATGGATACTTTCAGTTGGCAGACAAAATGACACTAAAAAATGAGCTTGGAGTTGGGTTATGAATAGCATTGCAAATAATGATCAAAAGAAGGAATTAATGTGACATAGCCTAACTTAACCTTCCATTCAAGAAAGCCAATTTTTCCCCTTTAAATTTTCAAATAATTCTGAATTTTTATCGTTTTTTTTCACATTAAGAAACGAAAAAAACCTACCCGAACCTATCGTGGCATGCTTTTGTAGGTTAAATGTATTTTGAACGTTAAAAATACATTTTTGAACATTGTCCAACCTAAAAGAAAAGACCAGCCTAACCTAATGAAACGTTTCCCCTTTGTTGGCTTCTTGAAGGTAAAATGTGTGCAACATTTGTTGATTGGATGCCTTAACCTGCAATAATGCTTTCGACCAAGCCAGTTTAGGTAACAAGAGTTAACACACGCACTGGAGGGCCTTTGAAAATTACGCGCACTGGAGTGGGTGGATTCCGCCCCCTAAGATCTCGTCTCCTATTAAGGCTGGAGCAACGAAATTCGCAGAGTGGGTGGGTACGGTAGTGAACTCTATTGCGTACAATTTTCATGATCTTATATCGATCGAAAATATATGGGAAGCGCATCAGCGCCACTTTTTAGTGGTTTCACGCTGCGTTTAAAAAAAATAAATGTGAACTGTCCCAACTCGAAAAATGTGTGGATGATTTTCGTTTTTCGTGCTTTGAGCAATGCGCCGGTCCTTTCTAAGCAGGTAAACAAACAATGGCATATTTTGATCTATAACATCTGGAGATATGTACGCAAAACTGGAGGGGTGGGCGGATTTCGCCCCTCCCCCTCCATGGCGCGTTTAATGCAATTGAAGTCGTATGTTGTTTTCTTTACATATTTTCTCATTTAGTCATTTTATGTGCATTATTTTGCTTACCGACTGAAAATATGCATCTTTGCTGGAAATCAGTGGTCACATCATCTTAATACTGCTGACAACCATGGTATTGGAACACATTGTTCTCAAAATCTAGTATCTTCCTGAAATGAAACCTTGCCAATGGAACTTGGATTGTCTTATACCACAGCACCAGCATCAATAACATGGTGCCATATGTCATATTTTACATTTGTGTCAAATAATTTATATCACTTTTGCCCAGCGCAACAAGTTCTACTTATGGCAAATACTCTGAAAAGTAAAAAGGAAACCCGTCAAAGTAACCATTGGAAGAAGTAGAAGAAGCAAAGCATTTTGCTTGAGAAGGATTCTGAATGTCTGCAGTGTAGGAATTGGTTGACCAGATATGCCAGGCTAAAGTGACGTATATAATAGTGAGCGTAAAAGTACTGCACCAAATAGCATTACACATCTTGGATACAGACAATTGCCCACCCCATCCCCACCCCCACTCCCCACCCAGAAGAAAACAAAAATTACCTTAAAATGCACAAGAGTCATTAATTCACAGGAGTCAAAGTCAAAGAGTCAAAAAGAAGTAAAAAAGTCACAGGAAAATTATGTGGCATCACAGGTATATAGTAGATGACAATTCTGCTTACATCCGAATCCCGGATTTGGAGAGGGAAATTAAGTAGCAATGTAAGTTGAAGCGGATAATTATATTTGCTTCTATAATCGAGACCTCCTTTTTGCCCTTTTCATTGTCATGTTCCATGTTCCCATGATCGTCATCAAACAGCAAGGAAAGATGACAGTCGTTTTCCTTTAGAAACAGAGTGGATAATTTTCCAGAGATAATATTGCTGTGGACGATCAACATCCAAGACAAGGCCAGACTTCAAATGCTGGTCTTGACTCTCAGGAAACGAGGCACTATTTGCGCAAACGTACGCCATATGTTCAGCTTCAGCATCGCCTGGGTACCTAGGTACGTAAACACTAAAGCCAACTTTGAAAACAAACTGCCCTGTACAACGAAGCTGTTGCATCGGTTTCAGTTCGTGGATCGTGACGTAGGCAACAGGCTTACCACGGCCATGCTGAAGCCTATGGACTTCTCCTCGCGTGGTAGCGACCCCTCCTCCTGTCACCTGATCACAGCTACTAAATTACTTCGGTAGGCTTCTGGTATACATTATGTACTGATATGTGGTCAGGAATACGCATAATGTTTCGATGGTTAAGAAAAATTGATTGTGTACGTTAAGAAGCAAAACAGTCTGATGATATACATAATACATGTTCAATGATAATACAGTACCGTAAATTGTCACCATAACCGCAGATATTGTTCAAATAGCCGTCAAATGCGCTCGTGGACCAAGTAACAGGCCTGTTTTCACCTGTGTACTGCCGTGGCACCAACAGAAGCCGTTCTGCAGCGTCCCCTTCACTCCAGATGATGTACTGATAAGTCCACGACAGTGACTAGTTGGGAGTCTATAAGGTATGGTAGGACTTACACGTAGAGGTGGATGCTGGATTGGGAATTCTGAAGCTCACAGCACCTTATCTTAGTAGTCTTGCGCCTGGCATAGTAGTGCACTATACCTACAGAATATATGAGAATACGTTTCTGAAAATTGTGCTAAAACCTGGAAGCAAAGTTCGCTAGTAACTACTCGGATAAACTCGGGGGCAAGTGCACCCAGAGCCAAGATGCTCATTAATCAAGGTCCGACTTTTGCTCCTCGGGTTCGAGCCTCGCCTGTCGCTGTTCTTCGCCCGAGACCAATTGGCGTTATAAATGGGAGTGGCCAAAAGCAGTCGACCGAAATCCGAAAATGCGATGCGAATATGCGAAAATAAACAACCAGCGGGTGAAACTAAGCAATCCTGACCTGCTGACCTTGGCTCTGGTTTCCTGTCGAGTCAATTCTGGATACTTACATCATCTGGAAAGTTTTCCTTCTCCTGGAAATTAATTTAAATTGAACCTTTCTAAGTCACAAAATCAATAACTCCGACTCTTCTGAGCAGGCCGACCGTCATACCAGCTGCCGTGGTTCGCTCCAACTGAGAAAACCGATGCTGTTGTTTTGAGAATAGACGCATCAAAACACATCCAGTCGATATGACGCAAACATCGAGGCCGAACGAGACAGGCTGAACGAAACGTTTCCCACCCAGCCAAACAAGCCGCGACACCGCAACCGAGTCCTTCCTTCCAATAGCATGCGCCGCATGTCCCATCGGCGCAGTGTGATCGAGCCTGACTGGTGTGGGGACGCCGCCAGCAGCGGCTCATTTCCCGCCGTTTTTACCCGCGGCGCACCGATTTGGTGCGCTCGCCACCGGCCACGCGGCCGACGCAGCCGGAATCGACTCTCCACGGGCGAACACGTACCCGCGGATGGTGATTGGGCGTCGGCAAATGGCGCGGCAAGGATCCGTGAACGCCACGATTCCGACCTGAACGCCACGCACTCGAAGGCAGATCCGATCTGAATGCCAGCGCGCTCGAAAGTTAACCCGATCTGAATGCCCGCGCGCTCGAAGGTTAACCCGATCTGAACGCCCACGCGCTCGAAGGTTAACCCGATCTGAACGCCCACGAGCTCGAAGGTTAACCCGATCTGAACGCCCACGCGCTCGAAGGCGGTGGTCGCGGCTCCGCTAGTGCCACTAGAAACGGAGTGTACTGGGCGTGTGTTGAGTCTGTGTTGGGTGTGTACTGGACGTGGGTTGGGCGTGTGTTGGGCCTGTGCTGGGTGTGTACTGGTCATGTACTGGGTGTGTACTGGGCGTGTGCTGGGCTTGTACTGGGCGTGTACTGCGCGTGTGTTGGGGGTGTACTGGGCTTGTTCTGGGCGTGTGTTGGGTGTGTGCTGGGCTTGTTCTGGGCGTGTGTTGGGCGTGTGCTGGGCGTGTGTTGGGTGTGTACTGGGCGTGTGTTGGGCGTGTACTGGGCGTGTGCTGGGTGTGTGCTGGGCGTGTGTTTGGGTGTGTACTGTTACTGGGCGTGTGTTGGGTGTGTACTGGGCGTGTGTTGGGGTGTGTACTGGGCTTGTACTGGGCGTGTGTTGGGTGTGTACTGGGCGTGTGTTGGGTGTGTACTGGCGTGTGTTGGGTGTGTACTGGGCGTGTGTGTGCTGGGTGTACTGGGCGTGTGCTGGGCGTGTACTGGGCGTGTGTTGGGTGTGTACTGGGCGTGTACTGGGCGTGTGTTGGGTGTGTACTGGGCCTGTACTGGGCGTGTGTTGGGTGTGTACTGGGCGTGTGCTGGGCGTGTGTTGGGTGTGTACTGGGCGTGTGTTGGGTGTGTACTGGGCGTGTGCTGGGCGTGTGTTGGGCTTGTACTGGGCGTGTGTTGGGTGTGTACTGGGCGTGTGTTGGGTGTGTACTGGGCGTGTGTTGGGTGTGTACTGGGCGTGTGTTGGGTGTGTACTGGGCGTGTGTTGGGTGTGTACTGGGCGTGTGTTGGGTGTGTACTGGGCGTGTGTTGGGGGTGTACTGGGCTTGTTCTGGGCGTGTGTTGGGCGTGTGTTGGGTGTGTACTGGGCGTGTGTTGGGTGTGTACTGGGCGTGTGTTGGGCGTGTGCTGGGCTTGTACTGGGCGTGTGTTGGGCGTGTGCTGGGCCTGTACTGGGTGTGTACTGGGCGTGTGTTGGGTGTGTACTGGGCGTGTGTTGGGTGTGTACTGGGCGTGTGCTGGGCCTGTACTGGGCGTGTACTGGGCGTGTGTTGGGTGTGTACTGGGCTGTTCTGGGCGTGTGTTGGGTGTGTACTGGGCGTGTGTTGGGCGTATGCTGGGTGTGTATTGGGACTGTGCTGGTCGTGTATTGGGCGTGTACTGGGCGTGCGTCTGGGTGTGTACTGGGCGTGTGTTGGGGGTGTACTGGGCGTTTGTTGGGGGTGTACTGGGCGTGTGTTGGGGGTGTACTGGGTGTGTGTTGGGCGTATGCTGGACGTGTGCTGGGCATGTGGTGAGGACGTACTGGGCATGTGGTGAGCGCGTCGGTGCGCTATCAAGCCAAGATAGACCTCCATTCACGCGATAGAAGCATTCAGCCAAAATATAGGCAACGTCCCTGTCGGATCAGAATCATATCTTAGTAGAAGCAGGGTAGTCATAGCCAATAACCTCACCTCTCTCTCGGTTGCTTTTCCCCCCCTTTCTTTTTTTTCTTCTTTTTTTTAAAAATCTTTCTCTCCCACTTTCCTCTCTCTCTCTCTCTCATTCGTTCTCTCGCTGTCGCTCTCTGTGTAACATTTCCACTCGCGGTAGGGCTCAGGAGTCAGCTTTATCTCTACACTAAGGCTGGCTGTATATGCATATACACACATAAAGGCATATATGCATATATGCATATGCACACATACACACATATACACACACATACACACACGCATACACACATACACACACATGCACACACATACACACACATATATAGAACATAATATACCTAAGTACATATATATATATATATATATATATATATATGCGCAAGTGATATGCGCACGTGCGGAAGGTCCCTGGAACACACCACGCACGGCCTCCGTCAGAGCTGGCGATGAACGTCCTGACCTGTTGCACCTCGGTAGCTGTCCGGGATGCGGTACGAGCCGTGTGTTGAGATGTGATCTTGCACTGCTGTGAGAGCCCTTACCTGAAACGTTCGGCGGTGTTGCAGTCTCGTCACGAGCTGGTAGCTTGTGACGAGTGAAGCGAACATGAGCCCGTCAAGCAAACTGGCAAAACCTGATGCTCTCACTGTAATGACTGTGAGCCCGGCACACAAGAAGGATTTCAATGGGAGCTTGATGTGCACGTCGGAGTGGTGATGGGCAGCCTATGTGCACGCGAGGATCTGATGTGCACCCGGAGTGGTGATGGCAGCTTGATGTCACGCCGGAGTGGTGATGGGCAGCCTGATGTGCACGCCGGAGTGGTGATGGCAGCCTGATGTGCACGTCGGAGTGGTGATGGGCAGCTTGATGCGCCGGAGGGTGTGGCAGCTGACGCGCTGGTGATGGGCAGCCTGATGTGCACGTCGGAGTGTATGGGCAGCTTGATGTGCACGCCGGAGTGGGCTTATTCCATTATGGGCAGCCTGATGTGCCCGTCGAGCTGCTGAGTTGGCACCTGATGTGCCAACGTCCTGATGGGGCCTGTCTCACTGGTAATGACTGTGAGAGCAAGCCGGAGTGGTGATGGGCAGCCTGATGTGCACGCCGGATTGTACGTGGTGATGGCAGCTTGATGTGCACGTCGAGTGGTGATGGGCAGCTTGATGTGCACGTCGGAGTGGTGATGGGCAGTCTGATGTGCACGCCGGAGTGGTGATGGGCAGCTTGATGTGCACGTCGGAGTGGTGATGGGCAGCCTGATGTGCACGCTGGAGTGGTGATGGGCAGTCTGATCGCACGTCGGAGTGGTGATGGGCAGCTTGATGTGCACGTCGGAGTGGTGATGGCTTGTTAGGATTCGGTTCGGGTGCAGGACCAGCCACCTGCGTAAGTTGAATCCTTCCCCCGAAGAACCACAGATAGATTGAGATGAGCTAAGGATTGATCTGTGGAGGTAATGACATGCCAAGTTCTATGTAGTGCTATTAGATTACCATTAAGCATTTATACGCGTGACTAATAGTACCAGGCACGCGTTAGTACGCGTGCCTGGTAGGCAGGCGTACTCGTTAGGCTAGCAGGTAGGCAGGCATATATGCTAAATGTCCGATCATTGTCGATGCCCACCCTCCCAGAAAAAGGGATATATATATACATAAAAAAAAAAAAAAAAAGAAAGAGAGAGAGAGAAGAGAGAGAGAGAGAGAGAGAGAGAGAGAGAGAGAGAGAGAGAGAGAGGCAGTCACCTACTCATATAATGGTGGGGGTCATAAATTATATTTTGCACATGTTGCATGCACAGGGTCAAATGTCAATGTCAAGATGAAGCCAAATGATTAAGGTGACTCCGCATTTATATTGAACTGCTGCATGTGATGCATGGTTGTCGGCCAAATTTCATACCAAATAAGAAAATCCCATCGTGTAATTATTCACTTTTACTAATAAGGTGAAGCACTTATGGTACGTATGCGTAGTATGTATCAGATATGGTACGCAACATAAATGCTAAATATCACGCTCTGCATTCAGCGTTATGCTATTCATCTTGCCATTCTTTTTCCGATCACCCCCGTATAATAGCCGCGGGCCACACTGCAGCTAGCGTATGTGATGAATTCCAATTTAGCGAGCATGTTGAAGAAGTAAAAAATGAAAGCCAGACATTTTCATTAGAGTTCTGCACATTTCGGAGTCGGTCTTACCCAGGGCATCCACTGACCTCCGGGAAAATGTTTAGTCACGTACCATCGCATTGCTATTGCTATGGCGAATGGCCAGTGCATGAACGAACACGTTATCCTTGCAATTTCACCAAAGCACCTGTGAAGCATGAGACAATCACTCATCCAAAGCATGCACGAATGCACTCACCTGGTGTTCAATTAGGACATGGGTTGGTCTTAACACATCTGAATGCAAATGGCCGGACACATTTGAAGGCTTGATGACCCAAGGTGTCCGCAGTCGCGTGCTCTCATTCAAGTTGATCATTCATTTATCGGACCATTAGTGGCGACAGGTGAGAACCAATGTATTAAGTACTTTTTAACGCAATGCTGACAGAGATATGGTGGCCTTCAACCCTGCGTTACTGAAACATAGATACCCTCATTTAATGACGCCCGGAGTATGATATTGCTGGCGGTAGTTTGAGATTGCTGGCGGTAGTTGTTCAGACACCGGTCAGAAAACACCGCAGACGAAGCCGCGTCGACTCATGGTTGGTGCTAAACATGTCGACATCGCGACAACCTGGTCCTTACTAATAATTCATTAAGCTTTCTTAGACGAATGGTACATGCTGATCTCAGTTGATCCATTATTTCAGTTGCATTGTAGGAACGGCACATGCTGATTTCAGTTGACCCCTTGTTACCACTGTGCTGCAATGGTACATGATTAAAAAATTGGTCACATATTATCGTTGTATTGTAATGGTACGTGATGAGACAGTTGATCACTTATTACCGTTGTGTTGTAATGGTATGTGATGGTGCAGTTGATTCCTTGCCACCCTTGTATTGTAATGGTATGTGATGAGACAGATGATCACGTATTACCGTAGTATTGCAATGATACATGGTGATCGCAGTTGATCGTTTATTGTCGCTGTGTTGTGATGGTGCATGGCGGTACAGTTCATCACTTATTGCCGCTGTGTTGTGATGGTGCATGGCGGTACAGTTGATCACTTATTGCCGCTGTGTTGTGATGGTGCATGGCGGTACAGTTCATCATTTATTGCCGCTGTGTTGTGATGGTGCATGGCGGTACAGTTCATCACTTATTGTCGCTGTGTTTTGATGGTGCATGGCGGTACAGTTCATCACTTATTGCCGCTGTGTTGTGATGGTGCATGGCGGTACAGTTCATCACTTATTGCCGCTGTGTTGTGATGGTGCATGGCGGTACAGTTCATGTTCATCACTTATTGCCGCTGTGTTGTGATGGTGCATGGCGGTACAGTTCATCACTTATTGCCGCTGTGTTGTGATGGTGCATGGCGGTACAGTTCATCACTTATTGCCGCTGTGTTGTGATGGTGCATGGCGGTACAGTTCATCACTTATTGCCGCTGTGTTGTGATGGTGCATGGCGGTACAGTTCATCACTTATTGCCGCTGTGTTGTGATGGTGCATGGCGGTACAGTTCATCACTTATTGCCGCTGTGTTGTGATGGTGCATGCCGGTACAGTTCATCACTTATTGTCGCTGTTTACTGCATGGCGGTACAGTTCATCACTTATTCACTCGCGTGTTTATGTGCATGGCGGTACAGTTCATCTTTTTTTTTTTTGTTTTTTTTGTGTTGGTGGGGGGGGATATATTCCCCCTTTTTTGTCGCTGTACTGCAGCGGTACATACTGATCACAGTGCGTCCGTCCAGCTCATCCAGCGATCCGTTGCATTGTAATGACGCATGGCGGTACAGTGGATCCAATGTTTCCGCTGTACTGTAATGGTACACGGTGATGTCAATTACAGTTGCTTCCGTGTACTACTCAGTGAACACGAACTACATATGGAAAGAGTTGAATGATGAACGTGAAACAGTAAATCAGTGGGTGAAAATTATTTATATAGATTGAAATTAAAGATGTTTCCAGACGATTCGATTATATTGCCTTCATCAACTCTTAACAAATGGATCGAGATGCAGCAGTCTCTTCTTATGTCTTGTTTCCCTCATGAAGACACCATATTCGAAACGTCGGGAATTATCTTCGAATTCCTATCTGAAGTCATACAGTTTCACTCAATTGATTTGCAGTTTTGCGTTAATCATTGCACTATTTTCACTAATCTGCTTCTCTGCCTGCTCAGGAACTACATGTGGTGGACTGAATATGATGAAAATACTACTTTTTAGGCCATACATGCCATTGCGAATTCAATATTGTTTGCAGTATCTGATGATGCTCTCATCTTTTTTAAGTTCAAGTCTGGTTCCCTCATTTTGGAAATGAGAGTAGCTTCACTCCAACTTGGGCAATCCTCTATAATGCTTGAAGACAATTTCACTCAACGACGTAATCCCAAAATTAATTGAATCGATCTGGCAATGACATGCGCAAGCTAATGTCAAGCTGTCTGTCTTTTCTGTTGCACCATAATTCTTCATCGGTTTTCTGTCAGTTCTGAATTAGTTACGTCTTTACAATAGGTTTGTACCAACCTTGTGGGAACAGCACTAACCTAGGTTCTGTGCAAACACAAGGTTTTTATCTGTGCTAACTTTGTCTACCTAATTGTGAGACGATGTTCACGCTGTGTCCATTTGGTAAAGCAATGGCTGCAATAGGTGCCGTTTGGTGGACAATAAGGCGCGTATCTGCTATTAACTTTCTTAAGCTGCTTGCACTCTATTAAATGCAGCACCGACTTGCGGAAACTTAGTCATAGCCTTTCAATATCAATTGCTATTTGTATTCAGATCTCCTCTTCCAGACCCGACCATTTCTGGACCATGAGGTGACGGAAATAGAGAAAACAGATAGCAGGGTAGCCAGGATAGTGTGTGGAGTGTGTCACGTTGAGGGAAGGATGGATACGGCATCGTTTTGAGCCCGAAACGCATGTATAAATCTTTGTGGGGAAAAGCTACTGACGTCCGTTTATATAGTCAGTTTTATTTTTAGGAAAGCTACCATATATCTGTTTTTGTGACAACGGAGAGTAATCGCTCTGAGTCCTGCGTGCGGTTGTCCTGGACGTTTCGAAATTGGTGATACATTGGTGCACCACCGCAACGACGACAGATAGTGCAGCTACCGCCAAATCTAGTTGGTGTCATTGACGCCGAGACTGCGTCACGGAGCCTGCTGTGTGCTGATCTGCAGTTGGAGCTTTGTTTTTATTCCCGCGAGCTTTGCTACTTAGGTCAGTGTTGTCAATGTTGTGTTGTACCAGTGCCGTGTTGGGTCGGTGTGATGTTGCGCCAATGTTATGTTGGTCCATTATCGTGTTGGGTCAGTGCCATGTTTGGTCAGTGTCGTGTTAGGTCAGCATTGTGTTGGGTCAGTATTGTGTTGGGTCAGTAGTGTTGGGTCAGTATTGTGTTGGGTCAGTATTGTGTTGGGTCAGTATTGTGTTGGGTCAGTATTGTGTTAGGTCAGCATTGTGTTGGGTCAGTGTCGTGTTGGGTCAGTGCCGTGTTGGACCATTGTTGTGGTTAGCTGACACTGGTGAAGGATCACGTCGTGTTGTCTTTTCAATGTAACTTCTTATTTGTCTTCTACAGCTGCCACGACCAGAAACTGGTCGTTTTGCGCTAACATGCTGGTTTGGATTGGAAGTATTCTAAGACTGATGCTTCTTGGATGATGAACACATGAACACATGAACAATCATGAACTTTCTATGTATTTCACGAAAATTAACGGAAGCGCGCGCTTGATCCGCCGCAGTTCGTAGAAATGTCTCCAACCCCTTACCCAGGACCTGAACTGTCTCAGTTTCTTCCACAAACCGCGGCCATAATTGAACGGCGTGCCAAATCGCTTTCCTCTGAAAACATTGTTTTCCATTCGTCGGCCAGTCAGCTGGCGTTTCCAGCCAGCCGGACCGGAAGGGGCCGGCAGCTGTTCCTGGCAGCACGGTCGGGTTGATTTCGTTCGGTATTATCCGCAGCCAGGGGCACATTGCCAGCTGGGTGGTCGTGCCCGTCTCAGGCACCCCCGCGGTGTATGTGTGGGACGGAACATTGCGTGCGTGACCCGTTCTGGGCCTGCAGTGAGCCTAGAGTGGAGATTCAGTTTCGAGTTTCGGAAACCGGAACCACGAACGAAAGCGGTTGCATCTCCTCCCGGCAAGAAGGCTGCGCGCCGAATAATATGCGTGTAATCAGGGTGACACCAGTCGTAAAAGACAGCTATTTTCCGTGCCTCCACTGCTGTGTGCTGATCTGCAGTTGGAGCTTTTTTTTATTGCCGCGAGCTTTGCTACTTAGGTCAGTGTTGTCAATGTTGTGTTGTACCAGTGCCGTGTTGGGTCGGTGTGATGTTGCGCCAATGTTGTGTTGGTCCATTATCGTGTTGGGTCAGTGCCATGTTTGGTCAGTGTCGTGTTGGGTCAGCATTGTGTTGGGTCAGTATTGTGTTGGGTCAGTATTGTGTTGGGTCAGTATTGTGTTGGGTCAGCATTGTGTTGGGTCAGTATTGTGTTGGGTCAGTATTGTGTTGGGTCAGTATTGTGTTGGGTCAGTATTGTGTTAGGTCAGCATTGTGTTGGGTCAGTGTCGTGTTGGGTCAGTGCCGTGTTGGACCATTGTTGTGGTTAGCTGACACTGGTGAAGGATCACGTCGTGTTGTCTTTTCAATGTAACTTCTTATTTGTCTTCTACAGCTGCCACGACCAGAAACTGGTCGTTTTGCGCTAACATGCTGGTTTGGATTGGAAGTATTCTAAGACTGATGCTTCTTGGATGATGAACACATGAACACATGAACAATCATGAACTTTCTATGTATTTCACGAAAATTAACGGAAGCGCGCGCTTGATCCGCCGCAGTTCGTAGAAATGTCTCCAACCCCTTACCCAGGACCTGAACTGTCTCAGTTTCTTCCACAAACCGCGGCCATAATTGAACGGCGTGCCAAATCGCTTTCCTCTGAAAACATTGTTTTCCATTCGTCGGCCAGTCAGCTGGCGTTTCCAGCCAGCCGGACCGGAAGGGGCCGGCAGCTGTTCCTGGCAGCACGGCCGGGTTGATTTCGTTCGGTATTATCCGCAGCCAGGGGCACATTGCCAGCTGGGTGGTCGAGCCTGTCTCAGGCACTCCCGCGGTGTATGTGTGGGACGGAACATTGCGTGCGTGACCCGTTCTGGGCCTGCAGTGAGCCTAGAGTGGAGATTCAGTTTCGAGTTTCGGAAACCGGAACCACGAACGAAAGCGGTTGCATCTCCTCCCGGCAAGAAGGCTGCGCGCCGAATAATATGCTTGTAATCAGGGTGACACCAGTCGTAAAAGACAGCTATTTTCCGTGCCTCCAGATCAGCTTGATCTCACAATTTTGCCCTTAGCTGCCCGGACTAGAGCATCCGAGATGTGTGCGTGCGTGCGTGCGTGCGTGTGTGCGTGTGTGCGTGTGTGCGTGCGTGCGTGTGTGTGTGTGTGTGTGTGTGTGTGTGTGTGTGTGTGTGTGTGTGTGTGTGTGTGTGTGTGTGTGTGTGTGTGTGTGTGTGTGTGTGTGTGTGTGTGTGCGTGTATGTGTGTGTGTGGTTTGTGTGTGCGCTTATTTTCGCCTTGCTATTGTTCTGAAACGTTCCGAGCTAAGCGGAAGCTCCCGTGTATTACAATGCAGGTGCCTAAGGTCTGGACGAGACCGGCTGTGAGGGTGCTGATGCGACCCACCTCACAGTGACGTGGTATGGCTTATTGTGCTGATGCCCGGTCGCTTATGCCGTTCAATGCGAAACTGTTTTCAATTCCCGCGCAGAATTCGGTCGGCTATAATGGTAAATGGTGGAGGCTAGCACAACAACAAGCGGTGAAATTCCAGGCGGCAAAACAGCTCTGAATCTAATGCAGTCGGATTTAAAGGGTCTGCTGGAGTGAGCATAGAGACGTGTCAGACCATAGAGGTCATTTGCGACGCCTTTAAAGCAAGTGGGTTTTGCAAGGCAAACGAACATTAACGTTAAAGGAATCTTACGCTTTAGTGTATGTGACCTTAAGGTGCTGAAGGCAGTGACCGGGCGTGGGACGCCTCCCGGATGTTTTTTGCCTCCTTTTCCCCTCCGCCAGATAATCTATAGTTGGGATGGGATAGCGTTCGCGGGAAACTTGGCTTTGCCAGGGTGCCGGCTGGCTCGACAAGGGTGCATACTCTTGTCCAGGGGCACCGAGAGATCTTTTCCGTGCGGACAATGAGATAATTCTCCTCACGTCAATCTTGGCAGTAGCTGCGTGTTAGGTGTTAATAGCGTGCTAGTATCATGCAGGTATGCTTTTATGCCGGGTTGTGTGTAAGGTCATTACGGTGCTTTGTAATTCGGCTCATCTACTTTCGCTATATCTCTGGGTATCCGTTTTGCGTTATGATTTGCAAGAAAAGTCAGCGTCCATTGGTACCTCTAGGCAACCTTTTCACAAGTGTCTCAGCGTCAAAACTACTACCGTCTAGCAGAACGTGACCTATGCTTAATGTGGTGCTGCAAGTGTCGCACATAGGTGTTGTATAGTGGCTATTCTCTAGTTGAGGGTCTGTTAGTTTTATGTAACCAGTTCCAAGCCTAGTGAGGATGAATTCCCTTTGACGGTGTGACGGCTTGGGTATGTTCCATATGGCGCGTTGTTTGATGGGGGTGTGACTGGAGTGGTGAGGTATGTATTTGTGCTGTGTCCATGCTTTATGATGATGCTTACGTATGTGGCGTTGTAGGAGTGTACTGCAATCGTCTACCGAATATGCCATGTTGGGATAATTGGTCAATGATAGGGCTTGCCTCGCCAGCCCGTACGCCTCCTCGTTTCCTGGAATGCTGACGTGGCCCGGAATCCAGAGGAAGGAAAAGTTGTTTACTTTGCGGGCCACGGTTTGTTGGATTCGATCAATGCCTGGATGTGTGCATTCGTGTGTGTTGTTAATTAACCGAAGGACTGATTTGGAGTCCGAACAAATTGCTACGTTTCTCGTTTTGCGGCTCTTTAGAGTGGAGATAGTGGCCAGAATGGCCAGTGTTTTAGCGGTATAGATGGAAAAGTTATCCAGTATACGTTTGGAAAGCCTACCGCCTGGTCCAGTGATGATGTTGCCTACTTTGACCTCGTGTTTGAACCATTCATGAATGCGAGTGTTTTGTGATTGTTGAGTTTGTCAAATTTGTGGTCTGAGCCGAGAATTTCTGCTAATGTGAGATCTGATTTATTTCCCGACAGCAAGTATTCGGCCTATGTTTGACCTTGGGTCCCGAATGGTTGTGTGCGGACGAGCTTCTGTGTTTGGCATCGTGAGAATAAGGTTTGCATAAGCGGTGTCAATTTGAACACTAAATGACGGGAGTTTGCGCACAAACTGGCTCCTAGTTTTGGTACGTGTCGTGGAAGAAGTGGGAGGTTTGTGCGAATTCTCCTGATCTCACAGGCTGCACATCTCCCTTCAGTATGTGTGCAGTCGAACGTTGGGTAGTGTGTTGGTGACACGCCCGCACGTTCACCGTGGCCGTAGCACATGCAGTGATAGCAGCGTATTTGAATAGGCACGTAACGACACACGTGGTACCGTTTCTCATGCATGTGTGCGTGTGGTTGGAGCTGTTGTGTGCTGAAAGTCTGTACTAAGATGTCGTGTGTGGATCTCGCCTACCGTCTGATGTGGTCTACTGTGGCTGTGGCGTCGAACAGTGCTGCTGATGGCGAGTGGAATCTTATCCAGATCTAGAGGGAAAACGTCGCCCGGGCTGGTGTTGAGTGTGCGGTACAGCATAAACGAACCGCGCCGGATGTTGAATGGTTTTTGGCGAGTAGTGTTCGTGTATCGGCGTTGTTCTGTGAGTGTCCGATGATGTGGGTGATGTGCCGAATGGTGGAGTGTGGTGTGGAGTGTGGAGTGTGAGTGTGTGGTGGAGTGTGGTGTGGAGTGTGGAGTGTGAGTGTGTGGTGGAGTGTGGTGTCATACTGGTGTAGTCAGGATGTGGCGTAGCGTTTGTGTAAGAGTAAAGGAACTCCTTGTGATGGTGTGCTGTAGTTCGGTGCGGGCCTCTACTGGGTAGGCACCTTGTGCAAAGTGAGCATTAGGCAACGGTGTGGGTGTCATAGTGTTACGGTCTGGCCCGCCCCGTCGGCAAGGTGACTCTCGTAACGAACTCTACCGGATTCGTTGTACCCTGATCCCAGCTTTCGAGTTTGGTCCCTGCCCCGATCGCAATGGCCCAGAGCAGTGGGCTCGTTACCGTTAGGCTTCCTCCAGGGAGTAAAGGTTAGCTGGAAGACATCTAGAGAAGCTGGGGGTTTGATGCGGGTGGACTTCCTTCCCGAGCCGCCAGGGTGCTCGTCGAGGGAGCCGTCAAGCTTTTGTTGCTTGCTGTCTTCGTGCTTCGCTTCTTTCTTTTTGTCTTCTTGCTTCTTACTCTTCTTGTCGTCTTGCTCTTCTTGTCCTCTTGCTTTTCTTCCCTTCTTGCTCTCCTTGTCTTCTTCCTCTTCCTATCTTCTTGCTCTTCTTGTCTTCTTCCCCTTGTTGTCTTTTTGCTCTTCTTGTCTTCTTGCTCTTATTGTCCTCTTGCTCTTCTCTTCTTCTTATCTCTTGGACTTATTCGGCTTCCTGTTCCTCCTGGTGTCGCTCTTGGGTGCGGCGCGCGCGACCTTTTCTACGAGCCTCCCTCCGGGAAGGCAGCGAGTGATGAAAGGGCACGAAATTGCTGATGCATTGAATCGGATCGCTTTGGATAAGAAAATTATCACCGGAAGGAGGAAAGGCGTTTCGTCGCTGAGTAAATGGCATAATGGAGTCAGACATGGGTGTATTATCTCGTCACATTTAATTGAGGAAGAAGCCATAAGTGTGCTGGCCGTCAAAGCATATCGCAATAGATCCCAGTCGTTAGAAGTTGATATGTAGGACAAATTAAATCCCACAGGGAAGCATTTATCCAATCCGCGTGGGTGGGTATGATGGTACGCGAGCCAGGCGGGTTTCTCACTACCGGCTGAGGTCGGAGCTCGACAGCATGCTGATATTTTGTTGCCACCAAGCATTCGCAATAGTTGCGTGGGTGGCTATAGGTCTACTAGACTACTAGCTAAGTCGACCAGTATACTACTAGGTCTACTAGCAGAGCTTGATACGACGCGAGCCATGTCCCTACAAGCCGCTCTGAGAAGACCATATCATTGGCACTATTTATTCGGGTATTTAGCGTGCCGCCAACGCGCCGACACGGCCACCCTGGGCCGCGCCCGGGTATTGTCGGAGCCGCTTCCGGCTGACACTGCCAGCCTGGCAGCTGGCGGGGGCGTGAGGCGACTCGTACACAGTCTTACCAACCAGGGAGACTGCTGCTGCGCTCGTACCGACCAGGGAGACTGCTGCTGTGCTCTTACCAACCCAGCTGTCGGAGTCGTTCGACACGGCTGATCGAGTCTCTGATCGAGTCTCTGATCGAGCATCCTTCGAACGAGAGTCTCTGGGTTGTGTGGAGCAGATCTGCCAGGCCGCGAAGCTATGATATCGTGTCTGAGTCGTGCTTGCCACATTTGCGTGGCAATGTGGCTTTTTGTTTTGCCCGCGTGACACCAGTCAATGTATTCGGATGGGCCGCCGTTCATGCCTTAATGTGTTTTTGGTCTGTTTTCATTCCCCGGAGGCGAACTTCACAACATCAAACGGAGTCATTAATCTCAATTGACCTTGGGCGGTGTTTTCGACGAAGCGTGCATGCATCTAAAAGGTTTTATGTTCTTAATTCGAATTCAGCTGACATCGCCGATGGAACTAAGCGGGCCCTGGAAGCTCAGCGAGAGTCATGCCAATACTTTTACTAGACATTGTGTATTACACGAGGTGGTGATACGATATTGATACATATCAGGGCTGCTAGGCTGAGGAGAGGCAATCAAAAGACTAGGGAGTCTTCTGACCTCATAGTGCCAGTTTGGTGACAGCTGAACATATCCTACTACCCGCCATACAGTCACCTGGCCATCGGCAAATACATGACGGGTTTGTCGCGGTCATCGGAAAAATGACGGGTTTATCGCGGTCCTCGGAAAAATGACGGGTTTGTCGCGGTCCTCGGAAAATGACGGGTTTATCGGGGTCCTCGGAAAATGACGGGTTTGTCGGGGTCCTCGGAAAAATGACGGGTTTGTCGCGGTCCTCGGAAAATGACGGGTTTGTCGCAGTCCTCGGAAAAATTACGGGTTTGTCGCGGTCCTCGGAAAATGACGGGTTTGTCGCGGTCCTCGGAAAAATGACGGGTTTGTCGGGGTCCTCGGAAAATGACGGGTTTGTCGCGGTCCTCGGAAAAATTACGGGTTTGTCGCAGTCCTCAGAAAAGGGCGTGCCGGAGAGCGCCACGTTTTGCGCGCTAAAATTTCATACGTTCCTTGAGGACCGCTTGGTAACAGAAATAATCAGCTTACGCCATGTCGGCTTGACAGAGCTAAGAAAAAACCTTTCGTTGGTCGCCGACGAGATGCAATTCTGGGAAATTGGTCGCCGATCAGGTACGGGTCCAATGTGTGGTGGTGCACGCTCAGTCCTCACTGTTAGCAATGCACTGATAGATCACGGTCTCTATATTGACTGTACACGGCTTGACTATGCACGCTGTTACGAGCACCTCTGGCCTTGCCATGGCGCGACTGGCTCTGCCGGGGCGAACAGTCGGTAGTGAATCGCGCGTCCGTGGTGCCATAACCATAAACCATGGCCCACGCTCCACACATGCGACACAAGCACAACACATCTCCTCAAAGGCCACGGTCAGATTCCAAACTATATACCAACGACTCTTAGGCATTCCCACAATTGGGGTGGGGTGGGGGTGAAAAAGGTGGTCCTCCCTTCGGATTGGATAGCAGGATATTTCCGAAACATCTTTTTCATGATAGCATCCTGTTTGAAGAGCTGACGGGCCTCTAGCCTTTCTTCAATTTTTTTCCTTCGATTCCTTCTTTGAATCGCTTGGCGCCTCAGTAAATTTTGGCGCAATAAAAATCTCACCATGTCTTGCTTTTATATTTGCAGATAACACTATTACAGTAGAACTTTTTATCTAAATCTGTAAGGGGCGAATTCTGTCCCCTTGACATCTCGGAATCTATTCACCCGATTTCAAACTGGAATAACTGAAGCGAATTATCCTGATGTAGTCTACATTTTTTAAAAAGGATATCAAGTTATACAACTTTCCAAATGGGAAAGTCAGGAGACTGAAAATTGGTGTAAATGGATACGGATTATTTGAGGCTGTGTTTGGATTTTGCACGGGTCAAGTTGTGCGTAGGTATTTGCATCGTTCGTAGTCTAAAGTACCATTTGATGTTCGTATATGCACAGATAAAACATTCAATGGAGTAGCTGGGAGTCTAAGAGTCATTTTATATTTGTTGTCGGCCGTTCTTCGCAGTCGGTGTCACAAATACCTACTATTTTGCTATTCTTATAAATAGCAATGCCTACCGTGCTGTGTTGTCCAGGTACATTGTCATGAAGTTATGCTAGCGAGATCGTGAGGGACCTTAATGCAAAGACCATCGCGGATATTGCTCGTTTGAAAATCTAGATACGCCATTAAGGGAACATTCCATGATTACGTTTCTGACTTTGGCGGTGAGTGCCCCCCCCCCCCCTCTTCTTTTCCCCCCCCCATCATTTCCCCCCCCCCCCCCCCCCCCCCGGGAAAACAGGGGGGGCGGCCCCATTAGCCGTAAATGTGCAAAAAGTGTGTCGTAAACCAACCAATAAACAATAGAACCCGTATGGATATGTTCTTGTGACGGCCCAGTTTGCATATTCAAATGCGCAGAGCTTTTTAGAATATCCTACAAATTCATCATCCATGTATGTGCCCATGGTATCATGTACAAATTGGTTTATTGACATTCAAACATCGCAGGATGTGCGAAGTGCATCATGGAATAAAACCAATAAATAACAACCAATACTAACCAACAATATAACCAGCTGTCCCAGGATCCGTGATTAGTACCGCCTTGGTCAGCCGGTCACTTGTTGGCCATTCTTCCTCCCCTCAGGTTTCGCCTGTAACGTGATTACATTTAAAATTAATATTTAAATACGGAAAGTTGTATAAGCTGTTGAATTCCAACTTATGGTTGACTGAAGAGCAAACAACGAAAATACTGAGGTGCGAGTGCTGTTTTTGAGTTTTTGCCAAAAAGTAGTGCAAGTAGTCGAGGAAGTACGTCTAAATGTTCGGTACTGAAACCGTCTCTGATATAGTTATGTAGCTAAAATTTCGGTGCAAATATACAAAGAAAGACAGGAGAAAGTTCTGAATGTCATGTCCCTCTTACAAAGGGTTAGATGGTGGCCGGAGAAGATCCGGCGGGAGTCCTCTCCTCGCCTTCCTTTACCTGGATGGGGCTCAGCCAGCGCCGTGGGGATCCCCCGACCCGCTGGCCAGCAGACGTGAAGCAATGCTGTTTGTTTCTTCGTGGGTGGTCTTTGTTGGGGGGATATTGTGAGATTCTCCGCAGATAAAATTCAGGCATACTGCATACCTCGCCAGCGAGAGAAGTTGTTTGGTTTCGTTTGTATTTACCAGTGTCGGGCCTATACCTCTGCACCTAATGTGCCTGTGTTGGGCAGCCATTGCGACGTGCCTGACATCTGCTGGCGTAAATATTAGATAGAGCTTACATATGGTCTGTCCGTGCCTTCCGACGATATTGCGTGGTTCTTCTGCGAGAGGAATGCGGGAGGCGGAGACAAGGATAATTATCGAAAGAGCACCCTACGATTTTTCTGATGTCATCATGAATTCTCATGTGAGTCACAATTCGCGAGTCCATGTCTCGTTCGTATCCCAGTTTTCTCGCGAGAGAACATTTGGCTCGATGAGAGTACGTATAATTCCCAGCTGAGTATTGTAGGACGTTTGGAGAAAAGTGATTAATCTTGTGGCAATGATATCAAAGACTGGAGAGGTCGAGATCGTACATGGTCCTCTGAAATGTGTGGTTATCCGCAGATAACTGTTGGACTTGCCATGGCCTCCGAGAAGCACCTCCGGTCTCAGATGGGGCAAAATGTATTAAAACTGTTTCTGGGTGTGGGGCAAAAACCGTGCCAAATTGGGGAGGAAAGTGGTTGATGGACAGCTAATGTTTAAGTTGGGTTTGTGTGACCTTTTGTGCGCTTTTTGCAATGATCGGTACGCCAGTTGGTTGGCTATTTGTTTCACGACACATCGACCGTTGAGCCATGCATCGTTGTCAATTTCTCACGCCGATTGTCCGCGGGCGAAGAGCAGCGACAGGTGAGACTCGAGCCCACAACCTTTCGATCGTAAGACGGGCACCTTACCCCTAGGGTACTCGTCCCCAACCGGTACGACAGAAGCGGGCTGATAATTTGAGGAATCACTTGAATCACCTGCCGCCCCAACAACTCAGTTTGTTAGAGCGCCGACCTGCATTGGTTTCTTCTGTTCCTGCAAAGTTCTAGTCGCTTCACGAGTTCACATAGCCCCCGGCTAGATGGGTCAGTTGGCGGCTGACCCGGTCAGATCGGGGACGAGACACCGTGTCGGTTCAAGGACGGCACACTAAACACTCGGAAAAACACTCCAATTGAATGGAAATTCATAGATCGGGCAATGGGACCAAGGGCTTCACAACAATCTCAAATTGGCATGGGGTGCTCTTTCACAACGCAATCCCAGCAATAAATCGTAGTAATATTTGGTGAGCAAAAAAATGCGCGAGATGTGTGTTCATGCTGTACATTGGCTAGTTTCCAGACAACGAAGAGCCACTGAAAGCCACATCCTCGCGCAACGTGCACCAATGCCAATCCAATGGCCCTGAAGAAAACTTAACCCACGCATTGTTGGATAATTGTATACCCTTATAGTTCGGTGG
Source organism: Imbricaverruca yamaguchii (assembly GCA_034440575.1). Classification (NCBI taxonomy): domain Eukaryota; kingdom Metazoa; phylum Arthropoda; class Thecostraca; family Neoverrucidae; genus Imbricaverruca; species Imbricaverruca yamaguchii. Next base: position 1,022,708 of record JAOTOL010001464.1, on the reverse strand, counting down.
GGGTTAAGTTACTCGCCTCTCCAATGACGTTTCCCGTGAACAAGACGGAGATAAGCAGCATGTAGCTACATCGTTAAGACATCAGCGTTGCATTTTCTGTTTCTTTTCGTTGACCTTCCAAGTTAGGTTAAGCAGGAGATTGTCGGGATCCAGTCAGTCATTCGTCTTCACCAAAATTTGCGGGTCCTGGTCGTAGCATAAATGTGATCTCGTGCTTCAGTATTGATGATATGTAAACTGAAGACTTAGTCTGACATAGGTCACCTGGAAAGTTCAGTCGTCAATTTCGTGAAATGGTGAAATGCCTAGAAATATGTGATGAACTGTTGAGGATGACAATTTCAAAAACAGATGACTCAAGACAGGAATTATAATGAGTGACACAAGACCCAAATCGACGACGATTGTCGAGGCCGATATTTTCACCAGCGACCCTCAGCCCGACGTGAGCAAAGTATTTATTCATGACGTCACCGTTCACCGCTGGCATTGTTGAAGGACCCGAGTTCATTATCGGAACACAATGTGCAGGATCCGCTTGGCGCATCATACGCCGCAGTATCAGGGCATACGTCATCATCACAAAATACCAACATACACCGAAGTATCAGAACACACTCCAACATATCAAAATACCAATATACACCGCGTTATCAGGACACACTCCAACATATCGAAATACCAAGATACGCCACATTACCATAGGATCAGAAACTGATCTTATGGGTGATATGTTCCTTGGTGGCGATGCAGACAGCAGATTTCACATCTCGATTAGCGACACCATGCTAATGGGAACCTTGGCAGTACACACTCAGCGCGTGCGCCCTCTGGATAGACCGAACACGAGTCAAGTCAGATGTAGGTGGCGCTGCTGTAGTCCTGATTTTGGCGTTAACAAGAGAGGCAGGCCGATAAACGAAGGCTCTCCATAGATACGCAAAACCTGCCACTTTTCGGTCATAAAAGTATCGCTGGAGAATGCACTAGAGCATTCACACATTTGCAGGACGTGACGGTAGGCTCAATGTTAATTATGTGAAGACATAAAGACATAAAAGATTAGTGCAACTATGAGCCCCAAGGGCCCTTCTTGGTTGCACTCTGTACACTCAACCAGTTGCCCACCAAATCTGTCAATCAGCCCTCCCTGTAATACTGAAAAGCAAGCCCTCTATTCTTATAATGATTATCTATGCTGTTTTTAAAGATGTTCAATGTGCTGCTACTGACGATGTTTTCTGGCAGCTGGTTCCAGTGTTCCACTACTCTGTTGGTGAAAAAAGTTTGCCTTAACCTTGTTCTGCTGTGGTTGACTTTAATTTTGAATTCATGACCTCTAATTGCATCATTTCTGTTAAATTCAAACATTTCCCCAAGGTATCCCCTCTCCAGACCATGGACAAATTTAAAGACCTCGATGAGATCTCCTCTCAGCCTTCTATATCTAAGTGAAAACATATTAAATTTCTTCAATCTTTCCTCATATGCCAGGTTGCTTATGCCATTAACCATTTTTGTAGCCCTCTTTTGTACTCTCTCTAAAAGCCAACAATCTTTTTCATAGCTAGGAGACCAAGCTTGGATGCCGTATTCAAAATGTGGCCTGACGTATGCACAGTAAAGCTTCCTGATCACTTCCTCACTTCTGTATGATACATTCCTATTTATTGCCCCGAGCATTCTCAGTGCCTTCTTCCTGGCTTCCTTGGTCCGTTCTGATGCCCCCAGTTTTGTGTTTAGAATAACACCTAAATCCTTCTCCTGTTGAGTCACTGATAGCACTTGGCCACCCATCAAGTATGGAGCCTTCATATGCTGCTTACCTACATGCATGAGTTTGCACTTATCAAAATTAAATTTCATTTGCCATTCTTCGGACCACTTCACAAGTTCGTCTAAGTCTTTTTGCAGCGAGATATGCTCATCCTTACCTGTTATTGCCCTAAAGACCTTCAAATCATCCGCAAATTTCAAAACTTTACTGCTTAGGCCACGTTCAATGTTATTTACAAATATAATGAACAGTAATGGCCCTAGTACTGACCTCTGGGGGACTCCACTAAGAACATTTTGCCATGATGACTTTGTACCATTTAGCATCACTCTTTGCTGTCTATCTGAAAGCCACAACTCTATCCATTGTAAGATGCTACCTGCAATACCATGGGACTGAAGCTGTATCATTAACCGTTTATGGGGTACCTTGTCAAAGGCCTTACTAAAGTCAAGATATGCTACATCAACCTGATTTCCCTGATCAAATTGTTCTGTGGCGAAGTTAAAAAAGTCCAAGAGGTTTGTGAGACACGATCGTCCTTTTCTAAACCCATGTTGAGTATCTTGAATCAATCTGCTACCTTCCAGATAACTAACTATTCTATCCTTGATAATTGATTCGAGTACCTTGCAGACTAGGGATGTGAGACTTATTGGCCTATAGTTTTCAACTTTCCCTCTTTCTCCTTTCTTGAAAATAGGAACTACATTTGCCCTTTTCCAATCGGTTGGAATTTCATTTTGTGAAACTGATCTACAAAATATTATACTAAGTGGAAATGCCAGTTCCTTTTCAGTTTCCCGCAACACCCTAGCATAAATTTCATCAGGTCCTGCTGCCTTGTTTGGCTTTATTTTCCTAATATGATTGTAAACAACATCACTATCAATGAAATCAACATCATTTGTCAGATCCCATGTCACTGAACTATGGTGTACGGTCGGCAGATTGGTCATATCTTCCAATGTAAACACTGATTTGAACTGCTTGCTCAGCTCCTCAACCATCTCACTATCCTCACCCAATGTAGTCCCGTTTACTTCCAGTGGACCAATTGTGCTAGAAACTTTACTCAGCTTGTAGAAACTAAAGAACTTTGTATTGTCCCCATTACAGTTTCTAGCTAAATCCAGTTCTTTTGCTCGCTTTGCTGCTCTGGTTTTTTTGCTTCACAGTGTCTCTAGCTTTTCGATACGCCTTTAGATTAACGACATTTGAGGCTTCTTTAAAAACTCTAAATGCAGTTTTCTTAGCCTTAATTGCTTTTATCAAGTCTGGTGTAAGCCATGCTGGCTTTCCTACCCTTCTTTTGCGTCTTTGCTTTTGGGGGACATGTCTAATCTGAATTTCCTTCAAGTAAGATTTGAACTTTTCCCACATTTCACAGGCATTTAAATTGGGGAATTCTTCTTCCCATCTGATGGCATTTAAAGCCGCTCTCATGCCGTCAAAGTCTGCTCTGTCTGCTCTGTGTGACAGACAAGTGTTGACTGTGCAGTGGCTGGATTTTGTCGCATCCGAGGCCAGAAGCACGTACAAGGAGGCTCTGAGGCCAGCGGAGCGATATGGGCTCCGCTGCCTCGGCACCCCAGCTAAGGTGCCCATACCTAATGTCCAATGGTCGTAAAAGAAGGTCGTAAAAGAAGCGTACTAAACTAAAGGACCCTGGAATGGGAGGAGGAACTGGAATAGCGTCGAATGGAATACGGCCGAAAACTCAGCTCAGAGAAAACGATTGTGCAAGAAAGGCCCAGTTTGGTGTTCACTACGCACAACAACGGTGCAGTTAACCTTACCAAGCTTATTCCAGCCTAACCTGTGCTAACCTATCGTAACCTATCCTAAGGTACCCTAACCTACCCTAACCTATCATATCATACTATCATACCACAATCTAACCTAACAACCGACAATAAAGGGAAAGGACACTGGGAGAGACTGTCATGCAATTGCACCTCCTGCCACTAGGAGCCCATGACCATCATTCTCCCAACCACATGCCACAAATTTTATTGCATCTCGAATCGTCTGCTGAAAAATTACCTATCCAGGGATTCGTCGGTGCATTGAAGCCAAACAACGAAGTGCACAGGTCCGCCTGTGTTCTACATTTCTATCTACTCAGCATATCTCTTCAAGTCAAAATTGGGCCCCACACTTCAGACACCAAATTCCCCACAACCGGATTAATGCAACGCTCTGTTCTCAGTCCCATACTCTTCATTTTAGCCCTGAATTCAGTCATCACCTACAACTTTTCGACCAAAATTGCAATCTGCGCCGACGATATAGTACTATGGACATCTACCGAAGCACCAACACACGCACTAACAGTGTTACAACACGCACTAACAGAACTCCACAGCACACTTGCCACACTAAACCTTCACATCGCACCACTCAAATCCAAATGCATAATTTTTGGTTACAACAGAGACACAAACCTACAACCTCTAGAAATAGACAACTCACCAATTTCCTTCTTCACCACAACACATTTATAGGTATCACATTAGACCCACGACTATCTTTTCTGCCACACCTCCTAAACATACAAAAACGCGTCTGAAAAAGAATAAACATATAACGAGTACTTTCTGGCACACTCTGGAGATCCGACCGAAACACGGTTCTAACTCTTTGCAACTCACTCATTCGGCCAATTTTGGAAAAAGGGTCCCCACTCTTCGAATTCGCAGCTAAATCAAACCTCAAAATTATAGATTCTCCTCAACGTCAATGTTTACCAATAGTCACAGGAGCCTACATCACCTCACCTTCTCTTGCTCTTCACACATACAATCACATACCAGAACTACAGCACAGACGCACAGAAGCACTACTTAGGTACCACTACAAGACACAACTCACGAAACAACACCGCCGCACCCAGGCACTAAAACTCCGCACAACATGCATACACCAACTCATTAGATCAACATCACTAAAGACTACAATAGGCCGCCACATACAATGACACGCAGACACTCTAGACATAACACTCCCCACAACAACACCACTCCCACAACCCATCGCATGGGGGAACAATCTACACCCAACATACACTTCCTTATTGACAGACCGAAAAACACATACACACACGCAGACATACAACTATTCTTACAATTCACAGCACAATATACCAACTACAACATCATATATACAGACGGCTCCAAATCACATACACAGCAGACGGGCACAGCGGCGGTGCTGTGCCCCAACGCAGCACCGCCGCGGGTCATCCTACGTGCCCGTCGGCACGACACATCATCCACATACACAGCTGAATTATTCGCAATGTTCTTTGCAAACTGCGCCATCTACAACACCAAAATTGAACACAACATCATAGCCACAGACGCAAAATCAGCACTGCAGAGCATAGCACCCTACACCAAATACAGACACCCTCTCATACCTAAAATACTACACATCCACAAACAACTAATACTACAATAACGTCCAATACTTCTCTGGATCCAAAGTCACACAAACATACATGGCAACGAACACGCAGCCACGGAAGCAAACATAGCCACAACACTACAACAAACCACACAATGTCCCTACTCACAATGTGACTACTACCCCACAATACGACAGGCCATCAACAAACACTTGCAACAAACATGAGATACAGCAATAACACAGCTTCACGAAATACACCCCAAACACGAATACTGGCACACCATCTACCAAAACACCAGACTTAGAGAACGGACACTAATACGACTACACATAGGACACACAGCACTCACACACTCCTACCTCCTACTCAAACAACAACGACCACAATACATCACATTCTACCACACACTCACGATTAAACACAACACCTCTTCCACTTTCTCAATATTACATGCATAATAGAACAGTTGTTAAAAAAAGAGGAACAGACGTGTTGAAAAACGATTTAAAAAAATGAACAAACACGAGAAAAACGGAAAAAGGGTAAAAGATGCGTTACAAAAAGACGACAATGCGTTCTTGCAATGTTAACCAAATGGCGATGTCCCGACCCCAACCCCCTCCCCACTACACCCCATACCCCAATGTGGGACCGACCGGACTGACACCCTTTCTCGACTTCATCATCTCCGGCTCTGAAACAACTCTACTGTACCATCTCTACATCTTCAATCGATCCGGACCACCTCAACTCTACTCTTCAGGACCATCTCAACTCTACTTCAACATTGCTCGACAGATCAACTAAATCCCCCCCCCCTCTGATGCATCCTCCTACCCAACGCTACTCACTCTCTAAGACATCTTCTCTCCAACCGGAGCCAGCCGACATCACCACACGGTGGCAGGCTGGCCAAATTCACCTACACACACACACGCCGTATTATAATGATGCCAAATGGAACTAATTTCTAAGGCCAAATTTCAAGCCGATTTTTTTGATCGCCTCGCATTTTATTTCTTCGTCCTAACCTACCCACACCTGGTACCAAGGAATAGCCCGTGGTGCACCCCAAGTAGCATTTCAAACCGGGACATGTCAATGTCAAACCGCAATTCCGAAGGTTAGCTTAAATGGTTCGAAGTCTGGTGCGCCTCGCCGCTATGTCTTCAATTTTCAGCAAGTGGAGTCATTCAGCGTGCCATGTTGTAATCTATCAAACTGTTCAGAATCCACATTAATTGCCAATGTCAAAGGCCGAGCTCATTTCTTCGGTCGCCACACGTTTCTTCGTTTTCCAACAAAGCTTGGTATCAAGAGATAGCCGGTGAGCAACTCTGGAGTAACATTTCAACCCGAGACATGTCAGATCAAGCCTGAAGGTCAAAGATTAGCTTATTTTTCAGAGTCCTCGCGTTTCGTGGCTAGGGCTTCAAGTTATATTATGTGGGTGTCGTTCTACGTGGATTGCTACCGCTAACTAGTACCGTTTTGATCGACGTGGATTGTGCGCTGACTATTAACGTTTTGAAAATGTATACACCTCCAAACTCGAGCTCCAAACTAGAATCACTCTGGGCCAAAATCACGGGGAAAAGTTGAAAATATTTCATTCTGGCGGCAACCTCTCGGCCTTCTCTTAACACTCTAACCTACCTGCCTTAAATGATGACTTCGCTGAGCTCGAAAAACAGGTTCAATTGGCGACACTGAACTTACCGGTTCGTTCTACCTCGCAGGTGATCTAAATTGCAACCTTCTCGATACGGCTAATAGCCACAGGAAAACACACTTGCTTGAGTTCATAAGCAACTATTCACTTACCGTGATAGTGAAGTGCCCTTCATTCGCCACAGGCTCTTTATTGGATGTCATCATAACAAATTCGACCATCTCTGTCGGAAGAACCAAGGTGAGTTTCTGCCACTACAGCCTCCACAAATTTATCACATTTCGATTAAAGTTAACAGGCCTGCCTCAGTTAACATCGTGATAAAGTCACGTTCTTTCGGAAGTGTGGATACCTCGGAACTGACCCTTGACCTTGGTGAGATTGACTGGGTCCAGGTGACTGGTCGCATCTCAGTAACTGATAAATGGGACACTATGCTGAGATTGCTGATACCTATTCTCGACGAGCACCTGCCACTCAGAAACATCAAAATTCGGAACCCAACAGCGCCACATGTTAGCGAAGCTACCAAACATCTCATACATCGGCGAAATGTAGCCTTGCACCTACAAGATCGAAACACATACAAGGTACTTAGCTGACAAGTTCGATCAGCTATTAAAGCTGACTGTAGGGAAGAGATTAGCGGAAAAGTACATCAGAAAGGCCCATCAGCCGCGTGGCGTGCTATCAAACCCATTATCGACGCCAAAAATGTATCCTACAGAGTTGAACCTCAGGTCCTACATGAACAGCTAAATCAATATTTGCTTAGTGTCGGACCAAAATTATCAGTAGAGGTCAAACGTAAGGTAAACATGTCTGGACACACACCTCACAGTTACCGGCTATCGCACGTCTCTGCCATTTCCTATAAAGTATCACTCATATCTCTTGAACATCTAACCAAAATCATCATAGACATGAGAAGCACATGTTTTTGCCGACCCCACGGGATCTACATTAACACGCGCCCTGGAGGGCCTCTGAGAATTGCGCGCATTGGAGGGAGGGGGGGCGGATACCCTAAGATCCCCCTAATATCTCGGATCCTATTACATCTGGAGAATTAGCGCCTTTCTTTCCAAGGGTGCCTTTTTCTTTCATATGGGCGCCTTTGGTTGAAAAATTCGACCAGGTGGAATGGAACCTTTTCAAAGGGTTGCCTTTTCCCGGCCGGAAGGACGCCACTTTCCATGTTGGTGGCACATGTCCTCAGTGTCATACCTTTTATCCGACCTGGTTGTCACTGCATCAATATGTCTCCCCGTGAAACCAGAAAGCATTGGAATGGCTATTGGGTGTCTAAATTTATTGCAATAAAATCATAGTCAAATATTTCACTTTTTCCTGCTACAAGCGAGCAACGTCTAACGTACTTACGGCATTACTCTGTGGTGATTGTGAAATCTGGACCAGCACATACGACATAAAACTAAATGCTCAAAGGCAGTGATAACGAGTGAAACTTGTTCACTTTGGTGGAACCTTTAGTCCCAAAAATATGAGTTTTAACAAAGGTGAATCTGAAAACCAGACCTTGAAAATATAGTGAGTGAAATCCAAGGATTTGTTTTTCGGCGGCGGGGGAGGGGCGTAAGGCCCCTCCCCCGCCGCCGAGGGGCGTAAGGCCCCTATCCTGTTCAAACTTACTGCGTCCCTGGTTCGCCCCCCCCCCCCCCATTTCTAAACCGTGGTTACAACCATGAGCTTCGACACCAACGTTGCATGACGTTTAATAGATCTGGATCTACAAAATATTGGTAGGGTAGGGACGGACAATATGTCTGTTTGTATTTTTGAGGATTAATTATTAGTGCTTGAGTTGATTGAAGTCAAGCATAAGATCCAAATTGTTGAAAGCTTTCGCTTTTAAGTTGAATTATTTAAAAGTTGAATAAATGGCCGCAACACATGTGTTAAGATCCTGTCGCTTTTTGGGAGGCTATGTACTCTTTGAATGGCCAGTCGTATTGTCGGCTCCCGTTGTGTTCTTATAATCCTTTTGTTCATTTGGGGCTTCTGAGGCACATTTGTGGAGCTCCAGTACGATTGTGTGGCTTCGGTGCGATGCTTCTGAGTTCCAGCGCGACTTATAGCGCCCAGGCTCGTGGTTCCGGGGGGATCCAACGCCAGTTTTCTGGGCTAAACGCGATTTTTGTGAATCTTTTCTGACTTGCTTTAAAGTCCGTGTCCTGGCCTGATTGTCCGAGCCCATAGCGCCATGCTTTTGTATCTGACTTCGATTTTTCGAGATCAGATATGTTTTTCGGTACCATACGCAATTTGTGATGGCATCTGCTAATATTTTCGATGCTCCAGAGCCATTTTCATGACCCGGGCATTTTTTAAAGAATCCATCCTTATTTTGAAGAGCACCAGCTTGTTTTTTGTTGTCGGATACCGATTCGGTTTTTTTGGTCACTGTGGTAGTGCACGCTTAGTCCTGTCTCTTGCGATACACTGGTAGATCACGGTCTCTATATTTTCACTGTCCACGGCTCGACTACACATGCTGCTACCTCTGGCCTTGCCCTGACACGACTGGGCCCTGCCAGGGCGAACAGTCGGAAGTGGGTCGCGCGTCCGTGGTGCCATATAGCCATAAACCACGGCCCGCGCTCGGCACATGCGACACACGCACAACACCTCCCCTCCAAGTTCATGGTCAGGTTCCAGACTATGCCAACGACTACTACACATTGGGCGCTGTATGACCGAAGTAGTCGATGCGCCCCTAAGCCCAAATAGCCAACCAACGACTACTACACATTTAACCTCCCCTCCGAATCGACGACGACGGCAGACGGTTGGTGTCGACTCACAACACCCTGCCGCCACAGCTCGGGCTACAGCACAATGCTGCACAACATGCACATCGTATCGGCGAGTGCGTGAAGGCTACCCTACCCGTAAGAGGGAAGCCTGGGGTCGATTTGAAGGCGAGCGGGGCGGTGAGAGCGTCTGCCGCTGCGACGGGGAACCGGACTGGTCGGTGGCTGTGGGGGCGGTGACCGTCGGTCGGTCAACTCGTCCGCAAAACGAACAGTGCGCGGTGGGTGGGTCGGCGCGGCCTGACTGGGCGGCGCGGACGGACACGGCGGTGTGTACATGGACACGAGCGGGCGGAATGGGCGCAGGAAACGGCGATTGCGCCAATATATGCGGCCACTGGGGAGCTTCACTAAGAAGTCACGCCGTCGGCCTACACCCACAACAGTGCCTCGCCGGTCCCATAACCCGGTCGAGGGGTCCTGAAGGGACACGTGGGTCCCAAGACGCAGGCTGGGCAGTGGCATGGCCGCTCGGTCATAGCGGCCACGGGCCGCTTGCCGGAGTGAGTCGGCGCGGGCGTCACAATCGTCAGCGGCTCGGTGCCACTCAGGTGCGAAGGCACGGTGGTGCATGGGGACCGCTGAGCGCAGAGGACGGCCGTAAAGGATTTGAACGGGTGACCGGTGGTCCGCACGCGGGGTGTTGCGAAACTCTAGCAGCCCACGAACGAACGCATCACAGTCAAGGTCCCCCGCTACAGTTACTTTCTGCACCAGTCTCTTCACCAGTTTGACGGCCGCCTCAGCGTGGCCATTGGACTGGGGGTAGTGCGGGGTAGACATGCGATGTGCTACGCCCCAGCGCCGCAGGAAGTCTCTGGTGAGATGAGCAGTGTACTGCGGGCCACCGTCGTTGCGTAGCACACAGGGAACACCGGTGGAGGCGAAGATTTCCCGCAGGTGCCGGATCAGAGTTCGGGCGGTGGCGTCGCCGGCGCAGTGCACAACTGCGGGCCACCCGGAGAGCCGATCAACGTACACCAGGTAGGTCTTGCCTGCGTGACTGAAGAAATCTGTGGACACAGACTCGAAGACTCGGCTCGGCGGGGGGTCCGACATCAGTGGCTCTCGCTGCTGGCGAGGCAGCCGTCCACGGCATACCTGGCAGGAGCCAACGGTGTCGGCAACATCGCGGTCGATGCCGGCCCAGTATACAGACTGGCGTGCGCGGCGCTGTGTGCGTTCGATTCCTTGGTGCGAGTCGTGCAGGCGCTGCAGAGTCTCTGCTCTGAGGCTTCTGGGGATGACCAGCCGAGGACCACATACCAGGATGCCGTCGTCAACGGCCAGGCGATCTCGCACGCCCCAGTATGGCCTCAGGGCAGCGGGCAGGTCACGTCTCTGATCAGGGAAGCCGTTTGTCACGGCCTCACACAACGCTATGTACTCGGTGTCGGCGCGGGCGGCGTCGCGGACGCGGGTCAGCGTGGCATCCTCGATGGGAGACACCCGGGCTCCGTTTGGATCCAGCTGGGTCACTGAGCGCCGACACCGAGTACATAGCGAGACGAGACTGTGGAGCTGATGAGTCACGTCATCTTCGGCTTCCTCGTCGTCTGGTGTGGGGTCATCCCCGGGAGCCCTGGAGAGAGCATCTGAGATACAGTGATGCTTGCCAGACTGCCAGATGGTCGTGAAGCTATACGCCAGGAGCTTCATGCGGAGGCGTCGCAGTCGGGGATTGTCGATCTCCGGCAGATATTTCTGGTTGAGGATGGGCACCAGCGGGCGGTGGTCGGTGAGAACGTCGAATGACGGGAGGCCTGCCAAAAACAGGTGGCACTTGCGTACGGCCCAGGTCACAGCGAGGAGCTCCAGCTCGATGACGGCATAACGTGATTCCGTGGCCGACAGGAATCGTTAGCCGTATTGCACCAGCCGCCACTGTTCGTCGTGACGTTGGAGAAGGGCGCATCCAAGGCCGTGCAACCGAGAGGCGTCAGTCTGCAAGGCGGTGGATCGTCGCAGGTCAAAGTACGCGAGTACTGGGGGTGACACGAGCGTCCTTTTCACTGCCTCGAAGGCCTGAGTGTGAGCCTCGGTCCATACCCATATGTTCTGGGGCCGTAGCAGGTCACGCAGCTGCTCGGCTGCCAGCGCAGTGTCAGACGAGAAGGCACCCAGTTGGTTCACGAGTCTCATGAAACTGCCCAGATCTGTGAGATTGGCAGGTGTGGGGAACTCAGCGATGGCCTTTACCTTCCGCTGGTCGACTGTGTAGCCGTCGGCAGTCACATCGTAGCCACAGTAGCTAACCGACGGCTCGGCAAACACCAGTTTACCGGGGTGCAGCGTGATGCCGGCTGCGTCAGACCGCTCAAAGGTTTGGATCACGTGTTGCAGGTGCGGTGCATACTGGCAGTCGTGTGCCAGCACGTCGTCAGCGATTTTACACGTACGACTGATGCCGGAGAGGGCTTGGTCACCTCGCCGGTTATATTCGTCTCCGCTCGCGGAGAGACCTTGAGGCAGTCGTAGCATGCGGAACCGGCCCCACGCCGTAATGAAGCAGGTGAGGTCCTGGTCACGACGGTCTAGTGGCACCTGGAAGTAACCAGATCGGGCGTCCAGCTTCGTGAAGTAACGCGCCCCGACACCGATGGTGGAGACTGCCTCCTGCGGTGTGCACACCGGGTGGGCGCCACGCCGAACGTACTTGTTCAAGCGAGTGAGGTCGACGGTCAGACGCACTGCTGAACCATGGCTGCCGCAGGATCTGCGTGTTTCGCTACTGGGACGATGGGGTGGCACCAATCTGTGGGATAATCCACGGGAGCGATAACACCCTGCTCCAGAAGCTCGTCCAACTGCTGACGGATATCATCCTGCCACGCGAAGGGGATGGGCCGAGCTGCTGTGACAGCATGTGGACGGGCGTCGTCCATCAGCTCGATGCGGGCCGGGCCACCAGTCATTTCACGAAGGGGCGGGGCCGTGCTGAAGACGGGTGGGAATGCTTCTTTGAGCTCCGCCAGGTGAGCTGCTCGTTGCTGCCGGGAAGGCTCCCCAAAAGCCGGGTCGCAGGTCGGGAGCGGCCCACGAACAGAGCAGGTTACTGGATCATCTGACTTGTGCACCAGGGTCTGGTTCGTGCCGACTTTTCGTCGGCGCGGGGGTCGCGCCGGCGCCTCCTCTCGCGTCCTCGTAGAGGTGCTGCCATCTAGCGGATGTGACAGCCCCTCTCGCCTAACAGTGCTGCCGCTAGGCGGCGCGGCTTCCGTATCCGTTCCACCGGCGGCGATACTCGCCACCTGACTGGGGAAGTCCGGTGGCAGAATTCCGAGGGCGATGGAGTCATGCCAGGAGAGCAGGGCGCTGTCCAGGCCCTGTATGACATGCACAGTCACTGTCGCTGTGATTGCACCCAATGTCAGGTCATACTGCACAGTCCCATAGCACTGCAGCTCGTGGCCACCAGCTGCATACAGCTTGTCCGCGGGCGGAGACAAACGACTTATGTCCACATTCAGGTCCGCAGCCTGCGCCACACCAATGCAGGAAGTTTACGCTCCGGTGTCGGGTGTCCAGAGCGTTCAGCCGGCACCATTATGGTGGGTCATAAACGGCCTGATCCTGGGAGAGCGGCGGGACGACAGGCCGTAAACTCGTATGTCGGACACGTTCGCACGATACTGACCCGAGTCCCTTTGTCTGGAGCTGTTGCGCTGTGCTGGAGCTGTTCCAGATGTCGCGCCACGTTGACGACACCTTGCCAGAAAATGGCCGCGACGGTGACACAGGTGACACGTGGCCGTCCGGGGAGGGCATGGCTGCCCGTCGGCGTGCGGGTAGCGACCGCAGGCGGGACACCTGTCCAGCGTCGGATGCGAGTCTGTCCGACGGGTGTTGGAGCCATTGGGATCCCTTCGACGAGCGCCTGGGCGGCTGGAGTCTGACTGACGGGCACGGGCAGTCCTGTTCCGACGATATGCGGACACAGGTTGGACGTGGCCGTTTTTGTCAAGGCAGCCGAGTTCTGACGGGCGTTTTCTTGCGCACGGCAGATGTGGACTGCTAACTGCAGGGTGAGACCACTTTCGCTCAGAAGCGCACGCAGGGTGTCCTCATATCGGATCCCAGTGACGATGCGATCACGAAGCTGTGAGTCTGTGCAATGCGGACAGAAGTCGCAAAACTGGGCGATTTCGCGCAAAGCCATCAGAAACTCGTCAAATGTCTCACCGTCCGCTTGCTGACGGCGGAAGAACTCTCGCCGGTCTAGGATAACGTTACGCTGCCGACGGAGATGGCGCTCCATACCTCGGATGATGGTCTGGATGTCGGACGTGGAAACGTCAATATCCAGGCCGTGACGGAGGGTTCGAGTCCACTGGTCGTCGAGCAGGGCGACGAGGGCGGCGTTTTGACTCGCCGGCGGGAGGTCATACAGACCGGTGAGAATGGCGTATCCATCGAATTTGTCCCGCCAAGAGGCGAACTCGCGCAGGCTGGCGCCTTCCATCAGCCTGGGGGCAGGCGTGGCTGTCGCACCCAGCCGTCTCGTGCCGCGGGTGGCTGAACCAGGGTCAGCACCGGCGACATAGGTGCGGTCGGCAGCGGAGTCGGTCAGCGTGCTGTGCTGCGGTCTGGTCTGGGTGGCCGATTCGGCCAGCGCCAGAAGCCGTTCCTCTCTCCTGGCGGATGCTGTGGCTTGCTCCGTAAGCAGATCCGTCAGGCGGGAGAGGGTTTCGGTGAGAGCGTCCGGATCCATATTACCGACGCGCCATGTGGTGGTGCACGCTTAGTCCTGTCTCTTGCGATACACTGGTAGATCACGGTCTCTATATTTTCACTGTCCACGGCTCGGCTACACACGCTGCTACCTCTGGCCTTGCCCTGACGCGACTGGGCACTGCCAGGGCGAACAGTCGGAAGTGGGTCGCGCGTCCGTGGTGCCATATAGCCATAAACCACGGCCCGCGCTCGGAACATGCGACACACGCACAACAGTCACACTGTGCATACGTGTGGCCCTAGACGCCAATTTGTTTAGCCTTGACGGAACTACCGATGTGAATTGTGGGTCCCAAGCGCAATATGTTGTGAGACGGGTTCGAATTTGTGCGACACGTTCCTGCTGCAAGTTTTCGGGGCTCGGAGCGAGCTTTCCGCCGCCAGTTGTATTTATTTGGAGACCCCTGCGCGAATTCTGATGGACCGACGCGAATTTTGGTGGCCGAAACGCGAGTTTTGGATCCTTGGAACGATTCTTAAGAGCTTATCCCTCTGAGAATGGAGGGGGCATTTGCCCCTTTGATATGCCACTGCGGCCACTGAAGGAGTATATATTTTCCCCATAGTGGCATTCTGGTTAAGAATTGATTTTTGGAGTACCTGCAACATTTGGGGCCCACTGCGACCTTCTGGGGCTCTTGGGAGCGTTAGCAGCCTGGACACTTTTGGGCGTCCAAAACGTTTTGGAGGCTTGGGATGCTAATGCTTGGGACCCCGAGAGTGATTGTCCTTGGGGCCCACTGCTCTGCGTGTTGATTCGAACTTTGCCCGTCTTAAGGGCAAAGTTCGAACTCCTCTTCTTTCCCAGGTGCCTCCTCTTCAAAATTGCATGCAACCTTTCCTATCTCAGTGGCCTTGTTATTTCTCGTGGAGCTTCTTCACCGTGTTCGAGACTTCTTTTCCGCCTGGAAGTCATCTCTCTGATTCAATGGCCTTTATCTCCTATTTTAGGGTCCTCTTCGTTCATCATGGGGTCTCGATTCTCCATGATGAATGGTTGTGTCGTCATCTTCCGAATTAGGTGCCTCCTGCCATGTCTCTGAATCATCCTTTTCTATCTTGGTGGAACCTCACCCGTTTTGGTGCCTGCTTTTGCTTCTCCGAAACCTCACCTCTTATCCACGGGCTTTCTCTTCCGTCTTAGGGCCTCCTCTCATTTTCTGGGACCTTCCATCCCGTATTGAGGCCTTGTTGGAAATTCTGTGGGTCACCGTGCCAATTTTTGGCACTCTCTTGAATTCTGGGGCCTCATACTCTCTCCTAGGTGACTCCTTTGTCAAATTATGGGCCTTCTCTTGGAGGTTCTTAATTTGGAGAATATCCTTTTCGTCTTGGGACCTCCTTTTCGTCCTTGGGGCCTCTTTTTCGTCCTTGGGGCCTCTTTTTCGTCCTTCGGGCATTGTTTTCGTCCTGGGGAACTCTTTTTTGTCCCGAGGTCCTCCTTTTCGTCCTGTGGCCTCCTATTCGTCCTGGGAGCCTCCTTTTCGTTATGGGGCCTCTTTTTCGTTCTGGTGGCCTCCTTTTCGTCTTGAGGGCCTCCTTTTCGTCCTGGGGGCCTCCTCCCAACATCTGTTCTTTGTCTCTTATAGGGACCTGATGATATGTCCTGTAGGCCTCGTTGTCAGTCTTGGGGCCTCCTTGGCAGCATAATCTTTCCTCGTTCGTTTTCTTGTGCATTTCCGGACATGAGTCTGCTAAAATTTCAGGTCGGCGCTCCTCCCTCAATGGCAACACGCCTAATAAAGTTGCATATATCCATATGTTCCCTTAGTAATAATGCTTACTGAAGTTCTCAAAGTTTAGTAAAATTCTTACTAAACTTACATTCCCTCTTCATAACAGTTCTTACTAAACCCTTTGGAAGATGCGTTGGATACCTTTCCTTCAGGTACATCGAAGTTCTCCTTCAAACTTGCATGATGTCATCCGAAGGTTTTTCCAAATATGGACTCAATTTGACTGCAGAAGACTTTTCTCAAATCATACGCAATGGTTACTTTCATTTTGCTTCCTCTACAAGCAAAACAAGCTTGCCTTCCGCTAACCAGGTGAGTGATGATATTGTGATCCTGATGGTCTCTTCCGGTGTAAGTTTGTTCTGGCAAGTTTTCTTATGCATGGACAAGGTTGGAGTTGTGCATTCTAATCCTGGATGCGGAGAGGAATATTTTGTAATAGAATCTTTCAGTTAAGATATAACTGAAGGATCACACCAACATATATTTGAATGTTTCCTCAAAATCCATCAATGCTCATACATTCATACCTGTTAATTAGCTCACCATGCTGCAAATTTATCGTTTTCTTAAGAACATGGCACCCATCCCTCAACAAAAAATGTTGAATGAAGTGCTTCTGGAGGTTCTATACTTCTATTTGTTGTGGGTTGGTACCTAGGTATCTAACCAACAGCCTGGTCTCAGCCTAACTAATTGTTGCAGAGTCAAAATAGAACCTTCATGCTAAGAAAGGCTCAGTTTTTAGTTTGTACAGGCACTCCAGAAAGTTCTGGATGATCACTGGAGTATTTTGCCAAAAGTTTGTCCTTGTTAAAGCAAGGTTTACAGAGTCATGCCAATGTGTGCTTGGCAAGAATCATCGAATCTCAGGACATATGGAGCCAAGCTTAGAACTGGCTCCACTCTCACCCCAGCACATATTTCCATTTGACTGTTTGGAAACATACACAATTTATTGGTTTTGACAACCAATCACCTACTGCATTCATATGCACACCAAGGGATGTTGCTTCATATACTTTTGAGGGGCTAGGTGCCCCCTCAGTGTTGGCCTTGCCCCCAATAATTTCAATCTTTAGCATGGGACCATGTGGCATGTGCCTCAAAATCCATTTGGCCCTGCATGTCACCTTATATTTTGTATGTATTTCCTCCCAAAAATAAAAATAAAATTGACACCTATACTTACACCTCAAGGACTAGAACAGAGCTACACATTTTACTGACAGGTGCAGATGGTTGGGAAAGCATCAATTTTTAATTTTATATTTGCTATGCACAATGCAAAGGTTCAAGTTATTGAGTTCAGGTGACCTGCCCCCTGTCCACCATCCCACTGCCCATGGCAGGGAACATCTGTTGGCCTGCACCCAGCCCTGAGCAGTGAATGTGTTACTTACTTCCTATGACTGGCTAGACCAACTGTGCTGCCAACACTGGCAGTCCACGAATGCTTGCACAATTTATGTTTTACACAATTTCTAACAGGTTCATATGAAACCTTACAATGATCATAGAAGTGCCATAAAACAACCTTTCACATGACATACTTTATGGTTGTCACCAATGCTTGCTAGTCAGGATTTTACTTAGCTAGGTACGATTTTTTGCTGTTGTGATAACCAGCTGAACCCAAGTTATCTTCTGGGTGATGTCCCCTGCCGTCAATGAACATTGTCAGTGGCAACCTGTGGGCTGAATTGACATCCTGTTCTCATAATTTGTGTTGTTTTCATCTTGTTCACATTTTCTGCCACTTTGGTGTATGTGGTGTCTTCACAGTCTATGCTATTGTTAGTTGTAAGTGGATGGTAGGTGGTAAATTACTTGATTTGCATTGCACATAGGTGTCATTTATTTCTCATGATGTGCATATTTATTCTTAACACAACATTGAGGGCTCCAATTTCCTGTTGAATTTGTCCTCATCATTGTCTTAGATTGTCTTCATGGTGGATTTACCATCATCCATGTCAATGTGCCATACTGGAACAGTTGTCATCATGATGCATCTTGCTAACTTCTGTCATCTTGGCTCTGTGTACTGTGCCTGCTCATACCTGACAGATGATTGGATTCCATTTCAGCTTGCATTGGCATGTCCTTTTCTACTCTGGTGAAGGTTGCAGCTGGTGGAGCCATCCTCGTGACTGGAGCCTATACCTTTACACAATGGAAGATACAGGCATGTAAATGCTACAGATTTCATGCAATCAAGGGGTTTTCCAATCCTTGTTGCCCAAAATCATAGTTGAAATTGGTTCATGGAATAACATTTTGATGAGTGGATGTGCCATGGAGAGGAATAAAGGAGGATGTGAGGCAAGGGAGTTATCTGGGTCTGGACACCATGTGACATGTATTTCATTGTATTCAACCATGAAAGCCTATGAGCTTTGGCAACCTCATCCCAATCTTCATGCTCAAAAGTCTACTCACAAGCCAGCCAGAGGGTATATGGCGATAACTCATACCTCTTGGCATTTTTTGTGACTGATTTCTCAAAACAAAACAACCTGTCTTGATCTATAATTGGTGTACTTATGGTTTTTGTAAGCATAAAGGATACACAGTGCAAATTACAATTGTTCTCAGTATTTGTTTGTGATTTAAAGAAATGTTCTTTGCATCATTTTGCCCCCATAACTTAGAAATCATTCTCACATCTCTTACAGTATGTCCACATAAGACAGTTTGATTGAAAAGCATCACAGCAGAAAACATATCTACATCACATTTGTAAATATGCTTTCACCTGATGTAGATATCATGTGGGGTACTCAGTATTCATTGTGTAAATATGCCAACATAGATGCACTTCTGGTTCAGCCCATATCAGTACCATGGTGTACTGGACAGGTAATATATCACGACATGAACTATTTGATAAAGCCCATTAGTATTGAGCATTTTTCCTATCTCCATGGCTGGGTGCTGTATGACCAATGTGGCTGATGCACATGTAAGCCCAAATAACCAACCAACCTATCTCCATAGCATGACATAAGTGCTCACCGACAGGAGAGTCTGAAGCGCGGCGCCTGGTACAGTGAGTCGCTGCGTCTGCTGCGCTCCCACCCCGGCGCCGAGACACTGCTCGGCCAGCCCATCGTGGACGGAAGTCTGGACCTGAGCAAGCCAGCCAAGAACTTCTGCAGCGGCACACTCGCTCAGTTCCGCGTGCCAGTGCAAGGTGACGTGGTGGTGGTTATGGCATGTCAGTGCAAGGTGACGTAGTGGTGGTTATGGCATGTCAGTGCAAGGTGACATGGTGGTTATGGCATGTCAGTGCAAGGTGACGTAGTGGTGGTTATGGCATGTCAGTGCAAGGTGACATGATGGTGGTTATGGCACGTCAGTGCAAGGTGACATGGTGGTGGTTATGGCATGTCAGTGCAAGGTGACGTAGTGGTGGTTATGGCATGTCAGTGCAAGGTGACATGGTGGTTATGGCATGTCAGTGCAAGGTGACGTAGTGGTGGTTATGGCATGTCAGTGCAAGGTGACATGGTGGTGGTGGTTATGATGTCAGTGCAAGGTGACATGGTGGTGGTTATGGCATGTCAGTGCAAGGTGACATGGTGGTGGTTATGGCACGTCAGTGCAAGGTGACATGGTGGTGGTTATGGCATGTCAGTGCAAGGTGACATGGTGGTGGTTATGGCATGTCAGTGCAAGGTGACGTAGTGGTGGTTATGGCATGTCAGTGCAAGGTGACATGGTGGTGGTTATGGCACGTCAGTGCAAGGTGACATAGTGGTGGTTATGGCATGTCAGTGCAAGGTGACATGGTGGTGGTTATGGCATGTCCAGTGCAAGGTGACATGGTGGTGGTTATGGCATATCAGTGCAAGGTGACATGGTGGTGGTTATGGCACGTCAGTGCAAGGTGACATGATGGTGGTTATGGCACGTCAGTACAAGGTGACGTAGTGGTGGTTATGGCATGTCAGTGCAAGGGGACATGGTGGTGGTTATGGCATGCCAGTGCAAGGTGACATGGTGGTGGTTATGGCATGCCAGTGCAAGGTGACATGGTGGTGGTGGTATGGTATGCAGTGCAAGGTATTGTGGTGGTTATGTAGGTTTGTGGTTTTTGTAAGTATGATGTCAGTGCAAAGTGATGTGGTGGTGGTGGTTCTGGCATGCCAGTGCAATGTGACATGGTGGTGGTTATGGCATGCCAGTGCAATGTGACATGGTGGTGGTTATGGCATGTCAGTGCAAGGTGACATGATGGTGATTATGGTATGTCAGTGCAGAGTGATGTGTTGGTGGTGGTTATGATATGTCAGTGCAAGGTGATGTGGTGGTGGTGGTTATGGTATGGCAGTACAAGGTGACATGGTGGTGGTTATGTCATGTCATTGCAAGGTGACATGATGGTGGTTATGGTATGTCAGTGCAAGGCAAAGTGGTGGTGGTGGTTATGGTATGTCAGTGCAAGGTAATGTGGTGGCCATGGCATGTCGGTAGAATAGGACATGGTGGTGGTTATGTCATGCCAGTACCAGGTGACATGCTGGTGATTATGGCATGCCAGTCCAAGGTGACATGGTGGTGGTTATGGTATGTCAGCACAAAGTGATGTGGCAGCTGTGACATGTTGGTGCAAGGAGACATGGTGGTGGTTATGACAAGTCAGTACAAGGGGATGTGGTGGCGGTTATGGCATGTCATTGCAAGGTGACGTGGTGGTGGTTATGGCACGTCAGTACAAGGTGACGTGGTGGTGGTTATGGTATGGCAGTGCAAGGTGACGTGGTGGTGGTTATGGCAGTCAGTGCAAAGTGACGTGGTGGTGGTTATGGTATGGCAGTGCAAGGTGACGTGGTGGTGGTTATGGCACGTCAGCGCACCCACTTTTTTATGCCACGCTTCCGTGCACTTTAGATGTCTCCCCCGACATCGCCTGAATCATGAAGGCTACAAGGTCAAATGAGACGTCCATAGATTCGCCTGCATTTCAATCACTTCCTGGTGGTTGGTTCGCATATCCGTGAGGTTCCAAGGCCAACTTGTGCCTGCAACTCTGTGACACCCATGCACTGCCGTCAGGTCCCACAGCCAATTGGTAGCTGTACCTCTGTGACACCCAGGCACTGCCGTCAGGTCCCAAAGCCAGTGGACACCTGTATCTGTGGGCATCACGCGCCAACTCTGGCTGGACCGTGGACCGCCTGGAGCTGGAGCTGGCTGCCGACCGCCAGCGCCGCCTACTGGTCCACGGCGGCGGGGACCGTGACGGACCGGACCAGACCGGCGGGGACCGTGACGGACCGGACCAGACCGGCGGGGACCGTGACGGACCGGACCAGACCGGCACGCGGTCTGACGGACCTGCTGAGAACAGCTAGCAGCTGGTGGAAGCAGAGCAGATAGTAGAGCCGACTATTAGAGAGCAGCTGATACTCTGGCCAACCTGGGAAGAGCGCAACACATTTCGACACATCTGGCGGGATCAATGGGCATTTTCTGACTTGGCAGAGAACAGCCGCTTTTCTCTGAATGACCACGGGATGGTCAGAGGGTGCCAGTCCTGGCTGGTCAGATGAGGGGATTGCCCGGTCGCGTAACTGGAGGAGAGTAGACGAGCACCAGCGAAGCGAGCGAATTTCCAGGTGGACGTGACGCAGAACACACCGAACGCAGTTAGCATTCCGTCTGCCGTGCGCCGTTCACTTCGTGAGGTGGTATTTGTGCGTCGGTGACACGTTATAGATCTGCTGAGCCGCCATGCCGACGCGTACGTCCTCTGACAGTGCACGTGTGTCGGGTGCAGTGTCTGGCAGCCGGCAGACCGTCTGCACGGCGACAGGACGGGACGGGTCCGTGGCTGTGGCCCGCCGGACGATGACGGCCAGCGACGACGTGTCGGCCGGTGCCCCCGAGCGACCGGGTCGCTCGGAGACGGAAGAGTCCGCGAGTCCCGCGGTCGCCGCCGGCCCGGCCGGTCCGGCCGACACAGGGGACGCTGGCTCGGCGGACCGCACCGCCACGGAAGACGACGACTGCCTGACGCTGCTGGAGCTGGACGCCGTGTACACGCAGACCCTGGCCGACCTGCTGGCGGCCGACCCGCTGCTCGGCGACCTGCCGGCGTCGCTGACCCCGGCCGAGGTCAAGTCGCTGGTGGCGCTGGAGCACGGCACCGCCATGGCCATACTCATCAACCGCTGCAACAAGGTGGGCGACTGGCCGCTGCGTGACCAATATAGTCGATGCGGCCTAAATCACTAATAACTAACTGGGGACGAGTGGTCTAGGGGTAAATTGCTCGCCTCACAATCGAGATATTGCGGGTTTGAGTCTCACCTGTCTCTACTCTTCGCCCGCGAACAATCGGCGTGAGATATTTGCGACGCTACATCGCTCAACGGTCGATGTGTCGTAAAGCCAATAACCAACCAACTAATAACTAACTAAGGTGGGCGCCTCGGCTCGCGCTCATGCGTGTGCTAAATAACTGACGCCTTTTCTCCCTTTTTGCTTATTCTGCTGTCGAATTGGTACCTTCTCCAGTAGCTGATTCCGTTCGGTTGCACGCACCGAAGCCGACCTTCGGTACAAGCCGGCACCTGAGCTTTTGGTGTTGTCGGTGAAACAGTAATGGAAATGTTGGCGTTGCCTTGCAAATAGTTCTAGATTGACTTTCTAATCGTAACCAAATACTGGCATTCACTCTGAATTTGAAGAGCCACCAAGCTACTTTCGAAGGAAGTGACAAACTTGGACAACTATTTCAGGGTACACCCAGCCCTTGTCATTGGTGTAGGCCAGTGTTGGATTTTCACTTCTCGGTCTTGGATTCGGAGTGTATAATTTTTTGGCTTGCCAAAGTATGGAGTGTATAATCTTGAGAAGCACTATGTTATGGGGTGTATAATTTCCCAGTTTGCCAAATTATGGGGTGTATGTTGAACAGTGTCCTAAAGTTACTTCACCATTAACTGTGTGGATGAAGGAAGAAGTTGCTTGGGAATAGTGAAAAATTGGAAGAAAGTAAAGGATTGCTACTCAAGGATTAAAAAGTGGAATGCCTTTCACTTCAGTTACATGCATTTTACATTATTTATCAGTTGTGTGCGTCATGACTGCCCATACATCATGTGGCAAAATGGTAAAAACCTAAGACGAGGATGAAATAGCACAACTCCATTAACTGTGAATTTCCAGGGCACATGGTGAATTATTTTACATTGATGTTGAAGCACCAAGTAACGGAGTATATACATTTTATATATAACGAAGTATATACATTTTGAAAAATGCAGTGATGTCTCCTGGAATGAAGAACAAAAACCCAGGGGCCTCGGTAGCCTAGATGGTGGAGCGTGGGACTCGAATCTCGCGGCCGGCGGCATTTGCAGTCCACCCACGACCAATCGGTGTGATATAGGGTGGCGGCGCTATGCAACCTTGCGGTTGAATGCGTCGTAAAATAACCCGATAATTCTTCTTCCTCAAGAATAAAACGCCTTTAAGTCATTTGTTAGGTTCTTATCCTGGTGTCTCACAGACAACCAGATGGGGTCCACCACACATCGTCGTCTGAAGTCATCCACGTTACGTGAATGACTTATAAGGCAACTTCCTGAGCATTGGGAGGTAAAATGATCACAAAAGCATACTTAATCGATGTCAACCAAGTTCATATATCAATACCTGCCACTCCCAGCATAGGTACCAACACCGCACAACTAATACAAATTCACAACATACCTCGAGAGCAGGACGTTCGTGCACCGCTGGGTCTAAAATGGGAGGGTCTAAAATGTTACTTCGGGATATGGGTTTCGGAATATATAATGGTTCAAGGAAAGTTATACTTGAACAATCCGTCTAAAATCTTTTATTCTCTCCACGATGAAATTTTCTTTTTTCAAATGAGAAAGCTGGAAAAAAAATATTGAAGTCAATCCTTATTAATATTAAATGTATTTCAATGCACTTTTTAGTTCATGTCTGGAATGTTTAGTAGAAGCAAGGAATTCCTTGGAAGGATGAAAAGCGACTAGACGGGCGGGCAAATTGCTGCTGTAAAACAGACTATCTTCACGGACGAGCGGAAATTAGCGTCTCATTTCGCGCCATGATTGCTATGAAATACCAAAAAATGAAAATAAGTTAGAGAAAACTGCCAAGAGAATTACAGGGAACTTTTTTTTTCAATTAATAATAATCAGGTCTGCGGGAAGAAATTAATCATTGGATCAGAATGAGGCTTATAAGAGTGTAGAGGATTAGGTCAACACACGTAAATCTGAATTTGTCCGGAGTGGGGAAACCTAGCGGTCGGAGTGGCATGAATACAACTATTCCCGCTTGTTGATGAAATTAGGAAACAATACAAGTCATGAAATCGAAAGAAGGTGAAATTTCTGGTTCTATGGGTCTTCATTTTGGAGCAAAGTGTTAGCAGGTTTTAGGAACGTTTTGGTACCATTCAGGCAATTTTCATGGGGAAAATCCTTCCGATATCTTATGTATATCGCTCCTGACTTTGATGCAGAACATATCATTCTCCAAGGAACCAAGAAGAAATGCATTATCCATGGCTTTTCGTGGCAATGGTTCAAATAGCTCCGGCCGGAGTGGGAGATGGAGAGCGGTGAACTCATTGAATCCAAGAACGCGGTCGGGGCTGGTGAAGGTGAATTCCTATATTTGGTTAGCGGAGCGTAGTGGTTTTTTTTATTCAACGAAGGATTTTCTTTAAAGCTCTTTGCTGCCATCCGGATGGAATTGACTGCGTGTTTGGCTCGAGGTATGAGAGGTTGTATTATCTGACTATGTAGGTACCTACCTACTTACCTATATCAAATATCTTCGCGGTAATTCGAGTCATTGATTTGGATAAACCAAAGCTGTAAGCTTGTGTTGTGTGACGGGATATCTTCAGATAATACAAGGAGCAGGACATGATAATATTAATTGCTGCGATGTTTTGTCGACAAGCGTAGGAATGAACAAAACTGATTGCTTTGCTTTTGTCTGGAAAATCTTGTTTTAACTTACCACATTTTGAAGCGTGAATGTTTTTCTTTCAAAATGGGGCTGGGCCTCTTCAGTGCACATTGACTGCAGATATTATAGATATGCAGGCATTCAAGCATTATTTGTGCATTCATGAAATGTTCAGGAATTATTAGGTGCATCCTGTCCCCATTCTCCATTGAATACCATTATACTTTTAATATTTCTGGTCTGTGACTTTCTGAATGGACAAATTTGCAGTTTAAGGTGATTTTATTTCTTGAAATGTATTTTTCGTGCAATGATTATGAATGTGTTCATAATGTAGGTACTTACATGATGTGACCTCACATTTTTTGGCAAGTGCAGTTGGGTAGCAAAATGACACCAAAAAGTGGCTCGGGTTTGGTTGGGAAATATACCATGAAATGTGATGTTAAAAAGGAAGAAAAAGCTGCAGCCTAACTGGATGGAAGAAAGCCTTTTTTAATAAAAATTTTCCAACCAATTTTTTCCTTTAACAAATTAAAAGTAAATGGCCTATTCTAACCAAACAGCCTATGCTACCCCGAGTGTTTTTTAAAAATTCAAAAACTTTATTTTATAATCCTGAATGATTCTGAAAGTAATTTGATAAATGGATAACTTACAAACAAAAAATAATATAGCATAACTTAGCCAAACCTAATACCTTTGTATGGTTCATGGAGGCAAAATGTGTGTAAAGCATGTGTGGAAAAGTAATAGTGCCCATGACAATTCCTATGCTGTAACAAAACATGGCTCATATCCACCAGTATTTTGGAGATTTGGGGGAAGTGCTACATTTTATGGCTTACCAGTTGTGTGGATGCCACTCTAGCTCTTGGTGTTCATCCATACATTCTTCTGGGCACATCTGGACTCTGTTCTGATGTTTATCCACAAATGGACAACATACACATGAATGCATTGGTGGCTGTTTATTAATTCACCTGCACCTCACCAGAAATCGCACATGCACAAATGGAATGTTATAGAATGATATGGAAGATGGAATGTTCAGTGGCATTAAGATCATATTCAGACTGCAGTGATCCATATTTTGTCTTCCATTGACATATGTTGTACTTGTGCATGCTAGCAAACTGATATTCTTCCAATCTGGCTGGCATCTCATTTTTGGCTCCACTCCTGCCTCCTCTTGGAATGTGCCTACAGATGACCCAAAATATCAAATGTGTATTATCCTCAATTATACTGGAAACTTCATGTGGTAGGGGACCCAGTATGTCTCCCAGAATCTTCCTCTCCACCCAAGTTATCACTATTGTATAATGACATCTAGCTGTCTTGCTAGTAAAGTATGTCTTCATCCAGCAATGCAAGGAGTGTATTTTTTCCGGAGTGTATAATTCTTTGGATTGCAAAAGTTCCAAAAAGGGCCACTTTTCCAATGCTGGTGTAGGCTCGTGCATATTTGTCTCCGCCAATGCAATTCCGATTTGCACGACTTGGCACCGGGTGCGCAAAGTGACACGAAATATTTTGATTGAAGCAGACGCTTGCAGGACCAGTAGTTCTGCGAATATGGTCAGCCTAAAATATGTCGACATACCCTTTTAGACCAGTTGCACCTGTCGCTGGACCTTCGTGGTAGGATTTAGACCCAGAGCTACACGGAATATTCAAAAAATGTGTCTATGTATGGGCCATGTCGCAATGCTGTGTAAGCTTTACTACGGACTATCGGCAGTGCCCCCCGTGGGACACGTTTGAATGCAAGCCACCCATTCATTTTTAGTGGCGCAAGTTGATCACTTTTAATTACATCTCAAGGAACTGAAAACTAGTTTGAACACCTTGACATCACGGCTAATAGTATCCGTGGCGACATATATAGCAATCGATGAGCCTTTCTACTTCTAAGCTAATGGTTCATATGTCCTGAAACACCCCAAAAACGTTGACATTGTTCGAGCAAGTGTTCGTTTTATTGTCGTTTCACTTTTTGGTCTACTTTGTATGGATAGGCGCATCGGAGGCAGGCTGGGACCCGGCCTCCCCTTGATTTTAAACATTAAAAATGCGAGGTTCTAGAACCTGAAGGTGGCCGAAACCTCTGGCTGGGTTGTTTCGGATGTCAGATCAGTCAAGTCAGTTCTCAGACAAAAGCAAGCCTGCGACCGTTACGACCTAAGCGCAGCCAGCGAACCAGAGGGCGGTAGCCGAGGCCTGCTTATCGGTCGGACATTTTGTAAAGAGATATTGAAAACTTTCAAACAAAGGACAATCCTCCTCGCTTAACAATGCGCTTTCCCCCACAAACGAATGGTTCTTGCGAAATATAAGGCCAACCCTGCCGAATTCCCGTCCCCGCTTAACGGAGAGCGCTCCAAGGAGCGTCCTCCATCTTAGGCTGTCTTATGAAAACCCTGGCTGCTCCCTGCTGATATGTATTGTTCTAGCTGAAGCAATTATGAAATTGTCACTTGGACCTTATTTATTCCATGATGAACGTCCGTTCGATTGCATTATTTGTCCGCATGGTACTGGGTGGGATAGCATGGTATTGTGACGTTACACGAAGGTCGTTAGATACGAAGGCGAATGGCAATACCACTGGCAATACTACTTCCAGTAAATTATCCTCTCATTGTTTTTATCATTTGGGAATTGAATGGTGCTGTTTGATGACGAACTGCTCTGTGAGAAAGTGTTCAAAATGTGTGGGAAAGTGCAAACTGAGTTAATGCTTCAGGTTTGAAGAAAAATGTATTCTCCGCATTCGATTGACCAATGATTTTCCTCACACATTTAACATTACAAAGCATACATATATGCCCTACAGCTGCTGACCTGACCTGATCTGACCTGTCGCCAGCTAACCCGGGTCATCGTGGAGCGGACTGCCACTGTGCGTGACCTCAAGATGGCCCTGCGCAGTACCGTCGAATTGGAGCAGGTAAGGTCTGGGTGGGTGCGACCTGGTTCGATCCCTACAGTGGGCTATTTTATTTTTAACTTAATATTAGTTTTAATGCTCCGGTACTCCGAGCAATCTCCATTTAAATATGTCCATCAATACCCTGCCAGATTTGGAGAAGATCACGTTCCGCGCTCTCCTGAGTCGTGGTCCGGTGTGCAGACTCGGCCTCGCCGCGACAGTTTCCCGTGTTGGCCGTCAGGAGCGCGAGTGTCGCCGCCGGAAGCTCAGCTGGCGCTACGTGTGGCGCGCCAACTGGCTGTGTTTCGCCGGCCGCCAGCTGAAGGACGACAACGCCCGACTGTCCGACCTGGGGCTGACCAACAAGAGCGAGGTGTGCTTCGTGCCGCGGATACGCGCCAAACGCGGCCAGCTGGCCAAAAAGGGCGGCCAGCTGCAGTGACGACGGCGATGATGGGCGCCTGCATCGCTCAATAATCTGAAAGTGTAGTGATTACGTCACTGAAGGATGGTAAGGTGTGACGTTCGCATAGCTAAATAATGTCAAAGTTTAGTGATGGGGTCACTGAGTGGTGGCTAGGTGCGATGTTGGCATCACAAAGGAAGGTCCAAATATAGTGATGACTCCACTGCAGTGACAACATGCGGTGTGATGCCTACATCGCCAAAGGCTGCCTAGCGTAGTGATGGCATCACTGGAAGGCGAAAAGGTATGGTGATGTCGCAGACGGGGTTGAACATATATTTTGAGATCATTGACGTTGTGAAGGAAAATATCGCATTCTGAGATGGGCATTATAGGTGTATTTCTCTTCGTCATAGTTTAGCTTTGTCCTTGCCAGCCCATTTTTGGCATTATACCAGCAGTCAATAAGTTAACAGTCATTGTCGAGCAGCACCATTCTCCTCCCAGCACAAGTGAGGTGAGAAAATTTGTCTGCAGAACCCAATGATTGTGATAACACATTTCATAAGAGCTTATTTTTCCCACCCTGGCCAGAGACCGGTGACTAAGTGCTGTCGTGATGTCGCTGAAAGCTGGCCAGGTGACCTAATGTCATTTGCTAACGTCATTAAGCCCTGGATCTATTTGTCAACGGTTGTCGTGACTAGGTATCTCTGTGCCTCGGGTGGTTCGAGGTTGGCATCGAGAAGCTTTCAACACAAGCAAAATGCATCCTAACAATTCAGCAGCAGTGTCCTGGCAAGCTATCTCATTAGGGGTGGCTGGGGGCGCGGTAGCCTACGGTTAGCGTGTAGACACGCTAGACGGACCTGTCTCGTTATCTCTGGTCTTGGGTTTGCGGTTGGCATCGACAAGGATTGGTTTCAACACATCTTGATAATTCGGCGCAAAAATGTCCTGGCGCCATCCAGAGGTGGTTGGAGCGGCGATTGCCAAACCCCTATGGTGTCTCGTTACCTCGATATCTCGAGTTCGAGGATGACACCGAGAAGGGCCAGTTTAAAGCAAGCAAAAAAAAATTGGCAGAATTCAGCAGCAGGATTTACTCTGGCATCGAGACGAGCCAGTTTATAAACAAGCAAAACAAATCTGGGGAATTCAACAGCAGGATGTACTCCGAACTAAAAAGCAAGATAAATAAATTTGATATGTATGCAGCTCTTCCAGCAGTATTCTAAGAGAAACTCTTGAGTAAATATATTACGTTTCAGCCTCGGTGCTAGTGCGGGCTGCAGTGTGTGACCTTATCAGATGACGTTGCCAGATTAGGTCATCCAGTGTCCAGCGTTCACTTGCGGACTGATTTGTTGGTCATCGTTGGCCATATGCTGTCAACATAGATGACACAGTACTTCTAGTTTGACATGGCATATATAACGCTGTTTTCCCCGTTGTCCAAGCATGCTTAGTTCTTGATGTAGCGGGGCTAGTCACTATGCAATAGTAGCTTTGATCTCTATGACCTGGCATGTGTCAGGTCGCATCCGTCGATGTCCAGCAATGCACATCTGAATCAGTTTGCAAAGGCTAACCAATGCCGTATTGTGATCGGAAGGATAACAATTATCTCGGAATCTGCTCGCAGGATAGCATGTCCGGGCGTTGTGCCTGATGGAATCATCCTTAACATTTGGGTCTGACATTTTTCATTGTTTATTTTTCACAAATGTAGCTTTTGGCAACACTTCAGGCAATCGATTTTGAATGAGCGGGACAGTTACGGTTAACAAATGAAGCCCAAAAAGATTGAACATTTCTGATAGACAGAGGCCTATTCTGTCTGGTATGTACCATGCATGTTGGACGGTTCATTTCTTTTCAACGGCAAAATCGGGGTGAGAAATTTACGAATCAGAATATTTGTCCTGGGGAAGCTGATCACATGATAACATGTTTGGGGTTGTTCACGTGCCTGATATAATTATGTTCGACTTTCGGTCTGAAATATTTCATTCGTTACTTCCCCTCTCCCCCGTAGACCACCTATTAAAAATCCGCCTTGTTCGAACCTGTCCCGATACACACAGCGCTGCGCCGTACCCATTACACAACATGCACAATGTTCGGACTTGTCTCGACACACACAACGCTGCGCCGTACCCAGCCGTGTATTTTCTCCTCCTCTGGCTTCACACGGGAGAGAGACGTCGCGGCTGCCAGCCTAGGCTGTGTCACGCGTCGGTGGAGGCCTCGACACTGCCGCCGAGGTCAACAGTGGCCGTAGGAGACGTCTGACACAGACACCTCCGGAAGGCATTGGGGAGGCAAATCACACATAGTCAGAAGCGCATCAGTGCACGTGAAGACACACATCCGGCGCTGTCCCTCCCCTTCGGTCCCCACGTCGTCCCGTCACTCCGCGCCACACCGATGCTCAATACTTCTGAGCTTCGAACTATCGAACGCCCCCCCCCAGATGAGGGACCAACTTTACGCGGTGGGGGGAGGGGGGATTGAGTGCCCCAATGACCCGGCGACCATCATACCGGCGAGGGGTGAGACTAGGAGTGCCTCACTTGTCCTTCCGTCCATACGCTCCCATTCCAACGCCTATCTCATCCCAACATTCATGTCCTTCATCCGGCCCTGCAACACGAACTATCCCTACTATGAGCAGGCAGGTCAACTTCCCCGGTCCTGCCCACAAGCTCAGTTTTATCGGGGTAGCCGCGCCTCCTCGGCCCGCCCCCGGGGTTGACGGAGTCCTGGAGGTTGAGGTCCCCCGCCGCACGGTGCTAGTTGTGACGGGGGACCAACACACCTCTTTGGTCCCGATATCCTGGAGGGGCGGGCGTGCCCGTGGGGCCTCACGCGGGCCAAGTGGCTAGTCGCCTCGGGCCAGGGACCTGGGATTATTCCCAGTGTCTGCCGGCCCGGCCGGCTGGGGTCAAGTGGTGGGCGGTGCTGGATCCCCGTTGGGGTGGTGAGTATCTCTCTCCCGGCCGGGCAAAGGTGCCGGATAGCTCCTCGAGCGCATGGCGACCTCCTGTTCGCGGGACTCAGGCGTCCCCCAGTAGGGCCCCTAAGGGGTGGGGCGCCCGAGAAGCCGAAACAACAACATTTCATGGCATTCACTAACCAAAAAAATCCCTCCTGGCCCCTCCCGTAGGGGCCAGACCAAACCTTCCCTTCTTGGAGATCGAAACCGCCCCATCGGACGTTCCCCCGGCCCTCTAGTCCTCGTCTTTAGAGGAAAACACAAAAGTCTTACGTCTCTATCCCCATTTCAGAGGAAAGAAGGATGCGACAGATTCGGTGAGATTGTGAGTTGCCAGAAGTTGAGGGACAGTGCACTGGAGGTGGAATTTGCTGAAGCAGAGCAGGGAGGTGTTGCACTTACAATGTCTGAGTTCGTGTACGGTATGCGAAAGGACGGTAAGGAGAAAGAAACGATCGAAATCACTGTGGAACCTCATAAAACCAAAACCACCTCGCGTGGGATTATACATTGCTTTGATTTAAGGGATGTGTCCGAGGACGAAATCGTGGGTGGGCTCTCAAACTTTGGTGTGATTGGCGCGAGGAAAATGAAAGTAAAGAGAGGAGCATATCTCATTATGACAAACAACGTTATCCTGACATTTAACAGGACAGATTTACCTCCGGAGATACGAGTGGGTTACGTACGGGTTAAGGTACGAGAATTTCTTCCCAGCCCCATGCGTTGTTTCAAGTGCCAACGGTTTGGACACACTACCAAATTTTGCTGTAACCGGCTCGCGTGCAGCAGGTGTTCCTCCCCTGAACATTCCGGTGAAAATTGCATATCCAAAAACCTGTTCCGTGTCAACTGCGGTCAAGGACAGCATCCCCACACCGCGTACGACCGCACATGCCCGAATTATATTAAAGAAAGGGAGATTATCTCAATACAGCACACCAGAAAAATCACATTTAGATAGGCCAGGGATCTATATGAAGCATCACACCCCAGGATTTCTTACTCGGCAAAAACCAAATCTACCTTGACGACCACACAGTATATACAACCCAACAAGGCATCTGAGCTGATATCACACCTAACAGCCCCTACTTCGAGCTTTTGCAGTTCCACTCGAGACACCTGTTGCACAGAGGCAGCCAACACCAGGCGACTCGGAGCCCACATGTGTCCCACCCACCACGTGTGATCGCGATGACAACGCACCAGATGTGTCTCGGCCAACATTGGCAAGCGGGGAGTGGATTCAAGTCCAACGGACCAAGAGGCCTGTTCGGTCCTCCCCGCCAAAGCCTTCCCCGTCACCTACCCTGAAATCCCCACCTCATACATCCTATCCGTCCTCCAACCTCCCATCAATCCCTCCACGCACCACCACCACCACCTCCAAATCCTTCTTATCCACATCCTCCCTTCCCGAATCCAACCCTCTCCCGCACCTCCATTACCGTCACGCAGCACCCACCATACAATCCATATCCGACGAAAGCTTCAAGCACCAAGAAGCCGAAAGGCGTGCCCGCGAGGCCAAGCGAGCACGACTCGCCCAGATGGAGAGGACCCGAACGAGTGGACATCAAGTGACGGACAAGTCTCTTCCCCCAAGGCCGGCCACCCCATCGCTGCGACGTCGAGTGGAGGGACCGGCTCCGTCAGACAAGATGGGCCCTCCTCCTCCTCCACCCCGTTTGTGTCCCCAGAAAAGGGGAATGCCACTGTCGAGCTCCCCACCAGGGGAAGCGTCTCCGCGTTCTCGCCCCAGGACCCAGTCGCTGGAACATAGCCAAGATGAGCTAGCGGACTCCATTCCTGGGCAAGGAGCGCGGCTTTAACCCCCTACGCAATTTTCTAACCAGTGACCATTGTATCATGCGACTTTTTATGGAGAAGCCATTACTGGCTATATATGTGATATTTTTCGAAACATGCTTTAGGACTTAAACCGCCCACCATGCAGACTTTTTTTTTTTACAATGGAACTAGATGTTTTAGAGCGAGTGTCCAAGAACTCTAGAGAGTTCTTAATCAGCAATGCCCAGCAATAGTATGCCTGCAGGATACAAAACTTAGACCAGAGCACAATATATCCATTAAAGACTATTCTGTCTTTCGTAAGGTTGTCTTAGTTAGCATCATTGCTCATGGTGGGGTGCTTCTGGCTGTACACCACAGCGTTCCTGGAAAGAAATCGCGCTGACAACCACCTCACAGGCGGTGGCCGCACGTATCCTTCTGAACCGTCACGCTCTTACTGTCTGCTACCTGTACCTCCCCCTGGTGTTGTATTTCCAATCAATGATGTGGAGAAGCTCTTCTCTCAATTAACGCCTCCCCTCCATCTTTTAGGATATTTTAATTCCCATAACACTATATGGGGCTGCGCTAATACTAACTCTCGTGGGCGTCTCTTGGAAGACTTCATTCTACGGACATCTCTTTGCATATTAAACACTGGAGCAGGTACCCATTTAACCTCCCATCAAGTCTTACTTCGGCTTTGGATCTTAGTCTCGTGAGCCCACAGCTGGTTAACAGTTTTGAATGGTCGGTTAACGAGGACTCACTGGGAAGCGACCATTTTCCCATCTGGCTACATTATCAAGGTAGCCCGATATTGGGACAACGACCACAGCGATGGAACTTTAAAAACGCGGACTGGGAAATGTTTGAAGACCAGGTACAGCGTGTTTTTTGTACACACTATGATCAACCACCAATTTCAATGGAGACATTTACTTCTCTCCTAGAATGTGCATCAAGATGCATACCCAGAACCACTGTGTCCCCTAGGCGTACCCCAGTTCATTGGTGGACGCTGGAGTGCCGGATGCCATCCGAGCGAGGCGACGCGCATTTAGAGCTTTCAACCGTAACAGTACCACCACAAATTTAATAGAGTTTAGACGTGCTAGTGCTTTCGTGCGGCGTACGATAC
Organism: Imbricaverruca yamaguchii; assembly: GCA_034440575.1. Classification (NCBI taxonomy): domain Eukaryota; kingdom Metazoa; phylum Arthropoda; class Thecostraca; family Neoverrucidae; genus Imbricaverruca; species Imbricaverruca yamaguchii. The sequence goes on along the minus strand of JAOTOL010001464.1, from coordinate 988,296 downwards.
AGGAAGCAAAGCGGTCATCTTGGCGTGAGTATGTGAACTCTTTGAGCCGCTTTACTCCCCATTCTCTGATCTGGTCCCGGATGGATGCCACGATAGTCCCCCTTCTTAAACCTGGGAAAAGCGGTACCGAACATTTGAACTACCGCCCAATATCCTTGACATCTGCCCTTTGCAAACTATTGGAAAAGATGGTCAGCGTTCGCCTCATGTGGTTCCTAGAAAAACACGACCTTGCCAATTACCAATGCGGTTTCCGAAAAAAAAATAGAAGCACCACTGATCACATTTTATCTCTAGACACCGAGGTAAGGGTTGCTTTCCATAAAAAACGCCATCTGGGGGCCGTTTTCTTCGACATCGAGAAAGCATATGACACAACATGGCGTCACGGAATCCTCATGAAACTCGTAAATAAAGGAATATATGGTCGCATGGAAATTTTTCTGCAACATTTTTTTAAAGAAAGATTTCGGGTACGCATTTGCTGCCATTTCTCCCGCTGGTTCATCCAGGAAAACGGTATCCCACAGGGAAGTTTTCTCAACGTTCCTCTATTCGGTATCATGATCGATGATATCGGCGATTCCATTCCGCAGAGCATGGGGCGATCACTTTTCGAAGATGATTTTGCCATTTGGTCTTGCGCTTCACGAACACCAGCATTACAACGGCAGTTGCAACTAGCAGTTTCACGCCTGGAAAAGCTGGCAAACGCCAATGGATTTTCATTCTCTGCAACGAAAACTGTCGCCCTCAATTTTTCTCGTCGCCGATCATGAATATCATGAACACCGAAATTAAACTTTACGGCAGTACACCCGTTCAACCCGTTGTGCGATTTCTGGGGGTGGAATTTGACCGTCTTACATACTTGCACCACCTGAAAACTCTACGTGGAAAATATTTTAGCGCACTGAATATCATGAAATGCGTTGCTCGTACATCTTATGGTGCTGATCGAGATACGCTTATGCTGTTGTATCGTTCTCTGATACGTTCAAAACTTGACTACGCAAGTTGTATCCATGACGGTGCTGCTGCAGCTAATAAGCATATGCTTGACACCATCCACCACAATGCTATCCGCATTGCAACTGGCGCATTTCGTACTTCACCCACGGTAAGCCTTCTAGCAGAGGCGCATGAGCCGCCCCTCTGCCTGCGTAGAGAAAGGCTGGGTATGCGCTACGCTTGCAAACTTTGCCAGCTTTGCTCATCCCGCATACACACGTTTTCTCGCGACGGCCGGCGACCATTTTCCCCGCATATCGAAACTTGAGTGTCACTCCGTTCGGTGTACGCGTGCGTGAACTTTTCCGAGAAAGCCGGGTCAGACTCCAAGGTATCAGGGAAGTCGAGCACACAGAGAACCCCCATGGGAGTTGATCGCACCAGAGGTGGATTTATCCCTTGGTAGGACCAGGAAAGCCGATGTCTCCCAGGAAGAGTTCCGCTCGCTCGCCCTTGAACGCATCGCTTCATTTCATGAATGGGTGACTACATATACCGATGGCTCTAGAACTGATGATGGTGTTGGCAGCGCATTCGTTTGTGGCACCGTCACCCGATCATTTTCCCTCCCGAAGCACGCATCTGTACACTCACCGGAACTTGTAGCCATTTTGAAGGTCATATGCTATATCGAAGTGTCAGAAGGTGTTCGCCATGCGGTTTTCAGACTCTTTAAGTAGTCCTAGCCGTGAAAACATGTTATCCCTCCAACCCACTTGTGCGTGATATTCTAAGGTGTCTCACTGCTGTGCACCGCTTGGGACGGCGAGTGGTTCTGTGTTGGCTTCCTGGCCATGTTGGAATTGCTGGGAACGAGTTGGCGGACGCTGCGGTGAGGCGAGCAGCGCATTCCCCGTGCACCCGGTCGCTGCCGCTTCCCGCCACAGACTATTACAGACAGGTTTCAGTCTTTCTCTTGGAAAAGTGGCAAACAATGTGGGACGAGACCAGTGCGAACAAGCTGGGAGACATCAAGCCACGTTTGGAACCATGGAGTTCGTCCCATCATATGCATAGAAAAGAGGTGACATTATGTCGCCTCCGCATAGGGCACACTTACGCCACGCACGGTTACCTGCTGTGCGGCGGCGACAGACCCCAGTGCGCTAGATGTTTATCACCACTGACAGTGCACCATGTTTTGATCTCGTGCCCTGTATACGCTGACGAGCGTAGACGTTACTTTGGATCTCTCCAGATGGTTTCGCTTGACAGCGTTCTTAGTGACGGCTCTGCCGTTGTCCAATCGGGACACCTGATTAATTTTTTATCCGAAGTGTCGTTCTTAACTATATATCACCCTCATCGATATGTGTGATATGTAAACTTGGTAACAAAGCATGGCGACGAACTTCGGGACAACTGTTTCGCTTTTTATCGAATGTTGCCTTCAAAGCGATTTACACACCACTGACGTGCAGCACCATACGCTCGGAACCATGGCATGTCGCTCCAACTGATTTTCGCTTGCACTTGCTCTTGCTATTTCACCGTTTCACTGATGTTACTCCCATTTCACTCTTCCACTGATGTGTGCTCTTTCTGTTTCACTCATGTTGCTCCCGTTTCACTGCTCCACTGATGTTTCCTCGCGCTTGCTCTTTCTGATTCACTGTTTCACTGATGTTACTTCCATTTCATTGTTCTGCTGTTTGCTCGCGCTTGCTCTTTCTGTTCCACTTATGTTACGCCCGTTTCACTATGTCACTGATGTTACTCCCGTTTCATTGTTTCACTGATGTTTGATAGCGCTTGCTCTTTTCTTTCACTGTTTCACTGATATCTGCCCGTATTCTGAATGTTCGTATACTACTGTTGGCACCAATCATCATAAGCTGTCGATCTAGCATTGTTATGGGCGCTCTATGACCGAAGCAGTCGAAGCGCCCCTAAGCCCAAATAACTAACTAACGAACTATCGAACGATGATACGAGTAACCAGCAAAATAAAATTTAACACTTGAGATTAATTTTCGCTGAATTGATGACATCCGATTACTCGGAACACAGCAATGGACGTACGCACCATGTGGAAAATTAGACAACACACATTAGGCATTCTATAGCATTGCAGGAATCCGTACAACACGCCTGTGTTCGTAAAAAAGAGGCGCGCACTCCTGCTGCTCCCCTCTCCCTGCCTGTGGGATTATATATGAGCAGGCAACATAACTGTGTGAGCAAAAGTAGCTCGCGCATGTATGTCCTTTGATTGATTATTTGGGTATAAGGGCGCGCCGACTACTAGGTCATTTAACGCCCATAACTGTTAATTGTTCCCAGGGTAGCTATGACATCCCTCATATTACAAGCATTATCTTTTCTGGCGTATCTAGATGTTAACGCCCTAGGTAAATAACGTAAAACTTCACATCGCATAGGAAGCTGAAGAGCCTTCCGGATTCCACAACCTGTGATTTGTCGCCTAGCACTGCTAGGAGTGAGTGAACCTGGTCACTCCCGAAATACCGACGGCGCTGAAGGCAAAGCCTCGGGCATGAAATTAGAACGTGGCTAACAGTTAGTACTGCTCCACATCTAGAGCACAGTGATTTATTTTCACCACTAAGTAAGTAGCCATGGGTGGCGTAAGTGTGACCTATTCGTAGACGGCAAAGCGTCACCTCGTTTAGCCTTGTGCTACGCGAGCATGACATCCACTGGCCCAGTACGGCTCAATTGTTTGTAATTTATTGGAAACAAGCGTATCCCAACTCGCTTGCCACTTGTTAGAAAAGCTAAGATACCTGAATTATAGTCCTTGGCGGGGATTGGGAGTGCTCTCCGCAATGGGGCGTGTACCGCTCCCCTAGCAGCACGATCGGCTTGTTCATTGCCTGCGATACCTATGTGGCTAGGGATCCAACAGAAGTGGACGATTTTTCCTGCGTTATCTAATATAGTCAGGCGGCATAAGATATACACTAATGGGTCAGTGGGATTAAAACCGGTAAGTGACAGAAGGCTGCTCAACGAGTCGGATAAGATGACATGATTCTCATAGGTCTCGACCTCTATGAAAGCAAGTGCTTTGTATATTGTAACGAGCTCTGACGTGTAGACGGATACGTGCTTTGGTAACGTGAACGATCTAGTGGCTGTCTCGCACACAAACGCACTTCCAATCCCCAGCGTCTGTCTTTGATCCGTCCGTAAAAAATTTGGCGTGGGTATTATAAAATGTCGACACGTGCTCCAAAGTTCGTGCTCGAAACTCATCTGCCAGAATCCCCTTTGCGGGTGTCAGCTAAGCTGATATCTATCCTCGGTTGTAACGAGAGAAGTCTCCATGGGGGCGTCACAACAAGCGGGACACGTTTAACATTGCGAACACGCATGCATGCCCAGCCGGGGCAAAACATGTGAAGATTGACCTCCAGAAAACCCCGACAGCATAAGACACCCAGCTGTCTGTCACGCTGCAGACGAGCTAGATCCATATCAAATCACAACACGCAGTGTAGAATATCAACGGCCGACAACATTATATGGCGATCGAATACTACGGATCCAATAGGCCAGTGCTGTCCTGCACCGCGTATGGCGGCCGTTGATGCTGGCTTGTCTGGCCACCCGGCGGACGGACGACGCCGGTCAGTTAGTTATTAGGGCTTTAGGGCGCATCGACTACATTGGTCATGTAACGCCCATGACGACACCGGTCGTTGAAGATTCAAGCTTCCATAATACTGTTGCTAGCTGCATAGTGAGACCGCAGAATCGGAAAATCACACCTTTTTTACACCAACCTCACCTCGCCAGCGGACTGCATACGGGCCGACAATGGGCTCAAAACAAGACAAATCAACACCGAGTCTACATCACACAAGTCTCAACAGCAGCGTGAGTCAATGCAACATTCACCAGCTATTAAATAAGCTAAAGAACTAAATTCCGGATCGTATAATCAAAGTCCTGCAACCAATGGTCGATATGTGGTTAGCTGCCAGTTGACATTTCCTCGATCACTGGCCACTGGCGGGGACTGGGGCCATGCCGCCTTTGGAGGTAGCACATTTTCTGGAGCAAAACTTGCACAAATGCTTAAAATTTATGTATTTTATGAAGAAAATGGTATGATAAAACAACCCTTGAATTGATAGTGATGAACACTGAATGGACATTTACCAATATAAAACTATTCCACAGGCGACAGCAAAAGTGAGTTCCAGATTCAGCCACTGGAGGCTCAGACTGCAACACACTACTCGTCGCATGGTGTGAAACGTGCAACACACGCACACCCCAGACTACACCACAAACGACAGACCAACACAAACTGTGGAAAACAGCAAATCGATACAACAGCGGAGAAAACCCGACAAGCGAAGAAGGCACCGCAAAAATGGAAAAGGGACTAGATAGAGCAGCAGATCGAGTCAGATCTACACAAACATGTCACCACAGGACATCAGATCGATTATTAAATCAGATCCTGTTGCTACAGAACACAGGCGGCTGCTACGAGCTGCAATGGAGACAAGAAAAACACACGGAAGGCACTCATCGCCATTGATCATGCTCGCACACATGACTGCAGCAAAAAAATCCACCCGCCAGCTTGACCGCGGGCGGGCGCGCGCTCGCACACACGCACATACATGAACCACGAACGAACGATCGGAGCTTCAATGTTGCCCAAAAATATCTGCACGCATAAACATGTACGTACACCAAAACGGTTCGAAATTTCGCGCCATCATCTCTTCTATGCACGTCAGTAAAATAATGGAAATCTGATATCACATTTCTTTGTTCCCATAAGTGGCCACAAGTAGCATCCAAATAATGACAAACCTATGCTCTGTTCAATGCACAGGCACCAACATTTTCGCTTAATCACAGTTCAAAGCATGCATTTGGAAATTCATGATGAATCAATCACACGCCAATCCTGCAGACACCTCAGTAAAAGCGGCTGGGAGCGCACTGTCACGACATACTACCGCACGTGCGGCCGATCCGCACCAGACTGGACGGACTCGGTGGTGCCAGCTCGCCGCCATTGGTCGCCCGGCGCGCATGCGCAGTGGGAGCTGTCGGCGCCAGACTGGCGCCGGAGGTGGAGCGGCGCGGCCGGCCGCGGTGCCAGACCCACTGCCGGACTCACTGCTGGACCCACTGCTGGACCCGCTGCCGGACCCACTGCCGGACCCACTGCTGGACCCACTGCTGGACCCACTGCTGGACCCGCTGCCGGACCCGCTGCCGGACCACCGGCCACCGCGCGCTGCCGCCCGCCGAGGCAGCTCGCTAGGCAGCGTGGTGAGAGAGAGAGAGAGAGAGGTGGAGAGCGCCGGCGGCAGGTAGCGTCTGGGCGGAGAGCGCCGTCAGGTCCTGCTGGCGGCGCAGACCCGCGCCGGTCACACCTGCCGGTAAAAGCGTCCACGACAAAGCCGTGTTTTCAGTGGGCAGCCCAGGATCAATCAGCGGTCAGGGTCTGCAGCGTCAGTCGCAGTGGCCGGCAGTGCTGAACCCGGCCGCTCCGCTCGGATGTTGGGTCAGCACAAACTACGCCATGCAGAACGTCACATTTGACCAGGTCCCAACAGAAGAAGATGGCTAAAACCAGTAACGCTGTCATTACTCTTGTGATGCAGGTGGCAGCCACACAAGGTTGGACCAGTCTAGGGAGCTCGGTTTCCCATACAATTTGGGCGGCCGCCGTAGTCACATTTCCACCATCTGAACACTTAAATATTTTTAGATAATACAAACGCAATATACCTATCAATAGCCGGCAACGGGAAAAGTTGATCAGAACGCCTGCCAGCGTATTTATACTATCTTGACTAATTGGATTCGAGTTGATAAGTATATTTTTTTTTAAAGAAAAGGCAATGCTCTAAACAAAAATGTTCCATTCATTGAGCAGACGAAGAACAAAACGACCTGTGCATGGTGGAAGATGAGAAGTGAATCTAGGATAGGCACACGACATTGAAAACCAGAACCAGGTGGAGCCATACGTGTTTAGCTTCACTCATTTCAATTATACTTGTTTATCTGCTATGGTTCACATGACATTGTGTGCAGACAAATAATCAAAGCTCCAGAGGATGAAGGCAAACATCTCCACTAAATGATAATTTCCAGGCAACACGAAATAATACCTTACATTGAAAGAGGCCATCGCAACATCCGAGAAGTGTCCCAGAAACCTTGGCAGGTACCAGTTGAGACTACTTCATCTACCGCAGCGACGGCAGCGGTCGGACTAGCAAGCTGTAGTCTTCTCACCAGTCGCTAGATGGATGTTTGCATGGGTCTCAGCACGGGGCGGAGCCGGCTCGACAGCATGGCATCCGTGTCCTCCAGACTGTCGGCCACGACCAGGTCAAGGTCACGGGACACACGCAGCACCAGAGCCCACTCAGGCATCCGTGTCCTCCAGACTGTCGGCCACGACCAGGTCAAGGTCACGGGACACACGCAGCACCAGAACCCACTCAGGCATCCGTGTCCTCCAGACTGTCGGTCACGACCAGGTCAAGGTCACGGGACACACACAACACCAGAACCCACTCAGGCATCCGTGTCCTCCAGACGCGGCCACGACCAGGTCAAGGTACCCCACACCCAAACCCCCTCCAGCACCGTGTCCTCAGACTGTCGGCCACGACCAGGTCAAGGTCACGGGACACACGCAGCACCAGAACCCACTCAGGCATGCCGAAAATTGCACATTGCATGCTATGTTACACTGCGTGTTACTTCGTCAGTACAAGTGCTTAACACAATACTCAGTATACATATTTAAAGAATACAGCCATCCGATAAAACTTAAGGCGCTAAAAACAACGCTCGCTTTCGATAATCACTTAATTAATTCGGGTGCTTCAAGAGACTCAAATCCTGTTTTGCCCGGACAGGGGAGACCAGTGCAAGCCGGCACTCCAACCAAGTGAGCTTATGGGGCGGCTGGCAGAATATGACAGCGAACCACGGTGGGTGACAGTACGTGACAACACACGACAATGTATGACAGCGTATGCCATTGTGTCGCAATATGCGATAGTACGTGACAGCATATGTCGGCATGCGACAGCATGCAGCGGTGCAACACAGCATACGACTATAGTTGGCCGTTACGGTTTTGGCGCGCCTCAACTGCACTGACTATCCAGCGCCCATGACGGTGTATGACAGTGCACGTCAGAAGGCACGACAGCGCTCGCCACTGTATGATGAGACGGCAGACAGTGATACGACAGACGGCACGACAGCGCTCGCCACTGTATGAGGAGACGGCAGACAGTGATACGACAGACGGCACGACAGCGCTCGCCACTGTATGAGGAGACGGCAGACAGTGTACGACAGACGGCACGACAGCGCTCGCCACTGTATGATAAGACGGCAGACAGTGATACGACAGACGGCACGACAGCGCTCGCCACTGTATGAGGAGACGGCAGACAGTGTACGTCAGGCGGCACGACAGCGCTCGCCACTGTATGAGGAGACGGCAGACAGTGATACGACAGACGGCACGACAGCGCTCGCCACTGTATGATGAGACGGCAGACAGTGATACGACAGACGGCACGACAGCGCTCGCCACTGTATGAGGAGACGGCAGACAGTGATACGACAGACGGCACGACAGCGCTCGCCACTGTATGATGAGACGGCAGACAGTGATACGACAGACGGCACGACAGCGCTCGCCACTGTATGATGAGACGGCAGACAGTGATACGACAGACGGCACGACAGCGCTCGCCACTGTATGAGGAGACGGCAGACAGTGTACGTCAGGCGGCACGACAGCGCTCGCCACTGTATGAGGAGACGGCAGACAGTGATACGACAGACGGCACGACAGCGCTCGCCACTGTATGATGAGACGGCAGACAGTGATACGACAGACGGCACGACAGCGCTCGCCACTGTATGATGAGACGGCAGACAGTGATACGACAGACGGCACGACAGCGCTCGCCACCGTATGATGAGACGGCAGACAGTGCTACGACAGACGGCACGACAGCGCTCGCCACTGTATGATGAGACGGCAGACAGTGGTACGACAGAGTGCGGTAGTGTGACACCGTACGATGCACGGTGCGACAGTGTATTTTAGTGCATGTCGGAGACCATGCGACAGCGCAGCGCGCCAGTACGACAGCTCACCCGCTGGTCTCCTCCACAGCGTGGTACATCAGCTGCTCGTGCTCCTGTGGAGCCACGGCTGCCGGCTGGTGTGACGCGTGCACACCTGCCAGGTTACCCGCCTCCAGACACTAGCGCACAGGTCACACGAGATCAGGTCACAGGTCACGTAACATGAGTACACACCCGAGGTGATACCCGCCTCCAGATACTGGCGCACAGGTCACACGAGATCAGGTCACAGGTCACGTAACATGAGTACACACCCGAGGTGATACCCGCCTCCAGATACTGGCGCACAGGTCACACGAGATCAGGTCACAGGTCACGTAACACAAATACACGCTCAAAGTGATACCCGTCTCCAGACATCGGCTCAACTGTCACGTGAGGTCAACTTACAGGTCACATGAGGCCAGGGGCGGGTACAGGGTGAGGGGCACTGTGGGCATATCCCCCATGAAAATTTGCCTCCATCAGGCAGGGTCGGTTGGTTGGTTATTGGGGTTTAGGGGTGCATCAAGTGCGTCGGTCATGCGGCGCCCATAACATCATCAGTCAAATAGTGAAATGCAAACAAACAGTTACAATGACATGTACAGAGGCGCCCATTCGGGAAGACTCGAGCGCAATCCCCATCGAATGTTTAAGTCGGAGACACCTCTGATAAACTCTCAGAGGTGAGAAACTCTGAGAAAAAGACGACATTTTCGTGTGCTCGAGTGTATCTTCCTCGTCCCCCCAGAATTTATCGGACAAGAGACGGACTTCAGTGCACCACTCAATATTTGTTTCAGCCATAGCCACCCCTGGGGAGGAAAGGGACATGCTCGCGGCACTTCGAATTATTCAGCCATAGGCTCTCCTCTGAAGAAATGGCGGCCATCCAGAGACGGAGTGGTCCTATGACAATACCTCGACGGGCCCATGAATGAGGTTAGTCCACACCTCTCACAGAACACCAAATCTGGTCACGTGTCGCACGAGGTCAAATCGCGGGTCACATGTCGCACAAAGTCACGTCATACGACACGGATCATGCGACTTGTCAGAGGTCACCCAGGATAGGTCGCGAGTCATGCGAGGTACGCTCATAACAGCCTCAAGCATTCTGAGACGTGGTCAGCTTAGGCGGTGGTACTCGTGGATTGTGTTCTGCGTACGCGTTATCCTATGCTCACGGCGACATATAAAGAACTATAGTTTTCACGGCATGATCAATGCTCATTCTACACATCACCTTGTCTCGAACACCTGCCAAGATTCCGCATACTATTCTGTCTTGAACACCCCGAGAAGGCGCTCGATATCACACAGCGTTGGCCGACGTTTGCACGCACGAAACGTATATGTATACCTCCATGCACCGCACGCACTTAGCCAGCAACAATCCTTAGTACAAAGCGAGTGCACGTCGACGGCCGGTCAATACAGACGCGTCGTCAGTCGCCATCGGCGCACTTGTCGGTGAAGGAGGCGCCGGCGCCCACCTGTGTCTGGAAGCTCTTCCGCAGCCGGCGGCGCTTGCGTGCCCCCGGGCAGAGTGGGCAGTACTTGCAGCGTCCGGTGGTATACAGGTAGACGGTCCAGAGCGCCGCGCCGGCGCACAGTAGAGGTACGCCCACCCACATGAACACCTGCCGACGGGATGTCTCGGTCACGCATCGGCGACACTGCCGTCACTCATACGGAACACACGCACCGGCAACACTGCCGTCACTCATACGGAACACACGCGCCGGCGACACTGCCGTCACTCATACGGAACACACACGCCAGCGACACTGCTGTCACTCACACGGAACACACGCGTCGGCGACACTGCCGTCACTCACACGGAACACAGGCGCCGGCGACACTGCCGTCACTCATACGGAACACACACGCCGGCGACACTGTCATCACTCATACGGAACACACGCACCGGCAACACTGTCATCACTCATACGGAACACACGCACCGGCAACACTGTCATCACTCATACGGAACACACGAACCGGCGACACTGCAGTCACTCACACGGAACACACGCGCCGGCGACACCGTCGTCACTCATACGGAACACACGCACCGGCGACACTGCCGTCACTCACACGGAACACACGCACCGGCGACCCCGGAACACACGCACCGGCAACACTGCCGTCACTCATACGGAACACACGCCCAACCGCGTCACCCACGAACACACGCCGTCACTCATACGGAACACACGCACCGGCAACACTGCCGTCACTCACACGGAACACAGGCGCCGGCGACACTGCCGTCACTCATACGGAACACACGTACCGGCGACACTGCCGTCACTCACACGGAACACACGTACCGGCGACACTGCCGTCACTCATACGGAACACACGGAACACAGCGCCGGCGACACTGCCGTCACTCACACGGAACACAGGCGCCGGCGACACTGCCGTCACTCATACGGAAACTCATCACTAACGGAACACACGCACCGCACACTGCCGTCACTCATACGGAACACACGCACCGGCGACACTGCCGTCACTCATACGGAACACACGTCCGGCGACACTGCCGTCACCGTCACTCATACGGAACACACGCGCCGGCAACACTGCCGTCACTCACACGGAACACACGCACCGGCGACACTGCCGTCACTCATACGGAACACAGGCGCCGGCGACACTGCCGTCACTCATACGGAACACAGCCCGGCGACACTGCCGTCACTAGAACACAGCGCACACTGCCGTCACTCATACGGAACACACGCACCGGCGACACTGCCGTCACTCACACGGAACACACGCGCCGGCGACACTGCCGTCACTCACACGGAACACACGCACCGGCAACACTGCCGTCACTCACACGGAACACACGTACCGGCAACACTGCCGTCACTCATACGGAACACACGCGCCGGCGACACTGCCGTCACTCATACGGAACACACGCACCGGCGACACCGTCGTCACTCATACGGAACACACGCACCGGCAACACTGCCGTCACTCATACGGAACACACGTACCGGCGACACTGCCGTCACTCATACGGAACACAGCCGGCGACACTGCACACGGAACACACGTACCGGCAACACTGCCGTCACTCATACGGAACACAGGCGCCGGCGACACTGCCGTCACTCATACGGAACACACGTACCGGCGACACTGCCGTCACTCATACGGAACACACGCGCCGGCGACACTGTCGTCACTCATACGGAACACACGCACCGGCGACACTGCAGTCACTCACACGGAACACACGCACCGGCGACACTGCAGTCACTCATACGGAACACACGCGCCGGCGACACTGTCATCACTCATACGGAACACACGCACCGGCGACACTGCCGTCACTCACACGGAACACACGCACCGGCGACACTGCCGTCACTCATACGGAACACACGCACCGGCAACACTGCCGTCACTCATACGGAACACACGGCGCCGGCGACACTGCCGTCACTCATACGGAACACACGCACCGGCGACACTGCCGTCACTCACACGGAACACAGGCGCCGGCGACACTGCCGTCACTCATACGGAACACACGTACCGGCGACACTGCCGTCACTCATACGGAACACACGCGCCGGCGACACTGCCGTCACTCATACGGAACACACGCGCCGGCGACACTGCCGTCACTCATACGGAACACACGCGCCGGCGACACTGCCGTCACTCATACGGAACACACGCGCCGGCGACACTGTCATCACTCACACGGAGCACAGGCGCCGGCGAGGCTGGCGAACATATTATTATATATTTATATTCACTTCCGAGTACATCCACGCAGCTGGTGGCTATTATTGCACAGGATGGATATGAATGAGCAAGTGAGCTGAATAGCTGAAAGGACGTAAGGATTAAGGACGTTGCATTCAGGAGGGTAGGTGTCAGGTCAAGGAATGGAAAGGTGCTGAGAAATCAATGGCAAGGATCGTCCATATAAATCATACAGTAAAAAGGAAGGATGAATAGTGATGTCCTTGTTCGGATTCATTCGTGCGTTGTCGTCTTAATTGCTGGTTCACCCTCTTCGTATCATACTGAATCCAACTTCCATTGACCGGTTTCATTTCTTGATTGTAGGTTTTTCTACGTGGTGAAAATTCTTCTCGATGGCAGCACAGTTTTCAGGTTTTCAGGTTGATTGCAACAATAGATCACGAGGATTCAAAATTCGAGTGCTTTTTAGCCATGCTTCTTTCGCACTTATTTTTGCCATTGAAGTAAACCTTTATTAAATATAAATTTGTATCCACACATGGCTCTCATCGGGTGCCATTGATGTCGTCACAAACTCCATGTGTGTTCAGCATGCACGTTGAAAAGCAAGCGTGCCAGATATGCCCTGCCTTATTTCATTCTGCCAAAAAATGACATTTTTTCAAGAGCGAGAGATATGCGCCTTTCCCCAGCGAACTCTTAACAAAAACTTCGTGCGGACACGGATGGAAACCAGGTACAGTTGTACCAGTGGCAGGAAGGAAGGTGGACGTCGAGGCACAATGACCTGGCATGGCCATCGAACTGGTACATGTGCAGGTGCCACGACACACCACCCTGGGTCATCTGCAGTGGTGGGGACATGGCACGAGCGCGTTGTTGGGTACACCGCCCTGGCACCTCTCAGGTGTTACTACACACCGCCCTGAGTCGTCTGCAGTGGTGGGGACATGGCACGAGTGGGTTGCTGGGTACACCGACCTGGCACCTCTCAGGTGTTACTACACACCGCCCTGAGTCGTCTGCAGTGATGGGGACATGGCACGAGTGGGTTGCTGGGTACACCGACCTGGCACCTCTCAGGTGTTACTACACACCGCCCTGAGTCGTCTGCAGTGGTGAAGACATGGCGCGAGCCGAGCGGGTTGTTGGGTACACCGCCCTGGCACCTCTCAGGTGTTACTACACACCGCCCTGAGTCGTCTGCAGTGGTGAAGACATGGCACGAGCGGGTTGTTGGGTACACCGACCTGGCACCTCTCAGGTGTTACTACACCGCCCCGAGTCGTCTGCAGTGGTGAAGACATGGCACGAGCCGAGCGGGTTGCTGGGTACACCGACCGGGCACCTCTCAGGTGTTACTACACACCGCCCTGAGTCGTCTGCAGTGGTGGGGACATGGCACGAGCGGGTTGCTGGGTACACCGCCCTGGCACCTCTCAGGTGTTACTACACACCGCCCTGAGTCGTCTGCAGTGGTGAAGACATGGCACGAGCGGGTTGCTGGGTACACCGCCCTGGCACCTCTCAGGTGTTACTACACACCGCCCTGAGTCGTCTGCAGTGGTGGGGACATGGCACGAGCGGGTTGCTGGGTACACCGACCTGGCACCTCTCAGGTGTTACTACACACCGCCCTGAGTCGTCTGCAGTGGTGGGGACATGGCACGAGCGGGTTGCTGGGTACACCGCCCTGGCACCTCTCAGGTGTTACTACACACCGCCCTGAGTCGTCTGCAGTGGTGAAGACATGGCACGAGCGGGTTGTTGGGTACACCGACCTGGCACCTCTCAGGTGTTACTACACCGCCCCGAGTCGTCTGCAGTGGTGAAGACATGGCACGAGCCGAGCGGGTTGCTGGGTACACCGACCGGGCACCTCTCAGGTGTTACTACACACCGCCCTGGGTCATCTGCAGTGGTGGGGACATGGCACGAGCGGGTTGCTGGGTACACCGACCTGGCACCTCTCAGGTGTTACTACACACCGCCCTGAGTCGTCTGCAGTGGTGGGGACATGGCACGAGCGGGTTGCTGGGTACACCGACCTGGCACCTCTCAGGTGTTACTACACACCGCCCTGAGTCGTCTGCAGTGGTGGGGACATGGCACGAGCGGGTTGCTGGGTACACCGACCGGGCACCTCTCAGGTGTTACTACACACCGCCCTGAGTCGTCTGCAGTGGTGGGGACATGGCACGAGCGGGTTGCTGGGTACACCGCCCTGGCACCTCTCAGGTGTTACTACACACCACCCTGGGTCATCTGCAGTGGTGGGGACATGGCACGAGCGGGTTGCTGGGTACACCGCCCTGGTACCTCTCAGGTGTTACTACACACCGCCCTGAGTCGTCTGCAGTGGTGGGGACATGGCACGATCGGGTTGTTGGGTACACCGCCCTGGCACCTCTCAGGTGTTACTACACACCGCCCTGAGTCGTCTGCAGTGGTGGGGACATGGCACGAGTGGGTTGCTGGGTACACCGACCTGGCACCTCTCAGGTGTTACTACACACCGCCCTGAGTCGTCTGCAGTGGTGGGGACATGGCACGAGCGGGTTGCTGGGTACACCGACCTGGCACCTCTCAGGTGTTACTACACACTGCCCTGAGTCGTCAGTGGTGGGGACATGGCACGAGCGGGTTGCTGGGTACACCGCCCTGGCACCTCTCAGGTGTTACTACACACCGCCCTGAGTCGTCAGTGGTGGGGACATGGCACGAGTGGGTTGCTGGGTACACCGACCTGGCACCTCTCAGGTGTTACTACACACCGCCCTGAGTCGTCAGTGGTGGGGACATGGCACGAGTGGGTTGCTGGGTACACCACCCTGGCACCTCTCAGGTGTTACTACACACTGCCCTGAGTCGTCTGCAGTGGTGGGGACATGGCACGAGCCGAGCGGGTTGGTGGGTACACCGACCTGGCACCTCTCAGGTGTTACTACACACCGCCCTGAGTCGTCTGCAGTGATGGGGACATGGCACGAGTGGGTTGCTGGGTACACCGACCTGGCACCTCTCAGGTGTTACTACACACCGTCCTGGGTCATCTGCAGTGGTGGGGACATGGCACGAGCGGGTTGGTGGGTACACCGACCTGGCACCTCTCAGGTGTTACTACACACCGTCCTGGGTCATCTGCAGTGGTGGGGACATGGCACGAGCGGGTTGGTGGGTACACCGACCTAGCACCTCTCAGGTGTTACTACACACCACCCTGAGTCGTCTGCAGTGGTGGGGACATGGCACGAGCCGAGCGGGTTGGTGGGTACACCGCCCTGGCACCTCTCAGGTGTTACTACACACCACCCTGAGTCGTCTGCAGTGGTGAAGACATGGCACGAGCGGGTTGCTGGGTACACCGACCTGGTACATGTGCAGGTCGGTCAGGTGGCGCCGCCTAGCGGCGGCCGACTCGTGGTCCGTGTCAGAGGCGAAGCTGGCGTAGAACAGACTGCCGTAAAGCACCAGCGCCAGCCCGATCATCGCCGACATGATGCCCACCACCACTGGGGAGATGTCTCGCCGTCACAACAGCGCCTCGTCGTCAGCAAGGCGACAACGCTGACACTCAGAATACGACCGAACTCTGTCTTCACTTGAACTTCGGCACGCATCAACTGCCGTAGATATTTCACGGCGATAACTGTCCAATCAGGATAAAGACGTTCCCACGCCCGATGTTGGACACAGACGGTATTCTGGGTGATGCAATGTGACACTTCCGGGTACCAAATTCGTTCAAACGAGTGATTAGATTATTGAGAACAAATTATTTCTGACGTAAAACCAAAGGACCGTTCAGCTTGAATAATATGGGGTAACTCATGGTATCAGAGACAACAGCGATGTAGGTATACCTGTGACCAACGTGTCAACTTCACCACAGTAATCAATCATTAAGAAGGCTACGACGCCCATCACCATGCTCGGGGGGACCAATGTCACGATGCCAATGTCACATCATGACTCGCTACAATCACCAGGGTGCCAATGGCGCGTGGTCAAGGAACTCCGAGTAGACGCGCACGCGCACGCAAACGCACACGCGCACATACGCACGCACAACAGTCGATATCACCAACATGGTGGCAGACTGGTCAAACTCAACACACAAACTCAACTTGAGGAGGAAGCAGTGTCACCAAAACCACTCCTCACTACCACGAGGTCCTGATACTCGTCATCAAGGCACCGACGCATGCAATGAGTGCCACACCTCGTCACCATCGTGGATGAGATAGTGGTGTGTACTGAGCACCACGGAGGAGCGGTTAATGTGAGTGTTCTGCAACTGACTGTTTAACGACGCCAACAGCACTGTGTGAGCAAGGCACCTTCGCCATTCCTTCACCACAATGAGAGCCATGCGGAGAACAAACGCAAGCAGCCGGTGAAATTTGGACTGGAAAACTCTCTAGGCTACGAGAAAACCGACCTATCCCCAGGGCAATCGACTTTTCAATCTGAAGGGATATGTCGCGTCCAGGTCTCAGGAGGTCGCGACCAGACGCCCATAATGTCACATCGTCATGTCTCACGTCACCATATCGTCATGTCGTCATATCGTTAAACGTCATACCATACCGATGAATGCCATATCGGTGCGTCGTTCACGCAGTATTGGCATGAAACCAAAGCAAAGATGAACGATAAACATTGTATATAACTATAAAACTGAAACATGGGGAGGGAAGGCTGTCACGCTACTTTCAGCAACACCGAGACAAAACACTGGCGTGGTGCCATCATAAGTGAGGCTCTGCAACTAAGCATGAAATTATACCATGCCCCCGGACGGGACATTATCCTGCGGTCATCAGTCAAAACAAGCAGGAACTAGGATTGGCTACCGATATTCCAACTCGGAACCTCGCAAATACAATCTGAACAAGCTAACCAAATCTCCATCACATACCATGCTGGCTGCCACACACATCCAATCAAGATAGTCAAAAATATAACTTATATCGGAAGACGAAATTTCAGACCACTGCAGAATGCACAAGCGACTTCAGAAATAGCATGAACAGTGTTGTTAGTTTTTTGGCTTTGGGGTGCATCGACTGCTGCAGTTTTTTTTCCACCACGCATGAACACTAGTTGCCACGATATTCTAGAGTGTATGGTCTCCGCCAGATATCCGACCAAAGCCAAAACTGTGGAGTGCAGCCCAAAACGAGCCTGGGGAGCATAGTTCGGAGACATAGTGCAGTTGCGCAGAGAGGTACGGGAGTAAATGTCCAGGGGCGGAGCAGGCAGTGACAGCCGGCGGTCGCGCCCTGAAGCCACCTCGAGGCGCGGTGGTCGCCACTGACCCAGTGTGACGTTGGCGCAGCGTCTCGAGTTGACCGAGGCGTGGCTAATGTCGTCCAGATAGTGGCTGCGCGGCGTGTGGCCGACGATGGTGGTCGGATTGTACACTGTCTCCGGCTCCATGGTGGCTGCTGTCGAGAATAACAATTCGCATGTATTCAGGGATTGTGACATTATCATTATGTGACTGTGATTGTGACATTATGTGACTACTTGTCAATGGATCACTCAAATATTATTTGTCATCTTCAATTACATTTGTATACCACACCAAATATTCTTAGTCTTACACTTAACATAGTTTTAGCTTCATAAAACAAAACAAAAAAGAGCTTAGACTAAGCTCAAGTATACATGATAAAGAATAAATTCAGCACTTCATGCACTCTAGTCAATACTCTTTCACCCCCCCAAAAAAATGTTTCTGGCTTCATTCCACATCTGTTCAATTGATTGATTAATTATTTAGGCTTACAGATATTAACTACAATGCAATGTTATGCCCACCTCATTCATTCAAGATTCATTAAATGGTTCCAAATACATTTGTCCATACCATTCCATCAAATTGGAAGTTCATTGTGATGCTGCTATCATGCAAGTGGAGTGGCAATGGTGGTACTAGCAATGTTCACCAAGATTTGATGGCATCTTGGAAGAAACAATTGTTTTAGATGATTCCGGCCATTCCAGTTAGGTTAGATTATATTATGATATCATATATTATATTCATCATGCTACTCTATCTTAGTCTAGGTTAGGCTTTTTATTTTTTTTCTATGATCTATATATATTCATGTGTAAGTTTTGAATTCTTCATTGGGCCAGATGCAGCAACACAGCAGTGATCTGATCAGTGATGGCTTTTCTGTCCATATGTTTTGAGTCCCATTTTGAGTCCCATTTTGAGTGATATTTTGCCTGCAAACTGAAAAGCATTCATTCACAGATGAAACAAATGGTTACATCATGGTGGTGGTGTCTTAGGGTGCATCAACTGCATTGGTCATTTGGTACAAATTGTTCATTACATTCATTAGCATGCATTAAAAAAATCACATAAAGGAAAAAATTCCTAAGACAGCAAATTTACAAATTATCTAATCTAGCAAAAGAAACCTAACCTGTTTATGGACGAAAATGGTTAAATTTATGCTATGAGGTGTTTTATGAATTTGTCAAATTGCTCCTTCCAATGCAATGTTTGGGGATGAGTGGCCTAGGGGTAAGCTGCTTGTCTCACAATCAAAAGGTTGTGTGTTTGAGTCTCACCCATCACTTCTCTTCACCAGCAACCAATCAGCATGAGAGATTGGTAATACTACATGACTCAATGTCTGATGTGTTGTAAAAACCAATAACCAACCAACCAACCAATGCAATGTGTGTGAATGTGACTAAGATGATGGGACTACTCACTTTCTGCACAAATGCTGCTTTTCAGGTTATAAGCAAAATAACACAAAAAATGTGCCTTGAGTTAGGCAACATATCAAGAGAAATGTTTCAGAACTTAATTAAAATGCCACATAGCCTAACCTAACCTAGCCCACTTCCTTTGGAAAAAGAATCCAAAAACTAAAATTATAAAATTGCAAAGAAATACATTTTCTGAAAGTGTTTGAGGAAAAACCTCCACCAGCCATAAGCTGCTTTTGAAAGAAAAATCATAACCTAACTGATTTATTTGCTTTATGGACACAAATGTGTGCAAAAACTTGCCTTGTTACCAGCTTAATTCACAATAATATTGGAAATGTGAGTAAGTTGTCTTGTGAACACTATAGAGAAGAAAAAACAGGGATTTCTCAAAGGAATATTTCCAAAACAATAAAAAATAAAATGGTGTAGGTGTACACCATCCACAATGAATATGCCCCCAGAGGTTATATACACAGTCAGGATGGTATGACATCATGACCTTGACCATAGTCAGCTAGCTTGCAGTGCTGCTGGTGCCCTGTCACAGTCAGCATTAGCCAAGTTGATCTGCTGAAGCCATGTGTTGTGGTCACTGTTTGGTGCAGTCATGGCTGACATTGATCCTTTGATTCCATTGAAAAAATACAATGATAAAAACCTAACTTAACCTGATATACCGTAATCTTGTTTGTTACATTTTTTAAACAGTATTTTTTCTATATTTCCTAGCCTCCATCTCCTTGTTCACGTTCTTTTGCTTGGCAACCGAAAAGCAGGCATTTGCAGAGGAAATGAGTGGTCACATTGTCTCAGGCAGTCATACAACTTGTATGGGAAAACTCAAAGACCCCAAAGAGCAACTCAAACACAAATTTACCACACATTTCTTTCACAAAATCAAATCATAGAACTTAAAAAGCAAACTTACCACATCTAGAAAGGCAAATACCTACAGAGATAGGCCGCCGCCCAACCTGTTCCTCTGTTTACTACGTTGTGGTCAAGGTATCAAGAAGAACCACGGGCAAAGTATTCCCCTAACAAAGCCTATTGGCAGCGGACGTCACAGCGGTGTGAAGGTTTTCCTTCATAATGTTTTCGTAATGGAAGAACATTACCTTTGTGGTAGCCAAACGCTAGAAATGAAACGTTTTTTTGGTAACAACCTTCCATATTTAAAGTACACATCCCTTTGCGATACCGAAATTTAACCTATTCGGGATTAACTGTCTATACATATTCTACATTTATATCTCAAAAATAATTTTGCACAGTCCCAGTGCAGCTATGCACGAAAAATTGCATGGGTGGAGCAAAGTATGAAGGTCCCACTTGTACTCAATGACGGATCTGGGAATGCGCTTCGGAATGTATGGATACAACTTTGGAAGGCGCCTACATGCTGCCAGGTCGGGGGGTCAGGCACCTAGCCAGACAAAGTCACCAATGGGACGGTCGTCCCCTTCCCTGGTTTTACAGTGTGCGTAAATCCATGGGCGTGAAGGGCAGGAACTGAATGTGGGGCCACTGGGGGCATATGCCTGCGTGAAAATTGGCCCACTCCGGCCGAGAAAAGGTGCATCCGGGAAGGTTTTGGTTTACCTAGTTGAGATTTTCACCCAGACGCACCCCTATGAGACAAAAAGGGGACCGTTCAGTGTGCTGAAATGCACACAGCTCTAAATTTTCAGCCAGATGCGCCTCTTGTAAAGATAGGCTCCCTTTCACTGTGCTCGAGTGCAACTCCAACTTTGAAAACCAGAAGCCCCTCTGAAAGAAGATGCTAACCATTAGTGTGCTCAAATGCACCCCACCACGACTTTTTTCAGTCAAAGGCGCCCCAACGACGAGATGACAGCCATCCAAGGACAAAGTTGACAATTCCTGGATCCGCTTCTGATAGTTATAATGCTAAATGCATTTGAGGACAATGGTTTCTATGGGCCCTCGACTGCTTAGGAAGGGGACATGTTTCCCAGTACTCCGAGTTGGCTGAAGGTCTGTATGGGAAAAGTGACCCTCTGATACGAAAAATCCCTCTTAGGTATGTTCAAGTGCCCCCCCCCCCCCCCACCCTTGTTCAGCGGATGTGTCCTATGAATGGACTACCGAATGTGCCCCCATAATATTTTTGGATCCGCCCGTGATATCTTTGGTAGAGATGGCCTCGTTGCCACCAGCTACGGTGGAGACAGCCATTGGGGTGGCGGCTTTGGTGGCTGCAGCAGGCACATGAGAGGCCGGGTCAGCGGTGGTGGTGGCTGTGGTGGTCGCAGCAGGCACTCGAGAGGCCGTGTCAGCGGTGGTGGTGGCTGTGGTTGTCGCAGCAGGCACATGAGAGGCCGGGTCAGCGGTGGTGGTGGCTGTGGTGGTCGCAGCAGGCACTCGAGAGCCCGGGTCAGCGGTGGTGGTGGCTGTGGTGGTCTCAGCAGGCACTCGAGAGGCCGGGTCAGCGGTGGTGGTGGCTGTGGTGGTCGCAGCAGGCACTCGAGAGGCCGGGTCAGCGGTGGTGGTGGCTGTGGTGGTCGCAGCAGGCACTCGAGAGGCCGGGTCAGCGGTGGTGGTGGCTGTGGTGGTCGCAGCAGGCACTCGAGAGGCCGGGTCAGCGGTGGTGGAGGCTGTGGTGGCTGCAGCAGGCACTCGAGAGGCCGGGTCAGCGGTGGTGGTGGCTGTGGTGGTCGCAGCAGGCACTTGAGAGGCCGGGTCAGCGGTGGTGGTGGCTGTGGTGGCCGCAGCAGGCACTCGAGAGGCCTGGTCAGCAGTGGTGGTGGCTGTGGTGGCTGCAGCAGGCACTCGAGAGGCCTGGTCAGCGGTGGTGGAGGCTGTGGTGGCTGCAGCAGGCACTCGAGAGGCCGGGTCAGCGGTGGTGGAGGCTGTGGTGGCTGCAGCAGGCACTCGAGAGGCCAAGTCAGCGGTGGTGGTGGCTGTGGTTGTCGCAGCAGGCACATGAGAGGCCAAGTCAGCGGTGGTAGTGGCTGTGGTGGCTGCAGCAGGCACTCGAGAGGCCGGGCCAGCGGTGGTGGTGGCTGTGGTTGTCGCAGCAGGCACTCGAGAGGCCGGGTCAGCGGTGGTGGTGGCTGCGGTGGTGGCTGTGGTGGCGCAGCAGGCACTCGAGAGGCCGGGTCAGCGGTGGTGGTGGCTGTGGTGGTCGCAGCAGGCACTCGAAGCGCAGCGGTGGTGTGGCTGTGTGGCCGCAGAAGGCCGGGTCAGCGGTGGTGGTGGCTGTGGTGGTCGCAGCAGGCACTCGAGAGGCCGGGTCAGCGGTGGTGGTGGCTGTGGTGGCTGCAGCAGGCACTCGAGAGGCCTGGTCAGCAGTGGTGGTGGCTGTGGTGGTCGCAGCAGGCACTCGAGAGGCCTGGTCAGCGGTGGTGGTGGCTGTGGTGGTCGCAGCAGGCACTCGAGAGGCCGGGTCAGTGGTGGTGGAGGCTGTGGTGGTCGCAGCAGGCACTCGAGAGGCCAGGTCAGCGGTGGTGGTGGCTGTGGTGGTCGCAGCAGGCACTCGAGAGGCCGGGTCAGCGGTGGTGGTGGCTGTGGTGGTCGCAGCAGGCACATGAGAGGCCAGGTCAGCGGTGGTGGTGGCTGTGGTTGTCGCAGCAGGCACATGAGAGGCCAAGTCAGCGGTGGTGGTGGCTGTGGTGGTCGCAGCAGGCACTGTGGGGCTGTGTGGTCGCAGCAGGCACTCGAGAGGCCAGGTCAGCGGTGGTGGTGGCTGTGGTGGTCGCAGCAGGCACTTGAGAGGCCGGGTCAGCGGTGGTGGTGGCTGTGGTGGTCGCAGCAGGCACATGAGAGGCCGGGTCAGCGGTGGTGGAGGCTGTGGTGGTCGCAGCAGGCACTCGAGAGGCCGGGTCAGCGGTGGTGGAGGCTGTGGTGGTCGCAGCAGGCACTTGAGAGGCCGGGTCAGCGGTGGTGGAGGCTGTGCCGTCACAGCCCAGTGGGTTCACCGCGGCGTATCAGCATCAGAATGATCACATGTCAGAAGAGATTTGACTTCCGTTGACGTGAGGCTACGGCTACATCCTGCACCGCCTCGCACGAGCGTGAAACATATGCGGATTCATATTAGTTTCATTCTTTTGTATATTCGCGCCTAGATAATTTTTGACCTGAATAATCCTGCTGATTATGAACTCTCCCTTAGCTTTTATGCTCATGGTGCATCTGGTACTACCCGTTGACCCATTTTAAAGGAAATCTGAAAACTTCAACTAGACTAACCGCGACTTCTGACCTCGAATATATCAACTGTTTGTGAACGCCCATCTTAGCTTGTGTGCTTATGGTGGCCAGTGCTTCGAGTACCACAATTTTGAATGGAATCTGAAAAGTCAGACCTCAAGGGCTCTGACCATTGACTTTGAATATCTCAGCTGTTCATGAACACTCTCGGCTTTCATGCTCATAATGATCAGTGCATCGAATACTACGTGTGAACGAATTTCGGAGGGAATCTGAAGTCCGACCTCAAGGACCTTGCCCTTTTACCTGGAATAACTCAGCTGTTTATTAACGCCCCTCTTAGCCGATATGCTCAAGGTGATCAGGTCGTTGAGTTCTACCCGTGTACCAATTTTGAAGGGAATCATGTCCATTATCTTAGCAAGACATTCGCATTCGCATTCAACATCTTATTCGCATAATCTCCGATTTCGTTCATTTTTTTCATGACATAATCTTTGTCGCTTGCAAAATCAAGGCGAACAGCAATTATTCAGTAGGACGCGCGGTTCGATCTCCAGAGGGCAAGAAAGGGCATCCGAGTCAAACACAGGGTACCGCATAAAACTCAAATTATTTCACCTAGAGGAATGATTCAAATGCCTAGATGTCCGCTGTCCATCAAAGATGCAGCACATCGAATTACATGACCTTCAATGCCATAGTTTGACCTCAGGTCACCAAAGTTGGTTTTACTCACGCACTATATCTTTGTACGGGGTACTGAATAAAATCACGGTGACACATTTGATATACCTGATCTTTGCAGGAGATAATCTACATGGGATAGAGTCTACATAGTCTGCATAGAGTACATCGACGAAAATCACCCATTATGGTCATGGATTCATCACCGTTCGCCAAAAAGCCCCCAAAAAGCAAATATACCAAATTCTTGTGTACCCGATAGTTTCCGCAAGATTTTACATAGCACCACGAAATAGCACCAGACATTGCGTATGGTTAATAGAATCAGCACATTGAAGCGTCAGACCTACAATCTCATAGTTTGGTCTATGTTAATAAAGTATGGTTTTGACAGCGCAGTATCTACTGGGTACCGAATAATGCATTCCTAAATATATGAATGTAATGGTCATTTGCGCCAAATAATCTCCCATCGCACAAGAAAGCAGCACTTCCAAGCATATCACCTTCACTTTTATCATTTGACCTCAGGTCAACGAATAATTTAACATTACCCCTATGGGAAATTCACGGTGTACCGAATAACATTTTCCTGAATACATTCATCGGATGGAAATTAGCGCTGAATATCCGCCTACCGATCAAGGAAGCAGCACAACCGAGCATGTGATCTGGAATATCAGCGTTTGACCTCAGGTCAGGCTTGATGAAATTCAGGAAATGAAATTGGCTCACTGATGTACCACATGTTGGCCAAACGAAGCGTTTAATAAAGACCATCTCAGCACTCATGCATGGAACATCAACACAAGAAGCAGCACACCGCGTGACTTGACCTCTATCGATGACGCATTGTATCAGGTAGCACCAGCATCCCATTCAGCAACGCATTCAGAAACTCATTCACCAACATCCTCCAACCCTTCTGAAAATTTGACACAACCTTCGCAGACTGACCTCTACATGCATCACCAAACGATTTTGTTCTACGACGAACCATTTTGCTTTCAGAGGGAAAAGGCCAGCAAAGTCAAATATGGGGTACCGCATAACTTGCCGCAGAACTGACTTATTCGAGTGATCCAAACGCTTGTGCCACCGCCAGGACAGCGGCATGCAACACACAAAGTCAACCGGTCAAACGATGAACTCGAGTGAATACGCTGCTAAACGAGTGTTTCCTGATGAAATGCTACATCGATAGAGGGGAGGTCTCACGGTGAGCTGCTTTTTGTGTTGATAGTGCATGCACTAGTGCTGAGGTTGTCTATATTAAATGCTTCGTTTGGCCAACATGTGGTACACCAGGAAACCACTTTCATTGCCTGAATTTCATCAAGCCTGACCTGAGGACAAACGCTGACCTTCCAGGTCACATGCTCATATGTGCTGCTTTCTTGATCGGTCGGCGATTACTCAACGCTAATATCCGTCCGATAAATGTGTTCAGGAAAATGCTATTCAGTACACCGTTATCTTCCCGTAGGTGGTAATGTTAAATTCTTCGTTAACCTGAGGTCAAATGGTGACCTCGAGTGACCGGTTGACTTAGTGTACTGCATGCCGCCGTCTAGGCGGTGGCATAAGCGTTTGGATCATTCCAATAAGTGAATTATCCGGCAAGTTATGCGGTACCCCAAATTTGACCTTGCTGACCTTTTCACCTCTGAATGCGAAATGCCTCGTCGTAAAACAAAATCGCTTAGTGACTTAGTGATGCATGTAGGAGTCAGGCTGCCAAGGTTGTGTCAAATTTTCCGACGAATCGGAGGATATTGGTGAATGGGTTTCTGAATGCGTTGCTGAATGGGATGCCGGTGCTACCTGATACAATGCGTCATCGATAGAGGTCACGTCACGCGGTGTGCTGCTTCTTGTGTTGATGTTCCATGCATGAGTGCTGAGATGGTCTTTATTAAACGCTTCGTTTGGCCAACATGTGGTACACCAGTGAGCCAATTTCATTTCCTGAATTTCATCAACCCTGACCTGAGGTTAAACGATGACCTTCCAGGTCACATGCTCGGATGTGCTGCTTCCTTGATAGATGGGTGATTATTCAGCGCTAATATCCATCCGATAAATGTATTCAGGAAAATGTTATTCGGTACACCGTGAATTTACCATAGGGTGTAATGTTCAAATCTTCGTTGATCTGAGTTCAAATGGTGAACGTGAAGGTGACATGCTTGGATGTGCTGCTTTCTTGTGGGATGGGAGATTATTTGGCGCAAGTGCCCTTTCGATTAATGCATTCAGGAATGTATTATTCGCTACTCCGTAGATGGCAATACTGCACGGTCAAAACAATATTGTATTTACATAGGCCAAACTATGAGGCTGTAGGTCTGACGCTTCAATGTGCTGCATCCATGAGCCAGACGCAATGTCTGGGTGATATTTCGTGATGCCATGTAAACTCTTGCGGAAACTATCGGGTGCACAATAATTTGGTATGTTCGCTTTTTGGGGACTTTTGGCAAACGGTGAAAAATCCGTGACCATAATGGGTGCTTTTCGTCGATGTGCTCTATGTGCGTCCTATGTAGACTATGTCCTGCAAAAATCAGTTATATCGAATGTGTCACCCTGATTTTATTCGGTAGCCCGTAAAAAGATATAGTGCAGGAGTAAAACCAACTTTGGTGGCCTGATGTCAAGTTATGACATTGAAGGTCGTGTAATTGAGTGTGCTGCATCTTTGATTGACAACGGACATCTAGGCGTTTGAATCATTTTTCTATGTGAAATACTTTGAGTTTTATGCGGTACCCCATTTTTTTTTACCCGGATGACCTTTCTCGACCTCTGGAGATGGAACCGCTCATCCTACCGAATAATTGCTGTTTGCCTTACTTTTACAAGCGACAAAGATCACATCCTGAAAAAATTATCGAAGTCGGAGAGTATGCGAATAGGATGTTCAAGGCAATGCGAATGCGTTGCTAATATCATGGACATAAGGGATAAAGGAATCGGAGGAGTATACACTTCTGTCGAATATCAAACTCAATGTCAATACGGTTCTGCCGCTAATTTGACGAACGCATGCTTTCAAAAGTAAAGGCATCTTACATTGGCATCTATATATAACTAGACGGCCCAGTCGTTGGCCGCCGCCCGCGCCGCGGCCTATTCCGGCCGGTCCCGGCTGGAGCAGCAGTATATGGGCAAAAGACCGAAAGCGCCGCCAGCTCCCATGCATTTTGCCCTCGAATGAAATGTTGTAAAATGAAAACTTGTGGATAGATTTGGATAAAAAGTAGTGTAAAATGATGCTGAGTTCATGATGAGCAGGTAGAAGCAGAGAAACATCTTCTAAACTATTGTAATTGTGCTTTTGAGGTCTAACTTCTATCATCGTTTTACCAACTTTGTGCGGTATTCGGCAATCCCCATGGATCTCGGATACCGAATGAACACTTGTGAAGTGACGCTGAACACTCTGGGGGGGGGGGGCTTCTAGCTGGAAAATATGAAGGGGAGCGGTCGATCCATCCCGGATGGGCAAGGTTCCCGAATTGCATGGGAACATGTCCATGAACCCGCCGACGACCCCTCAATCCGCACGACCATCATGCAGGGAACGGGTTAACGCTCAGGCAGGGGTGTTGCTTTATATACCTTCGAGAGAAAAGTGCCCCATCAATGTTGGCTTTGCCCCCCTCCGCCAATCATTTCAAGCTTTAACCTGGGACTCTATGGAGTGCGAATTATTCCCCATTCGATTTGAACCTGCCCGTTGCCTTCATTTGTATCCTATTATGCATTTTGTATAATATTTTATATTTGTTTGCATAATAATACATGTATTTTATATATAAAATACATATATTGTATATATGTATTTTGCCCCACCCGCCAGAATAAATTGCAGAAATCAGCATTCGTGCGCTCAGGACTTCACCTTGAATTGTAGTTCTTTCTATTAGCCCGGGACCTCTTGCAAGGATGTAACCAAGCTGATAGGCGCAGGTCCGGGATATTTCGTGAAATGGGCATGTCTCGAGCTACGGGTTGAGGACTCAGGGGGTGCCATCCACCATATCTCGATCACCAGTTTTCAAAATGAACACCCTCATGGCCCAGATTTCGATAAAATTGGTATATTTGGTTATCTGGGGTCCTGAAACGATAGCTGATCGTTTCAGCACAATTGGAGCAGCGGTTCACGAAATATAGCCCGCGGCGTTTTTTTTTCTAAGTTCGCACTGAAGGTCAAATTCGAGAGCCGATATCTTAGTGTAGTGTAAATATAAATTATACAAACTATATATCGTTTGAATCGCAATGAGCTCGTCTTTCGATTTCTGGGGTTCAGTTTTTCGTTTGTGGACATTTTGAAGATATGATTCCGTGACCTCGGGGAAAGTGACCTGTGGTGACCCCTAGTACAAAGATATTGATATGATCATTTAAATAAAACGAAAGCCCCATCATTTATCATTCCGATGAAAAATAACAATCATATATATTAGAAGCCTAATACCAGTTTTTGCATCAAATATTGGGTGACCTATGCGAAAAAGACGCCTAAATTGGCTGGCTATTCAGTAAGCTTTGTCTCGCCGGTGCCTCTCAAGCGTACAATATCAAGTATGGTACCGATACACTTTGCATATGTTGCTTAGTCATTTGCTTCTCATATCCAGTGCAGACATACTTTGACTAAGCATGGCTGATACAGCCAACAGCAAACATCGTTTAAAGATATTACGCATAGGGGATGAATGGTTGCCATTTTCCTGAGTTTGTGTCCGCTTCAGAAAGCTAGGCATAAAGACATAAAGACATGAAAAATTAGTGCAACTATGAGCCACAAGGGCCCTTCTTGGTTGCACTCTGTACACTGAACCAGTTGCCCACCAAATCTGTCAATCAGCCCTCCCTGTAATACTGAAAAGCAAGCCCTCTATTCTTATAATGATTGTCTATGCTGTTTTTAAAGATGTTCAATGTGCTGCTACTGACAATGTTTTCTTGCAGCTGGTTCAAGTGTTCTACTACCCTGTTGATGAAGAAAGTCGGCCTTAACCTTGTTCTGCTGTGGTTAACTTTAATTTTGAATTTATGACCTCTAATTACATCATTTCTGTTCAATTAAAACATTTCCCCAAGATATCTCCTTTCCAGACCATGGACAAATTTAAAGACCTCGATGAGATCTCCTCTCAGCCTTCTATATCTAAGAGAAAACATTCAATTTCCTCAATCTTTCCTCATATCCCAGGTTGCTTATGCCATTAACCATTTTTGTAGCCCTCTTTTGTACTCTCTCTAAAAGCCAAGAATCTTTTTCATAGCTAGGAGACCAAGCTTGGATGCAGTATTCCAAATGTGGCCCGACGTATGCACAGTAAGGATTCCTGATCACTTCCTCACTTCTGTATGATACATTCCCATTTATTGCCCCGAGCATTCTCAGTGCCTTCTTCCTGGCTTCCTTGGTCTGTTCTGATACCCCCAGTTTTGTGTTTAGAATAACACCTAAATCCTTCTCCTGTTGAGTCACTGATAGCACTTGGCCACCCATCAAGTATGGAGCCTTCAAATGCTGCTTACCTACATGCATGATTTTGCACTTATCAAAATTAAATTTAATTTGCCATTCTTCGGACCACTTCACAAGTTCGTCTAAGTCTTTTTGCAGCGAGATATGCTCATCTTCACCTGTTATCAGTGGCGTCGCCACGAAATTCTTCCAGGGGGCGAGATCGAAAGGGGGCCTCCTACTCCCCGAAAATGGGCCTCCATTGTGTTAGGGCCTCCTATTGTTTTTAGGCCCTTAGTATGGTTCGGGAATGGGAAACTGAGGGCTGGAGGGCTTCCTTTTCGTCCTGGAGGGCCTCCTTTTCGTCCTGGAGGCCCTCCTTTTCGTCCTAGAGGGCATCCTTTTCGTCCTGGGGGCCTCCTATTCATCATGGGGACCTCCTTTTCTTCCTGGTGGTCTTTTCGTCCTGGGGCCTCTGTGTCAATATTTGGCACTCGCTTATTTCTGGGGCCTCCTACCCTCTCCTAGGTGACTTCTTTTTACAAATTAGGGGCCTCCAGGAGGAGGCCCCTAATTTGTATACTCTTTTTCGTCTTGGGAGCCTCCTTTTTATCCTGGAGGGCCTCTTTTCGTCATGGAGGGCCTCCTTTTCGTCCTGGAGGGCCTCCTTTCCATTCTGGGGCCTCCTTCTCGTCCTGGGGGCCTCCTTTTAGTCCTGGAGGTCCTCCTTTTCCTCCTGGGGGCCTCCTTTTCGTCCTGACGTACCTTCTTTTTGTCCTGGGGGCCTCTTCTTCGTCCTGAGGGCCTCCTTTTCGTCCTGGGGTTCGTTTTCGTCCTGGGGGCCTCCTTTTCGTCCTGGGGGCCTCCTCAAATTTCAGGGGGCGGCGCCCCCCAGTCTCACGACAGGGGGGCAATTGCCCCCTCTGCCCCCCCCGGTGGTGACGCCCCTGCCTGTTATTGCCCTAAAGACCTTCAAATCATCCGCAAATTTCAAAACTTTACTGCTTAGGCCACTTTCAATGTTATTTACAAATATAATGAACAGTAGTGGCCCCAGTACTGACCCCTGGGGGACTCCACTAAGAACATTTTGCCATGATGACTTTGTACAATTTAGCATCACTCTTTGCTGTCTATCTGAAAGCCACAACTCTATCCATTTTAAGATGCTACCTGCAATACCATGGGACTGAAGCTGTATCATTAACCGTTTATGGGCTACCTTGTCAAAGGCCTTACTAAAGTCAAGATATGCTACATTAACCTGATTTCCCTGATCAAATTGTTCTGTGGCGAAGTTCAAAAAGTCCAAGAGGTTTGTGAGACACGATCGTCCTTTTCTAAACCCATGTTGAGTATCTTGAATCAATCTGCTACCTTCCAGATAACTAACTATTCTATCCTTGATAATTGATTCGAGTACCTTGCAGACTAGGGATGTGAGACTTATTGGCCTATAATTTTCAACTTTCCCTCTTTCTCCTTTCTTGAAAATATGAACTACATTTGCCCTTTTCCAATCGGTTGGAATTTCATTTTGTGAAACTGATCTACAAAATATTGTACTAAGTGGAAAAGCCAGTTCCTTTTCAGTTTCCCGCAACACCCAAGCATAAATATCATCAAGTCCTCCTGTCCTGTTTGGCTTTATTTTCCTGATATGATTGTAAACAACATCACTATCAATGAAATCAACATCATTTGTCAGATCCCATGTCACTGAACTATGGTGTACGGTCGGCAGATTGGTCATATCTTCCAATGTAAACATTGATTTAAACTGCTTGCTCAGCTCTTCAACAATCTCACTATCCTCACCCAATGTAGTCCCGTTTACTTCCAGTGGACCAATTGTGCTAGAAACTTTACTCAGCTTGTAGAAACTAAAGAACTTTTTACTGTCCCCATTACAGTTTCTAGCTAAATCCAGTTCTTTTGCTCGCTTTGCTACTCTGGTTTTTTGCTTCTGGTCTCTAGCTTTTCGATACGCCTTTAGATTAACGACATTTGAGGCTTCTTTAAAGACTCTAAATGCAGTTTTCTTAGCCTTAATTGCTTTGATAAAGTCTGGTGTAAGCCATGCTGGCTTTCCTACCTTTCTTTTGCGTCTTTGCTTTTGGGGGACATGTTTAATCTGAATTTCCTTCAGGTAAGATTCGAACTTTTCCCACATTTCACAGGCATTTAAATTGGAGAATTCTTCTTCCCATCTGATGGCAGTTAAAGCCGCTCTCATGGAGTCAAAGTCTGCTCTGTTGAAATTTGGAATCTTTACCAAATTATCCTTGATAATTTCCCCTACATATGCCTTGAATCTAACTATGTTATGGTCACTTCTTCCAAGAGTTTCGCCTACAGTCAAGTCTTGAACCAAGTCACTTAAATCCGAGAATACAAGGTGACAAGGTCCAAGAATGAGCCATGCCTGGTAGGTTCCGATACAAACTGATGTAAGAACAGGTCCTCTTCAAGGCATTACCTAAACATTTTGCATGATGGGAGCCAACACCAGTATTTTCATAACCTTTTAGATTAAAGTCACCAAGAATAAGGCACTTCCTCTTAAAGTTTCAACTGATTTCCTCACAAATCACCTTGTCAAGCTCCAGTTGCTGAGAATGTGGCAGGGTTCCTGATCGGTAGAAAGCTCCTATCATAAGAGTATTGCTGTTGCCTCTTCCCACAGTGACATCAAGCCAAATGAACTCCACAGATACATTTTTATCCCCACCTGCTACTTTTTGAGAACTGAATAAGCTATTCATATAGAGCATTACACCACCCCATTTCATTGCTGGACCCCTATTGCACGAAAACATGTTGTATCCCTGGATCTCATAGTCCAATTATCTCTTATCTCTTAAGTTATCTCCAAAATACCCTTCACTGACCCATGCCTCCGTAATGCAAACAAAATCTGGTTCCTCCTCAGTAACATAACACTTGAACTCATCAAATTTGGAACCGATACTCTGAGCATTAAACATCATACACTTAACAAATGCTCCGTAACCACATTTGGCTTTTTCATACTGAGGAGTTCTTTTATCACTAGATGAACTAGATCACTAGATCACTCTGTCCCCTTGAACTGCTGCTATCCCTATTTGCAGAATTTGAGGTTCTATTGCCGTGGCTGACACTATTGGAATATTCCTGAGTTGGCAATGCAATTCCATCCCTCCCCACCCCATTTCATGGCTTCCCTGAAGGACATGCTCGTACACTTTGCCTAACACATGAACATGTGTCATAGGCATGAACCTTATGACCGCAAATTCACTGCATAAACGCAAGAGAGATAGAATCTTGACGCCGTTTTCTGGGTTAACCCGTCCCATCTCTGATAGCCGTCTTCAGCCAGGTTTTTCGTGGATAGTGGACGAACGGCGAGGGGTAACGCGCCCAAATGTGGCATACCTTTTCCCACATCAATTTGGCATGCTGATTCAAAATTCTGAAGTCAGGTCATCTAGGGTCAACAATTTAGCCAAGGTCAAGTGAGGACACCTCCAAAAAAGTTCAACCAGTCGTCACGATTTAACGGATACAGATATTTTAATGAAACTTTCAGCATTTCCTTATCTTTAGGGATGCAACAAAACGTACGAGGGGAAATCCTCTCCTTTTTTCGTTTTTCACTACATATAAATTTTGCGTATTTGCCAAATTGCAGTTCAAATAAAGGATTTTGGCTAAAGTAAGCATTTTTTATGAGGACATGTTGACTTCCAGCAACTTTCTTGGTCTTCTCTACCCATTAGAGAGGGAAAATCTCAGAAAACTTGAAAACTCAAAATTTTGAAATTTCAAAAGAATAACATTGTTATCTTTGGGGGCCAAAAAATTATAGCCGTGGTCGATTTTGCTGTCCTTTTCTCATTCCAAATATTTTTTTTCATGCATCCCACAAAATGAACTCCCCAGAGCCGAAAATATAATGAAAGTCGTGAAAAGTCGTAATTGAATTGGCGACGTAATTAAATCAAACAGAAACGAGCTTATTCCTTGCATAATTCACTGAACAGAACTATATTTTACGAACATATTGCGACATGTCAACATGTCACACTTTGTACATGCTATGCAGCCACGAAACATCTACATAATTCGTAGAACAATGGCATTGTGACGCACCAGTTCATTTCGTGTATTACTAGCATGAAAACGACAGGCGTAGACGCCCAATTACGCCTGTAGTTACAATACCATTTCCTGTTCACACACTCACACACATATGCTAGCAAATGAACGATTTTATTATTCATTGCATAGTGCATGCGTACGTACCATTGTACATGCATGGTCTAGAAAGATAGCGTCCCCTCATAGCACTTCACTTCTTGATCACCATCACGACACGTCCCGGGTCACTGGAGAGTTCATGCACCGCGATGGACGTGAGGTCTGAGGGCGAGAATCTGTGGAACTGCTGTGTACCTTTCACCGTAGCTGCTCTCGAGAGTCACTGTCGGAGATAAGACGCTGCTTCTTTCACTTCCTGAGAGCTGACAAAGACGAACTTGACAGAGCTGACATACTTCACATACCTATACCACTCTATACCAAAGAGATATAGAGGTTGATGTATCTTCACTCGAACATCTGACCACCAATTAGTAATCAATGTACACAACAAGCAGGTAATTCATTTTATATAGGGAAATATATATATATTAGGCCATGTCGTCGTTCGTCAGATTAAGATTTGGATCTCGGCGGGGTTATTTTTTTGTGCCTTGCTATGTAGTAATGTAAAATAAAAACAAACATTCCCAAAAATTTGAGTTTCAAATCTATAGAAACGAGGATCTTGTGATGTCTGCAAATTTTGTCTCCAACGCCCCAGGCGAGGGTTGGTTGGAGGTTTTTACACCGTCACCGTTTCTCTCCTAATCAAGTTATAGCTGCCAAACAAAAACGAGCATGCTGCCCGTCATCAAAGGAACACGACGGTACCCAGTTTTGAGACTTGGGGTCAACTGGTGACCTCCCAGGTCAGGTCAATGACCAGAATTAGGCCAAACATGCATATTTTTTTGTTTGTGGGGGCCGCATGTTAAACATATTAGGGTTTCAGGCACCGGAAATAAATCTGATGGCCCTCTGATGCTTCTCAAATCTATTGGTGTGCCTGCTTTCAGATCTAATGACCGCCTACTTTGTCGTAAAGCTGCTGTGCTGTGAGTGATCACCGGCCAAGCCGCAAGAAATGGCGGCTCGCAAGAGAACTCGCTCTGAGTGCAGCACAAGGTTGACGGAGTACTTGGGGACGGGGAAGGAGATGTGTCTGACCGAGCTGCCCACCCTCCGGGACTGCCTTAGGTATGGCATCTACCTGAGAGAGATGAACCCCAAGTACCACTACGCCAGCCGCGAATTCTTTCAGGAAATCGTCATCCAAATCAAGTAGAGGTGGGCCAGTGCTAACTTCAAGTTCCAGCCTCCCGTCATTGCGGCAGACAAGACGATCGTGGAGAGACTGCTCGAGCTGTGGGAGAAAGCCAGCAGAATAGCCAGGAAGCACCTCAGAGACCTCAGAGAAGCAGATCAGTAAGATGGAGGAGCGGCTGGACAGACTTTTTGACGTCACGAAGTGCCGCTGCCCAATCCTCCCCTGCCAAGAGGCCAACTGCCCCGGCTGCCCCATCCCCAGCAACGTCGGGCTTCCGCCCTGCCACATCACCTGCACTTGCCCCAGGGAGCAGAAAATATGTGCGTTGGAAGTTTCTTTCATGATGGTCCCGAGGCAAAATATTGGGGAAAAATCTTCATGCATGATAGGTCGTGTGGACAAGAAGGAGAGCAGCAAGCAGGTGTTGGCCTACCAGAGGAAAGAAAAGAAGGAGCAGTCGAAGCAGAGGATGGCGGAGAAGAGAAAAGAAGAAGAAAACCCGAAGAAAGCCACCGTGGAAGTTAATCAATTCGTGGAAGAGCTGACGGAGGGGGAACAGATCGAGATGGAAGAGGACGAGGACTGCTACAAGAGTGACCCCAACTACTCTGCTAGTGCCGCTACCAGCTCCAGCACGCGCAACATGGCCAGCATCAGAAATGTCGCCATGGCCTCAATCCGGTACGGCATGTCCTGCAACGCCCCCGCAGCTATCGCCAACGCCGCCATGCTCGACTACGGAGTCATTTCCAAAGACGACACCTCAAACGTCATCGACGCCAAGAAAGTCCAGCGCGCGAAGGAGGCGCTCTATAGGGAGCTGCAGGAGAAGGCGGCAATGACGTGCCAGAGGAAGGACATCGCCTGCTTGTACTTCGATGGACGGAAGGACTGGACGCTGAAGTATGAGCAGGTGGAGGGAAGTGACCAGCTCTACCCCTCGTTCCAGAAGGAGGATCACTACTCGGTGGTAGCTGAGCCCGGCGGGGCTAGCTCTTTCACTTCTCACCTCCGAAGGCAGATGAGACTGCCACCGCCGCCGAGCAGATCGCCAAATGTCTGGTGCAGTGGATGCGGGAACACGGCGTCGACAAGACCATCATGCATATTGGAGGCGACTCAACCAACACCAACAGCGGCATCTGGGGCGGCGTCTTCCAATTCGTGGAGAAGATGCTGGGCAGGTCGCTGAATTGGCTGCTGTGCGGTCTCCACCTCAACGAACTTCCTCTCCGCCACCTGATCATCAACCTGGACGGGCCAACCAGCAGCGACACCGGCTTCACTGGTGAGTACTGTATCATTTACGTCAACATGTGTTGCAAGATTCGAATGTGTCCGAAATGCACAATTTTGTTATCGACTGCACTGCTCTTTCATCTGTATCACTGGAGGAGATATAGTCCTGTATCACTCATTGTGTATGTATCACTGATTGATATCAGTTTTGTTTTATCTTAAATGTTTTTTTTGTCCAAGTTGAAGCACTGTTATCATTTGCATTCTAAATAGCCATATCAGCCGTACGCCCTCAAAGTCCCTGTAAATATTTTAAGTAACGTTATCGACTGCCGCATGGCTAACAAGCATCCATTTACGACGACTAACTACCCATTCAACGATATTTCAGGTCCCCTGGACAAGGCCCTCACGACTGCCACCGAGCTGCCAGTCAAGAGGTTCAGCAAGATCACAATCGGGCCAGCCCTGCCGGAGCTGACGGAGGAGGTGAGGGCAGACCTGTCCACCGACCAGCGGTACGGGTACGACATGGTGGCAGCGATCCGCTCCGGGCACGTGACCGACCGCCTCGCCAACCTGGACATCGGCCCGGTCAACCATAGCAGGTGGCTGACCACAGCCAACCGCTTCCTCCGGAAGTGGGTGGGCCGCCATGGCTTCGCCGAGAAGGAAGCCTGGCACCTCCGGCTCATCTGCGAGTACATCATCGGGGTGTACTGCTCCACGTGGTTCAGGTACAAGATCCGTAACCACTGGATCGAGGGCGCACGGATCTGTCTGCAACAGCTGCAGCTGACTCGATCAGGACGAACAGGTGGTCAAGGAGGTGTTCTCCTACCTGGAGTCCAGCGCCTGGTGGGCGCATCCGGAGATGCTCCTGCAGACGCTGCTGTGCAGCGAGGAGCGGGAGGACCGCTGCTTCGCCGTACAGAAGATCATGGAGGTGCGGGAGAAGGAGGCGCTTGGAAGCCGAGGAGGGGAAGAACAAGTCAACATCCGCACCAGGTGCAAGGTGGACCTCAACAAGCAGGCCACAGGCCTGCGGAAACTGATTGTCTGGGATGATGAGCAGATCTCCGAGCCCATCCTCACCCGGGACCTGCCAGCTGCGGTCATCAAGAACTTCGAGTCCACCCCCATGGAAGTAGACTCGGTGCCAGTCCACGGACAGAACGTGGAGCGATGTGTCAAAGAGGTGACGGCCGCGTCCAAGGCAGTGTACGGCTACGCGAGAAGAGACGGCTTCATCAGGGCCAGGCTGGCACACAGAGAGCTGACCGGCGGCGTCATGAAGTCCAAGAAGGACCATGCGAAGATATGTTTGTAAGGTCTGGACCTGTGCTCTTTGCTTGTTAGTGTGCTGTACTGTCGGCCGGTTTTGCGCTCCTGGGGCGTGTAAGCATATTGTGCGCGGCCCGTTAGCGGCTCTGTATCGATACGCTATGGCAGCCGGTGCGCGTGCGCATGTGAATCACTGTGATGCCACCGACATTTGAACCGTGAAGGTCAGACTGCAAAGGTACTTGTAGAAGCGTGAGCTTTTCCTTTGATGCAAAGAATATTAGTATAACACTGCTCTATTCGGAAAATGATTTGCTTTTGTGATGTTTAGACCTGAGTTAATATGCTATGGCTTACGTCCCTTCATGTCGATGTGGTACCTGACCGGATTTGTTCTAACCTGACCTCTGTCGGTGACCGAGAGCGGCAAAGATTAGAAGAAACCTCAGAAGTTGTCAGTTTCTTCTCCGGCATGTTGGTGTGGTCCTTCGGTTTGTTCTGTGGTCCTTCATGGGGTAAAAGTCCGTTTTTTGGCCTAATTTGGGTCATTGACCTGACCTAGGTCACCAGTTGACCCCAAGCCTCAAAACTGGTTACCGTCGTGTTCCTTTGATGACGGGCAACATGCTCGTTTTTGTTTGGCAGCTATAACTTGATTAGGAGAGAAACAGTGACGGTGTAAAAACCTCCAACCAACCCTCGCCTGGGGCGTTGGAGACAAAATTTGCAGACATCACAAGATCCTCGTTTCTATAGATTTGAAACTCAAATTTTTGGGAATGTTTGTTTTTATTTTACATTACTACATAGCAAGGCACAAAAAATAACCCCGCCGAGATCCAAATCTTAATTTGACGAACGACGACATGGCCTAATATATATATATATATATATATATATATATATATATATATATATATATAAGCCACTTTTCCCAACGGCGATACGCCTAGGATGGGTAAGGTCACGTTGGCACGAAAATGGCTTGCTGCATGGTCGGTTTCATCCGAGGGTGCGTAATTCTCGCCAGACACAGGACTTGACGCATTTCCGCTGGAAGTTTGGCTGCTGGAGTCACATAACTCAACCGGGGATACCTCTTGCATTGGGAAAATTTGCGATCCTTAAGCAACCTTCCAATGCAGTTTGTGCACAGAAAAACGTCCTTCTGAATTCGATTGTCATTCACCAGTTCGACCAGTTGCTCAGATGTTGGCCTTTAGCTATATGAGATGTATGGCACTTATACTGGATCAGAACAACACCGCCGCTGCATGACCGATGTAGTCGATGCGCCCCTAAACTCCAGAACAACACCGCCGTACCATTGCTCCGGCTTTGCGAAATACCAGGATAAGCCAGAATCGTTTTACTTTGTTAAGAACCTCTTCACATCGTGCCTGGTGTCGACTGAACACACGATTTCGATTCCACGCTCACGGTTTCATGATGGGATCACTTATCATATCTGTCCTTTCGAGTCAGCCTGGGCGGTTTACGCGGCGTAACTAGACACCCCATCCCCTAGACGGCGGGGATGAACGACAAAGCAACGTAAACTGGGATCGAAGTTCACCGATAACGCTATCCCGTTTCATACCAACTGGGGTCTGCGTGGATGTCGACTGCCGAACGTCCACTGTCCTCTGAAGCCCGTGTGTACCTACCGGTGTGCATCCGGTAACGTCGCACATCTGACATTTACTCGTATCCCAGTCTGGTGCAAATGTGGGTTTATTCTTAGAAATAAGATTAAGAGGCTTAGCAAAATTTGCCAACTACATCCGTAGCACACTACGATGTTGCACTCTTTCGAAGAAACGGAAAACGAAGCTTACTGAAAAAGCGGTCCTATTTAAGCGGATTTTGTTTGTCAGGCAATATTTGTTACAGAAACTGGTATTAGGCGTTTAATGCACATGCTTTTTTTTCATCAGAAAGTTAAATGATGAGGCTTTCTTTCTACTTAAATAATTATTGCAGTATCATTGTACCGAGGTCACCACACGTCACGTTATCCGAGGTCACGGGGTCATATTTTCCAAATTTGCACAAATAAAAAACCAACTTCAGGAATTGGAAGATGAGCTCATTGTGATTTCAAAAATATATAGTTTTCATATTTATCTCTACACAATACTAATATATTGGCTCCGAAACTATGACCTTCAGTGCGAACTCAGAAAAACGCCGTGGGCAACAACTCGTGAACCGCTGCTCCGACTGAGCTAAAAAGCTCAGATATCGTTCCAGGTCCCAAGATAACCCTGTATGCCGTTTTCATGAAAAATCTGTGACAGGAGTGTTAGACCATGTTCGAGGTATGGTGGATATGGATATACACCCCTGGTGCCTTCAGCTGAAGGCACCAAGGTGGCATTCAGCTGAAAACTTCCGGAGGGGCGCACCTGAGGGTCTTGAGAGACTTCAGTTGAAAATGCAAGGGGTGCAGTTAATGACTCTAAGGGGCACATTTCCATCTTGATGGCCATCAGCTCAAAAATAAGAGATGGTTGCACTCAATCCTCACTGTAGGGCCACTTTTCCTGGTAAGATGGGAGTCATCTTTTCAAGAACGGAGCAGTCTCCTGTGCCCTCTGTATCTGTCTCTTCAGGGGGATGAACGGCAGGGACGCGGAGGTCGGAGTTCATGCTTAATGGGGAATAGATGTGGTTTTTTTCTCGGTATGTATATACATATATATATATATGTTAATTATTGGAGTTTAAGGGGGTTATATATATATACTTATATATACATATATACATATATATATATATATATATATATATATATATATATATATATATATATATATATATATATATATATATATATATATATATATATATATATATATATATATATATATATATATATATATATATATATATATATATATATATATATATGGGGTGGGGGAGGGGGCAACTCATCGGCCGCGCTTCCGACCATATGCTTAGGAGCCAATCAAGTACTGGCTGATGTCAATAAATGACATCGGTGACAAAAAAGTAACCGCATTCCTCCATCAAATATGTATTCACTTCGATGCCTAGCATAACCGACTGTACGTTTGCTACCAGACTACGCGCAACAAAATGATGCTACAACAGTTCCGAGTGCTATGCATGCGCAATCGCCCATCCTCCACTCGGTAGGCTGCAATCGAGGACGTCAGTGCCCAGAGACACTGGATATATTGGCATTTGAAGACCGATCCCATTTCACATGCACGGAGCACCAACCAGGGTGGGTGACAAGTCAGCCCCCACCAAATCCATGCGTTCCAATGACTTCAACGTTGACCTTATGGGCGTGCACCACGCACGAACGCGTCACGAAGGGCCGGCGCAACCCTGACGGATTCTCGCTGACTGCGGGCCCGGAGTTGAGTCACGTTGAGCGAACGGGGAGCCACAAATAAGCCACATCAATTATTTGGTTACTCGGGACTTCGGTGTGCAATGTGCTCATGAAATATGGAATCATTCCAATGCTATGACAAGATTGAAAATAATAATCGGTTGGGACAATGGAACATAATCTACCATCTCTTGGTGTACACATATTGCTAATTATTTAGTCCACGGCGCAACTCCCAACATTTCCTCATTCATCTTGAAACCACATGGCTTCCACTAGTTCAATTATACAACGGGCGCAGCTACGACACATAACGCCACAGTTGACGGGCGAAATATGTGCAATAGACCACACTCCACAGGATCGCTTCTCCACGCAGGAGTCGCGATTCCTGACCAGCAATGACCTTGACGGGGTGTGCGTCCCACAACCGGACCACAGCGTTCTGATCCCACTGATCCCGTCAAAGCAGCATGTGGTCTCGGCACATATTGCGGTGACGAGAAACAATGCGATGTCGGGTACAGGAGACGACGGTCGCCCAGACACGCCGGGGCGGTGCCGGAGCGACGCCGGGGCGGTGCCGGGGCGGTGCCGGGGCGGTGCCGGGGCGGTGCCGGAGCGACGCCGGGGCGGTGCCGGAGCGGTGCCGGAGCGGTGCCGGGCGGTGCCGGAGCGGTGCCGGGGCGGTGCCGGGGCGGTGCCGGGGCGGTGCCGGAGCGGTGCCGGGGCGGTGCCGGGGCGGTGCCGGGGCGGTGCCGGGGCGGTGCCGGGGCGGTGGCGGGGCGGTGGCGGAGCGGTGCCGGAGCGGTGGCGGGGCGGTGCCGGGGCGGGCGGGCGGTGGCGGGCGGTGCCGGGGCGGTGCCGGGGCGGTGCCGGGGCGGTGCCGGGGCGGTGCCGGGGCGGTGCCGGGGCGGTGGCGGGGCGGTGCCGGGGCGGTGCCGGGGCGGTGCCGGGGCGGTGGCGGGGCGGTGGCGGAGCGGTGCCGGAGCGGTGGCGGAGCGGTGCCGGGGCGGTGGCGGCTGCCAGACACGCTCCCGACGGTACAGGAGACGACAGCCGCCCAGACACGCTCCCGACGGTACAGGAGACGACAGCCGCCCAGACACGCTCCCGACGGTACAGGAGACGACAGCCGCCCAGACACGCTCCCAACGGTACAGGAGACGACAGCCGCCCAGACACGCTCCCG
The DNA here is from genome assembly GCA_034440575.1 of Imbricaverruca yamaguchii. Lineage (NCBI taxonomy): Eukaryota > Metazoa > Arthropoda > Thecostraca > Neoverrucidae > Imbricaverruca > Imbricaverruca yamaguchii. The sequence continues at coordinate 945,863 of JAOTOL010001464.1, read as the reverse complement.
ACGGTACAGGAGACGACAGCCGCCCAGACACGCTCCCGACGGTACAGGAGACGACAGCCGCCCAGACACGCTCCCGACGGTACAGGAGACGACAGCCGCCCAGACACGCTCCCGACGGTACAGGAGACGACAGCCGCCCAGACACGCTCCCGACGGTACAGGAGACGACAGCCGCCCAGACACGCTCCCGACGGTACAGGAGACGACAGCCGCCCAGACACGCTCCCGACGGTACAGGAGACGACAGCCGCCCAGACACGCTCCCGACGGTACAGGAGACGACAGCCGCCCAGACACGCTCCCGACGGTGCAGGAGACGACAGCCGCCCAGACACGCTCCCGACGGTACAGGAGACGACAGCCGCCCAGACACGCTCCCAACGGTACAGGAGACGACAGCCGCCCAGACACGCTCCCGACGGTACAGGAGACGACAGCCGCCCAGACACGCTCCCCACGGTACAGGAGACGACAGCCGCCCAGACACGCTCCCGACGGTACAGGAGACGACAGCCGCCCAGACACGCTCCAGACGGTACAGGAGACGACAGCCGCCCAGACACGCTCCCGACGGTACAGGAGACGACAGCCGCCCAGACACGCTCCCGACGGTACAGGAGACGACAGCCGCCCAGACACGCTCCCAACGGTACAGGAGACGACAGCCGCCCAGACACGCTCCCGAGAGAAGAAGCTCCCACGGTACAGGAGACGACAGCCGCCCAGACACGCTCCCCACGGTACAGGAGACGACAGCCGCCCAGACACGCTCCCCACGGTACAGGAGACGACAGCCGCCCAGACACGCTCCCGACGGTACAGGAGACCACAGCCGCCCAGACACGCCCCGACGGTACAGGAACGCCGCCCAGACACGCTCCCGACGGTACAGGAGACGACAGCCGCCCAGACACGCTCCCGACGGTACAGGAGACGACAGCCGCCCAGACACGCTCCCGACGGTACAGGAGACGACAGCCGCCCAGACACGCTCCCGACGGTACAGGAGACGACAGCCGCCCAGACACGCTCCCCACGGTACAGGAGACGACAGCCGCCCAGACACGCTCCCCACGGTACAGGAGACGACAGCCGCCCAGACACGCTCCCGACGGTACAGGAAACGACAGACACGCTCCAGACGGTACAGAACGACAGCCGCCCAGACACGGCACAGGAGACACAGCCGCCCAGACACGCTCCCGACGGTACAGGAGACGACAGCCGCCCAGACACGCTCCCCACGGTACAGGAGACGACAGCCGCCCAGACACGCTGGGGCGCGACAACCTCGGCGTCGCCCGAGCCTGCGGTTACGGTTTGAACACTTCAACGGCACCACATCACACCGAGTCCTCGAAAGGTGTGCTCCAGTGGACCGACGACCAGCACAAGGAGGTGGCGAGCGAGACCCATCAACTACACACCAATATGAAAGGGCTAAGCGCCGCCCAATAGCACCGCAACACAACCGAACAATGGAGCACGCCGCCGTCCAACACAGTGGCGCAACAGTGTACACCGCTGTGCAGCGGTGCACACTGTCATCGCAACACAACCGAACAATGGAGCACGCCGCCGTCCAACACAGTCGCGCAACAGTGTACACCGCTGTGCAGCGGTGCACACTGTCATCGCAACACAACCGAACAATGGAGCACGCCGCCGTCCAACACAGTCGCGCAACAGTGTACACCGCTGTGCAGCGGTGCACACTGTCATCGCAACACAAAAGACCCTAACACAGGCGCAACAGTGTACACCGCTGTGCAGCGGTGCACACTGTCATCGCAATACAACCGAACATGAGCACGCCGCCGTACGCAACAGTGCACCGCGTGCACACTGTCATCGCAACACAACCGCGCAACAGTGCACACTGCTGTCCCAACACAGCTGTTCAGTGGTGCACACTGTCATCCCGGCAGCAGATCGTGGCATGGCAGACGCGACGAGGAGCCGCGGGGCCAATCAAGTTGATCGAGACCAGAAGTCGGGTCAGGTGGTTCTCACCTGAACTCGTACACCTCGGTGGTGTGGCTGGGCACGTGCTGGAGCGCCAGCGACTGGTACCTGCAAACACACACAACCGAACCGGCTGGTATCGGCCGCACAGCGCTCTGTACCTTTAGCACCAATGCTCGTGATCGTTAGCGAACATGGGACACTAAAATAAACTCTCACCAGAAAATATTGTTATTCATGACACTCGTACATGCACAAAGGCAGTGAACAGAATGCATACATTTTTAACTACGTCAATAAATCATATCCACTTGCCTATATTTTGGTACTGAATGCTTGCTGAACATATTGACCACGTAACTCCTTTCAACAAAATTAAATGGGGACATACATGCAGTCTTCCTTAAAAACGTGCATCCACTTCCAGCACCCGAGGCTCTCGGTTATTGGCACGCGTGTTGATTTACATCTCCTTGTTGGGGCCCACCCCCAACCAAAAGTTGGCTCCACCCTCAACGTATTCGCCTGTTCCCAGGCGACCCATGGACGGCCCCTCAATGCTTTTATCCCTGAATTAAGGTAATGCTTTGGTACGCTCATGTAGCCAACATTTTCATAAGGGTGTTCGACCTCATTACATCCAAAGTAATAGTAAAAGTTATCATATGGAGATGGCTTTCGGTGCGGATAAAATGTATAGTGTAGTATGGTGAAAATCCCATTTGTTTTCCTTTATCGTGCGTTCGTGTATATTGTTTGTTTATTGGGTCGTTCACGACACACTTCCTTAAAGTGTCACTAGCCGTGCATGTGCATAACATGCACGGCTAGTGGCGCCGCCCACACTGTTTCGCCGGTGAGCCGCGGGATTGGGAAATGTCCCGATCGGTGCGGGTGCCAAACCCGGGACCCTTGGTACCCAGACCCCAAAACCTTAACCACTCGGCCATCCCCGCCCCTTTATCGTACGTTCAATTTTTACTCAGTGCGACCGGGCACTCAAAGCCCTTGGTCCCTGATTATATTAACAAATCGACATCGCTTGCCATTGAATTCACTGGATTGCAGTGATCAGCTTCCCAGACGAACATGAAGATGAGTAGAACATCCATTAAACATTCAACCGTACCATTGTTGACAATATGGCCAGGGACCCAACCAAACAGAATTCAACTTGACTTGTGTTGCTTGAGGCACGATGAGACGTGGCAGGATTTTTACAGCACCCGCTTATGTCCTGTTTCTACCTTGTCAATTCATATGATCCAACAGGTGAACAGACCTATGCCAGTATCCCCAACTTCGCGGTTTTAGGTGTCAAGGTCGGAATGCAAAGGCAACTTCAAATTGATACAGCTTTCACATGAAGAAGAATGTAGACCGTGAAATCAGTATTTGGGCCTATCTCGACGTAAGGAATCAGCTGATTATGGTTCCATTTCCATTTTCTGTCACACATTCTCGAGAGATATTGCTTTTTAGTTACATCGTGGCGCCTGGGCGAATTTGCTTACGCAGGTGACACAGACTTACATCTCGGATTTCTCATGGTAGTAATACCCTTCAATCTGAGCGGACGCTTTCATGAAGCAGATGTAGTAGAATCCGGCGAAGGAAGCACCATTGATGTCCTTCACCTGGCGGGCGATGGGTAGAGTAAGCATGATGAAGGCATACACGTTATTGAACTATCACAAAAACATGCGCGGACAGAACACTAAGACCGGACAGAAATTAGCTCAAACACAGGCACCATGGCAACAACCTAGTCTACCCACAACGTGACATGATTCGAAGTCTTAGATTGAATTTTCTTGTTCACCGTACGCAGATCAAGATGCATCCTGAGTAGGATAGGTGCAATTGCGGTACATGCATCCACTGATATTACACAAGGAGCACTACCGTACGTGATCATAACTAGAGACGATATACAAGTCTCCTTTTTCTTCCATTTTCCGAAAACAACAAAGCGCAATTCTAAACAAATCATGTAGATAACAGCAGATGTGCATACCACAATGAGAATCGTAACCGTTCCCGATGTTCTTGTCATGGAATATCGATATAATTCGATGTTGTAATATCCATAATCTGCCACCCACTCTGCTCTGACGCCTAAATCTGTCTGGTGAACAACTATACCTTCTGGTATTTTGGGGACTAAACATGGCTAATTGAACGGTGCGAAGAGAATGGAAAGATTTAACTAGTCGAGTAACTTGACGGTGTTTTTGGCTAGTTGAAATCATTTCATGGAAAATGGATTCCACTGTTCAATACCATAACCCTGAAGTTACAATTCCCTGATCAGCATCCCAGGGCGAGTCTGAATCAGCAAACCTAGGATAACAACACCTATATATCTAGCTGACCAGTTCACACATTTTTCAGGGGAGACAGAGCAAGCCTGTAGGCTATCACAATTATCATCGCACGTTAAAAAACGTTAATAAATCGTTTGATAGCGGGAAATACACCTTCAGGACTACGTAGTTTCGCTAACATTGCCGTTTCTTGGCGTCGAAAAATGGAACAAAAGAGCGACATAATCCCTAATGCTTTGACCTCCTAATACTTTTCTTCTTCCGTTTTACATGGTGGGCAGTTCAGTTATTCGGTGACCACTGTTCTCTCCTTTGAAACTACCACCCATACCTGAACAATAAGAACAAAATTTCGGCATTTAGGTAAAAGTAACTCCCAGCTGGCAAACATTATTTACTGCTCCCCTCAAGCATCATTAATGCTTGCGTTCTCAAAATGCGTTCTCATTCAATCATTTTCTGTTCCTACATTCCGCTGCCACTACTATTATCATTTCAATATAAATTTCAATTCTGAAACCGTAACTCAAAATGAATTTTTTTTTTGGACAGTTTCTATGCAAGTTGGTGGGGGTCATTGGTTTTCCGACTTGTCGACTGTTTTGGGACACATAGTGTTGCCAATGTCCCACGCCGATTGGTCGCGGGCGAAGTGTAGCGATAGGCGGGACTCGAACAAACACACGTTTCGTTGAAATATCGGTATCTTGCTCCTAGACTTCTTTCCACCTATCCATTGAAAGCATATATTTACACGACATAGGACAATGGAATAGCTGACTTAAACACACACGAAGAGCCCTCATTGCCCCCCCTCTGACGGCAACTTGGCGACCAAGGCACGGTTGGTAGTGCCTCACGGGCAGGCCACGCGCCTGGGCGACTGTAAGCCTGGCGCAGGTATGCCAGCGCTGGCTGCAGGAGCTGCACGTGATCGAGGCTTTCAGGGAACTCCGGCTGGTGCAGACCGCGCAGCCGTCTGAGGTCTCCTTGTTGTGGGTGGTGGCCGGGGCGTCCGCTGCCGTCTGAGGTCTCGTTGTTGTGGGTGGTGGCCGGGGCGTCCGCAGCCGTCTGAGGTATCGTTGTTGTGGGTGGTGGCCGGGGCGTCCGCTGCCGTCTGAGGTATCGTTGTTGTGGCTGGTGGCCGGGGCGTCCGCTGCCGTCTGAGGTATCGTTGTTGTGGGTGGTGGCCGGGGCGTCCGCTGCCGTCTGAGGTATCGTTGTTGTGGGTGGTGGCCGTGGCGTCCGCTGCCGTCTGAGGTATCGTTGTTGTGGGTGGTGGCCGGGGCGTCCGCTGCCGTCTGAGGTATCGTTGTTGTGGGTGGTGGCCGGGCGTCCGCTGCCGTCTGAGGTATCGTTGTTGTGGGTGGTGGCCGGGGCGTCCGCTGCCGTCTGAGGTATCGTTGTTGTGGGTGGTGGCCGGGGCGTCCGCTGCCGTCTGAGGTCTCGTTGTTGTGGGTGGTGGCCGGGGCGTCCGCTGCCGTCTGAGGTATCGTTGTTGTGGGTGGTGGCCGGGGCGTCCGCTGCCGTCTGAGGTTCGTTGTTGTGGTGGTGGCCGGGGCGTCCGCTGCCGTCTGAGGTCTCGTTGTTGTGGGTGGTGGCCGGGGCGTCCGCTGCCGTCTGAGGTATCGTTGTTGTGGGTGGTGGCCGGGGCGTCCGCTGCCGTCTGAGGTATCGTTGTTGTGGGTGGTGGCCGGGGCGTCCGCTGCCGTCTGAGGTATCGTTGTTGTGGGTGGTGGCCGGGGCGTCCGCTGCCGTCTGAGGTCTCGTTGTTGTGGGTGGTGGCCGGGGCGTCCGCTGCCGTCTGAGGTCTCGTTGTTGTGGGTGGTGGCCGGGGCGTCCGCTGCCGTCTGAGTTTTTGGGGTCGCTAGGTATCGTTGTTGTGGGTGGTGGCCGGGGCGTCCGTTGCCGTCTGAGGTATCGTTGTTGTGGGTGGTGGCCGGGGCGTCCGCTGCCGTCTGAGGTCTCGTTGTTGTGGGTGGTGGCCGGGGCGTCCGCTGCCGTCTGAGGTATCGTTGTTGTGGGTGGTGGCCGGGGCGTCCGCTGCCGTCTGAGGTATCGTTGTTGTGGCTGGTGACCGGGGCGTCCGCTGCCGTCTGCTATTGTCTTCGCTGGGATGCCGCAGAGCCGGGGCTGAAGCTATCCGTCAGTCACCTGTGTTTGAGACGGTCGCCGGCACCTCGTGTTTGTTCAAGTGTTGACGCAGGCTGCCGGTGGCTATCGCTGCATGGCTGTGCTGCCGCTGGTGCGAGCTGCCGCTGGTGCGAGCTGCCGCTGGTGCGAGCTGCCGCTGGTGCGAGCTGCAGCTGGTGCGAGCTGCCGCTGGTGCGAGCTGCAGCTGGCCGCAGGAGTACAGGGCAGGACTTCTACGACAGGTGCCACATCGCCAGTTGATGTTGGCCACAGCAGTCTCCAGCAAGTCTCTCCGTCTCAGTGCAGCATAGCCGCCATGAGACTACTGCTCACTCTGCCAGCATCGTGCGAAGCCCCCACCAACACTCAGTTGGCCCAAGCCGCATAAGTAGGCATTGGCTCATCAGGTACTAGATCAAGAGATACTACAAAATACATTTATTTAGTGAACTTTCATGATACACTTGAGTGTTAAGCTCCTTTTACATTCATTTTTATTAATCTTGACAGGTTGGTTTTGATGGCAGAGTAGCTTGCGTCTCAGCAGTGTAACAGCAGACGTAGCGGAGTACGGCATCGGAGAGCGTGCGCCGCCGTCTACTGGACGACTTGGTGTACCGCAACTTCACCCTTTGGCACAAGGTGGCGTTGTCGTTAATGGTGCTTAACCGTGCCAATTCCTGCTCGTTTTTCTGCTTATCTCTAATGATCTGCGCCCAGTAGCCACCAACCACAACTTAAAAGTTCATCCGTATTCTTGCTGGGATGGCTTTATGAACCAGGGTTCTTTTGCTAAGCAGAGCTTGTTGCGTGAACCCTGACCCCACCACCCGATCCATGAATTCCAGTTCCACGGCAGAATTTCGACCAAAAGTTTAACGTTCCGTCAATGTACCGACACGGCCGACCGGCAACTCGTCCCCGGCCTTATCCAGCTAGCTGCCAACTGACCCTCCCAGCCGGGGGCTAAATGCGAGCGCGTGAAGCAACTAGAACCCTGTGTTGCAGGGACATGGAGACCAGTACAGCCCTAACCAGGGTCAGCACTCAGCCTGTCAGCCTCAACAAACTGAGCTACTGGGGCGGCATAATAGCTGTATTCTTCACTCAACTGACTGCCCTGTATGCTTTACTGGTTGGTTATTGGAGTTTAAGGGCGCATCGACTGCGTCGGTCATGCAACGCCCATCTGTATACTTTACACAAATGCATGTACTTTTATGTATATTCGTACTACAAAGTAATAACTAGATGCAGACTGTCTGTGAGATCTTACCTTAACGAACGAAATGCTACTGAAGAAATCATCTGTTCTCCTTTGGGTCTCTTAAGGAGGCAGACCGCACTTATGTGATGGTACGGTTAGATCGTGCACATCACTGGTGTAATTTGGCGACAATTCCTCCCTGGCTTCAGACTAGCCAGCATGGCCTTTACCATTACCTGAACATTACCACATTACCTCTCTTCCGTCACCAGACCGTTACCACGATACCTCTCCCCCATTACCTGACCATTAATACTGTCCCTCTCCTCCACTGCCTAAACATTGCCATGGTACCTCTCCTGCCTGGTGGCCTACCCTCGCACCTAAGCGCTACACAGACGTCACAACGTCACGTTCATGAGCTTACATTTGAGGGGGCTTCACCATTCAGAATTATCAACTTCTATGGACGAAAAATCATAGTCTGGTCAATACCTATCTCAGGAAATATGGCACGGTGCTCCTCCAGTTTAAATTATTCTGCGGCCTTTGGCCTAAAACATAACACTGTTCAAAATGTAACCGGCGGTGAAATTAAATGCATCAAAACACAGGAACAAGACACAAATACGGACCTCGCGAAAGGTCAACCATCGACTAAACTATCGGCAGATGAACTCATGAAGCTTACCTGATGGTCCGGGATGAGGAAGCTTTCCTTCCAGCGCATGAAAACCGAGTCATAGGCGTCCAGGGTCCGGTAGTCAAAGTCGTCCGTGTTGAACGTCTTGCTGAAGCCCCCGAACGCGTCAAACTTTCCCTGGTGGGAACAGTGTTTAATTTGACAAACAATACCCATATGTTTGATAGGATAGCTACACTACAATCATGATCTCAGCAAACCACAGTAATCGGAACAGGAGCATACCACGTGCGCAGTGTACGCACGTGCATGCGTTCAACCCACTGCTTGAACGAATCAAAATGCAGATATCAACACTAGCGCCACCTTTCTCAATGGTTATCAGTGTACGGCCGTTCTTTTCTCACAGCAAGATGGTCACGTCGTCATCAATGCTGACTTCCCTATGCTTTTAATGCTTTTAATCCTATGCTTTTAATCCTGCAACGCTGTTTAATCAAATTGTGGGCAGACCAGTATGGCGATAAGATCATAGACTACTTCGCAAGACAAAATTCCCCTTAGCATGCATATGGCTCCGTTTGCACACTTGTAGTATCGAAATTGGCATCAACTGTCGACCTTGTCAGCCTCAACTGGGCCAGGCCTCAGCATCCTCCGCCCAGAACTGTCGACCATGTCAACCTCAACTGAGCCAGGCCTCGGTATCCCCCGCCCAGAACTCGTCGGCCATGTCAGCCTCAACTGGGCCAGCCTCGGTATCCCCCACCTAGAACCGTCGACCATGTCAGCCTCAACTGAGCCACGCCTCGGCATCCCCCACCTAGAACCGTCGACCATGTCAGCCTCAACTGGGCCAGGCCTCGGTATCCTCCGCCCAGAACTGTCGACCATGTCAGCCTCAACTGGGCCAGGCCTCGGTATCCTCCGCCCAAAACTGTCGGCCATGTCAGCCTCAACTGAGCCAGGCCTCGGTATCCTCCGCCCAGAATCTGTCGGCCATGTCAGCCTCAACTGGGCCAGGCCTCGGCATCCTCCGCCCAGAACTGTCGACCATGTCAACCTCAACTGAGCCAGGCCTCGGTATCCCCCACCTAGAACCGTCGACCATGTCAGCCTCAACTGGGCCAGGCCTCGGTATCCTCCGCCCAGAACTGTCGGCCATGTCAGCCTCAACTGAGCCAGGCCTCGGTATCCTCCGCCCAGAACTGTCGGCCATGTCAACCTCAACTGAGCCAGGCCTCGGTATCCCCCACCTAGAACCGTCGACCATGTCAGCCTCAACTGGGCCAGGCCTCGGTATCCTCCGCCCAGAACTGTCGACCATGTCAGCCTCAACTGAGCCGGGCCTCGGTATCCCTCGCCCAGAACTCGTCTTGCAAACATATTGGGTGTCTGGCTGAGGAAAGGACTGGAACCTAAATAAACCTGCAGCCTGCAGAGAATGGTCAAGGGTGTCACTATCTTCATCTTTGAGGTGAGGTCATACTTCCGGGCACAGGAGCGATTTTCAAGTTCCAGGTTTACGCCGGTGGCCATCTGCGTGCTTGAGACCTGCACTTGAACCGCCAACCAATTGTGAGGACGCACGATCTTCATGCAGCATCTAGCATACCGACAAAAAGCATTACAAGCGCTTTGACCACCATATGTCAATATAGGCTATTTGTTTTCGTCACCTCAGTCACAGAAGCGCTAGTGTGTGAGAGCTACTAGCGTGCATGGTGTCGTTAACCTGCCTATCAACTTCAGAACATGATGACTGGGGCAGGGTACCTTCCTGAGGTTCCCCGGTTTTCCGGGTGGAGACGGACCCACCGAAACAATCCAGCTGCGGTTCTGATCGTAGGGACCTCAGCGGTCTGCAAACACACAACTCCCCCACCCCCGTCGTGTGCGATGCACCCGCCGCGGCCCCATGTTAGTTAGCTGTTTGGGCTTTAGGGCGCTTCCACCGCCCGTCCCGATGTCAGTTAATTGTTTGGGCTTCATGGCGCTTCGACCGCCCGTTCCGACGTATCGCATTGAGTCGGTCTGATGAGGGCAGGACGAGGCCGCCGGAAGCAGCAGCGTCCTGCCACCGTGCGCTCGGCTGGAGCCAATACGGTCAAACGGCGCGTGGCGTTTCTGACGAACGGTCCGTAAAAGTCAGGGCGGCATCCTCCGCGTCCGCAGAATGTGACACTAATGCATCCAGTGCACAGCACCCATGGGCATGGTTGGTAAACTAGCTTCATGGAAGTTTCGTAACATAAAAAGATATCCTCTCCGGACAATTTTCATTTTCTGTTTCGCGTTCAAGAGTTGAGTGGTACTGTTTAACGATGACCGTTAACGTACTGATTGGTAACATTGTGCCACAACTCACTGGAAAGTACTCAAATGGACGTCTGATGTTCAGAAAAGTAAGGAAACTATCTTCAAAATTGTACTAAACGAATTATCCTCCCCATATCTGGGATATTATGATATACATCCAACCTTGTTCATCAGTCATTTAGTACGCATCAACGGTAGTACAACGGATAAATACGGCCAAAATACATCGTATCAAATACATCCAATGCAGCATGCAGAATCACACTGAGTGTTTAGCACTACTGCTGATTATTGCCGACACGACACGTCTCAAAATGTGAGATTCACTGTGTCAGCAACACTTCATTTCTTAGGGTTACGTGCGGCTAACTGACTACTTACGGCTAACTGCTGCTTGATGACATGGTAAATGCAGTGCCCAGTGGTCATCAAGTAACTGTCTTCAAGCTATGAAGCAGGCAGCTTACCAGTACCTACCCAGTGCTTGCGGTCGACCTCTTCGTTGGCGTCCCACTTCCTGGTGAGGAACGGGTGGCGGCGGCCGATGATTTCGCCGTCGAAGTAGGTCACCATCGTCGGGAAGTCGTCGGTCAGGTTGTTGATCTTGAGGTAGCCGCACAGGTAGGCGTTGTCCAGATCCACTTTCTGATGCGACCAGAGGAGCTCAGTTGGTTTACATCAGTTGTCACTAGAGGCAGTGAACTTACAACAAATCCACCATTAATTCACGAAAAGCCTACCAGAGAAATAGACATGCAGGGTGCAGTGAACCAGGAAAAAATCCTAAGTACCAGCAAAAGTATGCAGGAACATGTCCATAAATTTGCTCGATTATAAACGAGCAGAAGACACACATTGGGTTCTTGGTTATTGGTGATTTGTCTTACGACACATCGACCGTTGAGTCATGTAGCGTCGCCAATCTCTCACGCCGATTGGTCGCGGGCGAAGAGTAGCGACAGGTGAGACTCGAACCCACAACCGTTCGATTGTGAGACGAGCATCTTACCCCTAGACCACTCGTCCCCACACATTGGGTTCATTCATGATGCCACCAAGTGGGACAAGCTCCTCATTAGTTGCAAGCATAATTATAAAGCACATTTTATTTTGCATTTATAACATAGCATAGCACAATGTGTCAATGATAAATATACAGGAAAATGGAAAGAGATAATTATATATGAACACATGCAAGATCATTGCTGCATCCATTATCTCAAACAGGTTTATTGGTTAAGATGGTTGACAAACACCAAGCAAAATGCATCAAATAATTTATATTAATCACACCACATTGGAAATACAGACACAAGGACATCAGGACACAGAGATAATGGTATAAAATACCTTCAGTTCCACCTCAACATCATAGCAGTTTCCCTTTGACTTCTGGTAGCCTTTGAAGACTGAGCCATCATACAGAGGAGAACTGACCACCCCTGGCTGGGTGGAGTTCAGAGGGGGCAGTGGAGCATCATCTCGCACAGGCATGACCTCACTGGTGAAAAAGCATGGCAAAAAACATCACACACCACACAGTTAAAAGGGATGAACCAATGTATCCACATCACACAGTGTCTGACAATGGTGCTAAACAATACACATCTTTTTGTCTCCACTCATTTTTTTTCTTCACAGCGGCGGTGGTGAATGGGTTTTGTCAAGCTCTTGTGCCTGAAGCAATTTTAATTTTCAACCTGTTCGCCGATCGCAACGAGTACATTCTTTGACAATAACCGAAAAGTAACAACACAATACATATATAGTCTTTTTTCCAACATGGAGTCATTCCTGGATCTTGAAGATCAAATTGGCTTTCAATATATCTAGAATGATTGACCAGGAAATATGGGCATTTCTGAACTATGTATGCATTGAAATACATTAAAGGTGGAAACCATGCAATCTGATCAAGTTTTAGCAGTGATTTCTCATTTTCAAAGGGGATGCGAGATCTGGATAATGGTGCCAGATAACAGAAACTAGATTTGTACTTGGTGAAAGGTCAAATGTTGGAAGATTTCCATGATGATTCTGCCATTAACCCGTCCGTCTCGGGGGGGAGGGAATTTGTCTTTTCTTTTTAGACTACATATAAATTTTGCATATTTGCCAATTGCAGTTCAAATGGAAGATTTTGGCTAAAGTAAGCATTTTTGTAAGAGCAAGTTGACTTCCAACAACGTTTCTCGGTCTGCTCTACCCAGCGGAAGAGGAAAATTAAAGAAAACTTGAAAACTCAAAATTTTTAAATTAAAAAAAATTCGTGGTCCAAAAAAAAATGTATGGCCCTGGTCGATCTCGCTATCCTTTTCTCATTCCAAATCAAATTTGTTTTTATATATCCCAAAAATGAACTTTCCAGAGCCAAAAACATAATGTAAGTAGTGAAAAGTTGTGAAAATCTGGCCCCCAGGTGATGCTACTTTTGGGGGAAATTGTTTTGGGGGTGGATCCGGACCCCACTCAGCAAGAGCTTTCCGATGACACATATTTCGTTTTCGTGGGACGCTTAGTTTGGATTTTAGAGGGGGTTACTACCCACCCCTGAGACAAGGTGTGATAATCTGACTGGAGAGACAGTGTGGGTTAAGATCCCTGACATGCTTGTGCTGGCACCATTGGTGAACACACATGAACACTCACTGAAATTAGCTCACAGGTGTTCATCAGTGGATTGTATGAAGATACTTTCCTGCCTCAGATGCTGTGCCACCTGCCACTCATTGCCTAATGATGTAGTAGCCATAATGGACCTGGGTGAATTTAAAGCTGCACTGCTCTCAAATCTCTGCACATTGTTGTACAAATACAATGCACAGATTAATCATTATAATATACTAATCAAAGTTGAAGAGTAGCTTTATTTCTCTATATCACATCTTTCTTAACCCGCATCAGAAATCTTGTCTGACAACATATTAGCAGATGTAGTGGCTTCTCTCTAAGCATACAAATTCTGCTTAAGGTACACTTTCTGGCTCCTGTGTCTTGCCCTGTTTAGCTGATACCATATTTTTTCTTAATCTAGGGACTAGTACACCTGCAGACATTGCCTCCCCTACATCAGCTCATCTCTGGGTGAGTGATGCTCAAGAATTTGGGGAGCCAACCAGTGAGACACACAAAATGACCCCATCCAGCATATGATCATTGTGTATTCTACCCATACAGCAGAATGCTCCTGATCAAGTATCACCCCTCAGGCATACTTGTATCAAGATGGATATGAATGACAGCCTACATATTTCATGGTGCTCATTGAAGGTGGTATCATCACAGGCAACATCATTAGTAAGCACAAATGGCCTTGGTCAACTGTAGGTGGTCAAAATGCAATATATACCAATAGGACAGAGGAAGAAGTAGAACCTTGGGTTCTTTTACAACATATTAAAGTGATAGGTTATATAGCATTGCCAATCTCTCAGCCAATTGGTATCAGGTGGGCTCTGTAAATGCTGTTAGTTGCAAGATTCAAACCCACAATCTTGCAATCAAGAGTCTGATGCTCTACCAACTGAGCTACTGGGGCCCCTATAGGCAGAGGGCTTGTGATCAAGCATTACCCCTCAGACATATAGAGGAGTGGTGCATAATAGAAACTACCCCTGTGGAAATGTACTCAAACTCAAAAGTAGGAAATTTATGGACACAAACCATACAAGCAAGCTTTCCGCTGCCAAGAAACAACAAACCAGTTAGTCTTTTAGGTGTCAATGCACACACCTGAGGGATTTGCAAAAAAAACTTCTCATAGGAAGTTGCCAGATTTTGAATCACATTTATGAACAAGAGCATAAAGTTTACTTGGTAAAATTGTGCTTAATATTTTATTAATTCTTTGGATTTATCTTTCACATACAGTGTCTATAAATGTGATAAAGATGCTCATGATGGAGCCACTAGTTTTCTGTGCAAATTCCTTCAGTTTGCAAGCAAAATAACACCAGAAAAGGTCCAATGAGTAAGATAACATGGAATAAAAAACAATGTGAAAAGAAACAAAAACCACTATAATCCAACCTAGTCAAATATAATAAACTCCCTTTGCCAAAGGAAATTAAGAAGATATAATTTGAAAAGGTTGAAATAATTTGTTGTAAAACTTTCCAAATAAAAAAATCTTCACCCAATCTAGCACAACCTGCTTTTGAAGAAAGCACTGCACGAAAAATAGGTAGCTGCAGAAGCATATTTCTACCCAACTGGATATCAATTGTCAAAATGCTTAATTATTCAGACTGACTCTGGATACTGAAAAATATTTGAGCAAGCACTTTGTTGAAGGGTCTTCCAAAGGACTGTGAGCCCTTTAAAATACCTAGCAATAAAGGTTGACACTATGAGACCTCTTGCCCTTTAGAAGACTTTCAATAAATTTGAAGTGCTGACTCAAATATTTTTAACTTTACCCAGTGAGTCCAAATAATCAAGCATTCTGTTCTTAAGTACTTTTTTACCATAAATATTTCGAACTAAAAACCTGAATTACACCTACCAAACCTGACCAAGCCTAACCTATCCACTTGCTATGAGGGCAAAATATATGTAGAACTTGTATTGGAACACCTCAACACATGTTAATACTGTTTATTCAGTGCCTACCTAGGTACCCATGCATGTTGACTAGTAGTCAAATGGGAAATATTCCTGTTACTCATGCCACATTTTATCATGCTTGCAACATGTTACGCAACCCACTACAATCGACTCCAGTCACAATATTCAGCAAACTCCACCAGTAATTTTACTTGGAATTAAGGGTCTGGATGTACATTCTGCAGCTGCGCCACAATAGTATACAATTATATGCATTCAGGAGTGAATTACATGTACATACGAAGTTACACGTATATATCATTGGCATTTCACACATTGGTGAGTAATCTACCAAAACAAGCAATACAACGAATACATAGCACCACATACGCTTGCAAACAAGCGTTTGCGCAATACCTTGCCCTCGAACCCGACCCTCTGGACGCAATCATTCGGGTGGAGCTTGATAGTGTATTCCGGCTCGACAGGTATTCGGGGGTGGGAGTCATTGCTTGTATTTGGTACCAACCTATATGTAGAAATTGTGACACCCGAGGAAGACCTTACGGTGGAATCAACAGTTTCCTCCATTGCCATCCTTGGCAAGGTATTGATGTGTGGTACTGAAGGGTGTGAACTACCTTTTGTGTGGGTATTATGGTGCCCTAGGGTCATAACAAGGCAAGGCTCACACACATCTGCCTCCATATAGCAACCAAGTGGGTTAGGTTAGTTAATGTTGTGTTTTCACTTGGAACATTTGTGAATTTTCCACAAAAATATTCGCAAAAAATGGAAATTGTTCTTTCTTCCAAAGCAGCTTATGTTAGGCTAGGTAGCATTTTTGGGCATTAAGATGTGTTGATAATTATATAAATTTTCTTTCACAGTGCCTACCATCATTTAACATGATTCGGAAGATGCAACCACTCATTTTTGGGGCTCGTATTCACTTCAGTTGGTGATAGGCAACATTCTTTACTGAGTCATCCATTGCCACACTGCTGTTCTCTGTGTCGTAGTTCATCCACCCTTCATCTGATGCTTCTCGGGCGTTATGTAAGAGGAGATTCAAAACTTCATGCAAGTGAACCAACAATTATGAACCTACTTATTTTCCACCTTTTGCCACATATTGACATTTATTTAGTGTTGTGTGACGCAGTGGCGATATCTAGGTAGCGGCCACAGCACTTGGATTATCTGGTGTCGCCGAGTGACACCGTCAGAGCGGCGGCACAGGCTTGGCGGGCACTCTGAACCGCAGCGCGCGGTCGGGCGTGACCACTCCGGAGTTGCCCTTGTTCTGGGCCGTGAAGTTGTTTGGAAATATATATATATATATATATATATATATATATATATATATATATATATATATATGATATATATGCATATACATATACTTAAAGACAGTGCAGCATCCAATTGCGAGGCACCAACATTGGTGTAGAAATAGGCTTTATCATAGGTATTTAATTTTTTTAAACTAAATTTTAACGACACTCGTCCGAATTATTGTTCTCGCCGCTTTATGGACCAGGGCATTATCCCTGGCCCCAGCACCTGATCCATGAATTTCAGTTCATCGGCAGAGTGGTAACCATAATTGTTTTGTGCCGTGAATGCACAGACAGAGTAGCTCGCTCCCGACGTGATCAGGCCAGCTGTCCCAGCTTATCAGTGGCCAGTTTAGCAGGCTCCTCCTACTGTTCGCCTACTTACGCGTGTATGACTGCGTGTATCACCGCTTGCACTGCGTGTATCATTGCGTGTATCACTGCGTGTGTCGCTGCGCAGCCCACGGGAGCAGTGTCGCAGAACTGTTATGGCACAGACACACAGGTACCCGCCCTGTGTACCGTACAGATGGACACGCAGGTACCCGCCCTGTGTACCGTATCAAGGGACACACAGGTACCCGCCCTGTGTACCGTACAGATGGACACACAGGTACCCGCCCTGTGTACCGTACAGATGGACACAAAGGTACCCGTCCTTGTGACACTTGCCTAATCTCGACGTGCTGCGACTGCTGCTGACGCTGGTGAGGAGTCGATGCCTGTGGGGTAGAGGTCGGCATCCGTACGGATATCCACGGATATCCGTGGATATCCGTGCTGTGGATGGATATGGATGGATTATTTATTGCCTATATTTCAAAGGGATGGATATGGCCTGATGACAGTTTTCACTGATGGATGCCGATGGATGCATGATTTTACTGTGGCTAAATGTGCCTGACCGATGAACCCTCCCTTTTCAGTGATTTCACATGCAATTATAGAAGACCATTTAAAATGGCCTCCTGCGAGCTACTCTGAGTTTGAAATCAGCACCTAATCCTACATATGTATAAAGACATGTCTAATGCACAAAGTCACGTCTGGTGTGTACCGAGATCATCATATCAACCATGGCTGTGAGTAAACGGGAAATATCGATGCTTCTACGGTCAAACAGCCCGAGACAGGGCGGTCAAAGGGCGGTCAAACAGCCCTTTCCGCCAACGAAGAAGGCCGATCTGCTGTTTGGGACAATTTTTGATGTGTGGAGTTAGATGAGCGCCGCGTCGCCTTCGTTGCCTGTGTCAAATGCCATGCCATATATGGTCATAGTAATAAAGATGGCACAACCAACCTTAGAAATCACAAGTGTGTTTGAAAGGGCCAGAGGCAGGCCAACAGACCCTGACTTCGTTCTGTGGTCCGACTGCCACGCCGAACGCGGTCAGCGAAGCCAAACGGCGTGTCGCAGGAAAAGGAGCCCTGTGCGCTGCCCAGGATTTTCGCCCCTCTACCTTTGTGGAAGGGGGAGGCTTCTGTCAACTCGCTCAGGAGCTGCTGGACCTAGGGACAGCAAACTCGGCGAAACACCTAAAAGCAGACGACGTGCTCCCGAGCGCGCGTACAGTTGGTCGTGAAGTACAGAAGCAGGCGAATGACAGGCGGGGCCAACTTCGCTGTGGACAAGAGGAAACCATAAGTGCAGCAGTGACAACTGATGGCTGGACGTGCAGCACCACACACCATAAGTTCATCTCCATTACCCTTCACAGCGTAGCAAACACGAAAAGACAGTTGAAGGTAAAAAGCAAAGTGCTTGGCGTCAGAGCTATGGATGAAGCCCACACGGCAGCCAACATTTTCGCAGCGGTCAGCTCTGTTCTCGACGAGTTCATACCTAACTGGGAGCAAGACGGTCGTGACAGCGCC
This sequence comes from Imbricaverruca yamaguchii, assembly GCA_034440575.1. Taxonomy (NCBI): domain Eukaryota; kingdom Metazoa; phylum Arthropoda; class Thecostraca; family Neoverrucidae; genus Imbricaverruca; species Imbricaverruca yamaguchii. The sequence continues at coordinate 927,509 of JAOTOL010001464.1, read as the reverse complement.
GTGGTCACTGATAACGCAGCCAACATGCGCGCTGCGTTCGATCGACGTGCCTCGCTTTGGCTCGGCTGCACCTGACACCAACTTCACCTGGTGGTGAAGGCAGCTCTGCAACCGGCGACGGGTGAGCGCCGACAGTGGGCTGAGGAGGGTGAGGACGCCCTGCCAACCGCAGCGCAACGAATCTGCGATCAGCTAAAGTCCAGCAAACAGTTGGTCTCGTTGGTGAGGCGAAGGGGCCTGGATAGGCACCTCACCAAAACCCTTAAACAGGAGTGCGAGACCCGCTAGCACAGCACGCTTATCATGTCCTGAGGCCATGGAAGACATGCGCCGCCTGCCGGCGTTTGTGGACGACCCGCCAATAGAGGAGCTGCTAGGCAGCCTGTGCGCCACCACCTTGCGTCAGATTGTTGACGTCCTGGAGCCGCTGACGCTGGCTAGCAACCAGCTGAGCTGCGAGCGTTCGCCCACCCTCCACCTGATCGTGCCCTGCTTGCAGCGGCTCCTGCAGCACCTGAAAGCAGATGAGGAAGGCGACCTCATTGTGGAAGAGTTGAAGGGCCGTCTAAGAGGAAGTCTGCTACAGAAGTACAATGTGAAACCAGCACACGTGGCGGCGGCACTCCTGTGGCCGCCTCACGGTCGTCTGAGCATTTTCGGATTCCTGGACGCACAGTTGAAGCAAGAGGGCCAAAACTTGATGGCCGACTTGGCGAAGGAGCGCGTGCGGATCAGAGATCGTGGCAGCTGCTAGGAGTGCAGCCGCTGTCGACCACGACTCACCAGACTGGCCACTGTCTGCCGAATCGCACCTATCACAGTCAGGGCTGAGCAGTAGCAGCATGGGAAGTTTCTTCAGCTTTGCAGCTGGAGCTCTGCCGAAGCCGAAGCCAATCCATCGCGGTCTTTGCAAGCTGGGCTCGCTGAATACATGGAGCAGCCGGGGCCCGAACTGGCAGTCTGCCGTGATCCATGTGGGCAAGACGTCCTAAAGTTCTGGTCGGCGCGCGGCGTCCGGGAAAGGTTCTGCCTGTTGCAACAGCTGGCACGGCAACTTCTGGCAGTGCCTGCTGCCAGCACTGCATCAGAACGCCCATTCTCAGCGAATGGGCATATCCTGGAGGAGCGCCGTTCTTAGCTCGCTCCTGAGAGCGTCGACGCGCTGATGGTTCCGCAAAAGCAGTAAAAGAAGTCGACCTGCAACTAGTTGGTGGTGATGAACGGTGCTATATCACAGAGTGCCAACTTTTTGGACATGTGCTCTTTCACGTGTCTTTCATGTTCATGCCTCTTATTTTCCCTTAGCACAGCATTCACAAGTTGTTGAATGAACACCAAACGTCGCTTGTTTTCAGCTCGCTCTTTGGAGCATAGTACTGCAACGAAGTGGTTCAGAACTAAACCTACCAAAGAACCTACCAAATAGGTCGGTCGACCTGCAACTAGTAATTAGTTCTGACTGGTGAACGTTTTTATTAGGTATAGCTTCACCGTTGCGGATAACACCTGCCTACTCATGTGCACAGACTGGAAATACATGTGATTCACACAAAACCAGGTATTTGTAGTCGTCTCCAGCGTTTATTTATTTATTGGAAATACGTTACCAGGAGATGTATCCGACCAGAAACAAATCATGTCATTTATTAAAAGGGCGTTTTACAGAATTTATTTTTCGTGTCTTTCTACCGTCGTGATAAACACGTCATTTACCTCGAAAACATGAAGGCATCAATTTACATATGTCATGTTGACATGTACTAATCTGAAAGGTTCATGACATATGGATGGATATGGATGCAGCATATTATGTAGGCGGATGGATATGGATGGATAGGAAATTTGCTTCATGGATACGGATGGATATGGACAACACATGAGGAGGAAGTGGAACTGGTGGATGGATAAGGATGGATACAAATTTGGGCTGACGGATGCGGATGGATATTGATATAAAAAGACTATCCATGTCGACCTCTACTATGGGGTATCTGGTGATCGTTGGCCGCGATAGTCCATCCAAAACATAGCGATATTCCTGGACCTCGCTTTGTTCAAGACAGTCTTCGAGCAGGCACAAGCCAGGGCGAATGTCAGCTAAGAGTCTCTCTCAACAATCGATTCCCAACGACACCTCGGTTCTTGTCCTTGGCGCTCGGTCCGACCCCAGCCAGGTCAAGTGCAGTGGAGGTGGAGTGTCGGCCTCGTGGTGTGTGACGGCAGCGATGAGCGCAGCTCGGCGTCTGGCGGTGGTCTGCCCTGGAAAGGGTTCTTTCCCGTGGCATTTATACCAGTGTCTTTATATAGGGCTGGAACACGACTGTTGGCTGGAAAACGACTGTAAGCTGGAAAGGGACTGTATTCTTACGTCAAGTTTGGTGCTCGGTGCAGGGGTGATGAAACTTGTCAGCTTGCGACGCATAGGTGTAGGTTATTATCCCGGAGCCTGTGTGTGTATATAAGTGGAAAAGAGCCAGCACCCGTCTAGTTTATGTTGCTGTCATCGCTTGGTATCTCGGGTGTGCAGTTCGTGCAACGTGTGTATGTAGCCTTTCATGGATGTTCGTGTTAATGCTGGTCGAAGCACGTCTGTATATGCAGAGCTTGGCGTGTCGGTCGCTTGTGCTTATGAAAAACCGGCCGCACATGTTTATGTGTAGCAGCTTGAGTGGCTACTGACGTATCCGTTGGTGAGCTCCAAAGATCTGTCGTTACTTGTTGGCACGTATATCTGGCGGCGATAGCGAAAACCACAGCGTGAAGGCGAGAGAGCGAGTGCAGTTTGCATGGCACGTTATATACAGTAATCGCCGACGTGTCAGAGTGCTGTTCCGTCGCAGCGGCCCGCACGCATGCGGAAATGACCTGCGCGAGGTCACGGGCGATACTAGCAAGCGGCCAGTTTCCGGGCGTCTCGGCGCAGGCGCATAGTAATGTTCGGCGCGTGACTCATGTGCTGTCGGAGTACGAATTACTACATACCTACCAACCTTAAGGGCGGACCGCATGCCCAGCAGGACGACAGGCAGCGCGTCGGTCCACGTGGGCTGTCCCCTGGCGGTCAATGCAGCCTTCAGTTGACGGTGCATCCGTTCCACGAGGCCGTTACCTTGTGGGTGGTAGCTGATCGTGCGATGGTGCACACAACCCAGAAGGCTGCATTGACCGCCAGAGGACAGCCCACGTGGACCGACGCGCTGCCCGTCGTCCTGCTGGGCATGCGGTCCGCCCTTAAGGCTGATCTCGACAGCTCGGCCCACAGGGCAGACTCGAACTGACCTCCACGGTCCGTCGTGATGTGGCTGGTCACGCCGAACCGAGCGATCCACTCGTTGACGAAGGCACGGGCAACAGCGGGTGTATGGGTGCCGCGCAGAGGTATCGCTTCCACCCAGCGGGTGAAACGGTCCACGCAGGTGAGTAGATGCGTGTATCCATCCGACGGCGGGAGCGGTCCCACCAGGTCCACGTGAACGGCGCTGAACCGTTCCTCGGGTGTCCTGAATCCGGCTATCGGGGCCTTAGTGTGCTGGTGCACCTTTGAGCGCTGGTAGCGGATGCAGGCTTGCGTCCATGCGCGGATGTCCTTGCGCATGTTGGGCCACACGAACCGACAGGTGACTAGTTCCAGTGTGACGCAAACACCAGGGTGCGCCAGGTTGTGCAGCAGCCGGAACACGTGGCGGCGCAGGAGTGTCGGCACCCATGGCCGGGTCACTCCAGTCGACTCATCGACCAGTATGGTTCGCCCCGTGGCGAGACGGGCGTCTCGCAGCTGGAGAGCGTGGTCAGACTTGCGGAATGCTGACAGGTCTGGGACCTCTCGCTGGGCGTCAGCCATGCCGTTGAAGTCATCCAGCGGTGGCTGGGGAGAGAGACGATCGCCACCGTTCGCGACAGCGCGTCGACCGCCGTGTTGTGACGGCCGGGAACATGGCGCACGTCGATTGTGAACTGTGTGCAGGGGTAAAAAAACATCAAGTTGGTCACCGACCAAACCGAAGCAATCGTGCGTGGTCTCCTACCTAAAAAGCGTACAAGGAGGTAAATGCGCAATATGAGCATATAATGAAAACTGGAGCCCACACCTTCCAGGAAGGGCAGGGGAGGGCAGGACAATGTCAATAAATGCATGATTTTTTGGGTGAGAAACAAATGGTAACCGTTGACATTCTAACCTCCAAGGGCCATTCATTAAATCTCTTATGATTACATATGAGACAAATTTAAAAATGTTGGTTTAGCTTTTGATACAACATTTGAAAACACCACAACTGTTCTTCATTAATTGCTTTCCTTTGCATTGTGTCACATTTATCAAACATTTTGACCTATACACAAATCAGCATGTGATGCTTTGCTATACACAAATGATCCAAAATTGGACCATGGATAGCCCTACAGCATTCCTGAGCTGTCAATGGTGGATAGCTGGAACAAGCCCCCCATTGGGCAAAGCTTAAAGCAAATTTGAATGATTTCTAGAGCAATCCACAATATGTCCTCACAAAACTCACCCATGATGTTTTTTTTTCTACTCTGGCTATTATGAATACATATGATTTTGGTGCTGCGGGCATCCATACTTTGACCTGGAAACTGTCAATAACCATCTGGTCATGCACAGTAGGTCTTCAGTGCATGCATTTTACACTTGTATTGTGTTAAACACCAACACTCTCAATGTATGGGAAAGTGGGGCAGTGGACCACCCTCTCTCTTGCCATAGCCTTTTACCTCAGCCAGATTTAATTTGCCTTGTGGAAAAACCCATAGTGTGTGCATGCTTTTGGCTATTTCAGATCTTGTCTGAATCTAAAATCTTGTGTCAAGATTTTTTTAAAAATTGTTTTTCCATTTTCTGATACAATTTTTTTCAATAAACAGAAATTTAGAAATCTTAACAACTAGGTAAGACCTATGTTCTCTAATACCTATGTTTGTTTGTTTGTTTCTAATACCTATGTTCTCTAAAATCAACACATGAGTGCTAAACAAGCTTGCAGTAACTAGGAGTCATGCTTTACAAAAATAATCCCAAGACAAATCCCAGATCCCAAAGCTTTGCTTTGGGGCAAAGTGGACCACCACCTAGAAAGCAACCCATTGTTTACAGTGGCAGGTCCAGTTCCATTTAGTGGGTGCAACAGGTGGTCATAACAACCCACAAAATATATTACATTTGTCCCCGATTGTTATTTTGGGATTTATTTCAGATTGAGAATCAAATAGTAAATTTCTACCTCCTGGACATGCCTATGCCATTAAAGTGCAGCTTCGTTTGCTGAAATTGCTTGTAACTCCTATCTCTAAGACCCGCTACCATACACAAGTCACAAAATACGCCCTTTGACATTTTAACACAAATGGCGTGCCGCTGAAATGGTCCACTTTACCCCACAATTTTTGAAAATATACAAATTGAAGTGCCCTCATTGAGCAAGGATTTCTCAGTTTTTTAAAATATAAAATATAGATAAATTTCCCCCTTAAAGAATGGATGACAAGGCATTGGGCTCCATCAAAGAGTTGGTCATACCTCCATATGACATTTCATCTTAGACTTACAGGATGTCAAACCATAGGTGGTTTGCTTTGCCCCATTCTCCCATACCCATGGTTTGTGAGCCTTAGAAGTGTGGGGCCTAGAAGTGTTGTGAATTTAAGTCAGCTTAAATAGTAATAGGCCACTGTCTGGCATAAATTCAATTTAAGCCAGATTTTTTTCCATCCCTATGTTGAATGTCACCATTAATTTGGCCTACTCTTCCTTGATCATGTGCACACCTGTCCAGAAATTTTAAACTGGGGGCATCACCAGGTGGAGTGTAACGCATGCATTTACATGGGGAAATAAGCATAACATGGGGGAGAGCTGGTTAAAAATTCATCAAATTAGTGTAACTGGGTCGAACATTTCAACTTCCAAAAATAAAATTTACCCACAGATTATGTTGCATTTGGATGTGCTGATCACCAATGGCAAATCTACAGGGCCTGTTTAGGGAGGGCAAATGTTTGGGAGGTAAATGTGCAAGATTTACAAAAGTGCCAAAAACATATTGATTTTGATAAAAATCTGGTAGTTTAGTGGGGGGGGGGGGGGGCAATTGCCCATTTTGCCCTAATATAGATCCACCACTGCTGATCACAAAGGTGTTTTCAAGTTTATGTTCCATGGAAAGCTTTTCCCCATTTACTAACATGGCAGGCAGATTGTGCAACAATGCACCAGCCACTGTTGTCAGAACCAGAGATAGGTAGGCTCAGTGGCAAATTTTACCTGGTTTGATATGGAGGGGGAAAGGCTGGCAAAAATTTCAGAAACATAGGTGAGAAAGTATGTGGAGAATGGTTGGCAGGATGTTTAACATGATACGAAGATGTTAGAAGTGATTCCCTGCCAATATTATTTCTTTAGGTTGGTTAAAAAGATAAAACTTAGTGTGGCCGGATTCTATTATAAATCATTATCAAGCACTCAATCATCAAGCACTCAGTGCTTGAAAATGATTTACAATAGAAACCAGTCACACTAAGCTTTCTCTTTTTAACCAATCTAGAGATATAATATTGGCAGCGAATCACTTCTAATATTCATATCATGTCAAACATAGGTGATTTTTTTAATGTGGCCTACCAATTGGGGTAGATGGTTATTTCCGACCGCCCTCCCCCAATCCGCCAAATTTTATATAATGCCTGGAGGGGACGGACAACAGGTAATGCCTATTTCTTGGATCATTCCTCATACCAGAGATGATCTCAATGAATTTGAATGGGTAAAAATTGAGCCCAACTGTTTGACTTGAAGTTCACCAAAATCAACATGTATATCGCCCGGTTATCTACGGTGCGTTCAGAGTTGAACGGACGCATCAAACCACTTCAATTTCAGTACTGGCTCAGGCTTTTGCCACTTTCAAGTACCTACCTCTACAGATGAAATCATCAAAGCTCGAGAAAAACAGGTTTCCACTCCGATCGTACCCATTCACTAACAATTAGGCACCCACTTCTGTTCGTTCCACAAATGTCCGCTTCAGCGATTCCCTCCGCACATCATTCAAAATCTGAATCTCTTCTTTCCCAGCTCAGCCGCCCTTTTCCGACTATTTCCTGTTGCTAGTTCCTACTAAAACCCGGCGCCGCGACCAGCCTGCGACCATTTGTCGGTGATTCTCGCCTTTTTTTAGCCCATTGACTTAGCACGAGTGGTCTCCTTGCGACCACCGAGAATCGCCGACGGGCCGCGGTGGCCACCGTGGATATCTGGTATTTGTGGTAGCGTAAATCTGGTATATTAAAAATATATGCTAGGTTGTTAAGATGTACTAGATTAGTATTTGAAGGGAAGCTTTTTTCACGTTGGGAGCACGTCTACGACCGGGCTGCCTTCATGGGCTGCAGTCTGCGGAGTTTGATCGGACAGAGCCCAGAAGGGGTGCCACTTTTTAAAGTATAACAATCCGGTGAATGGAAGCAACATAAAAGCACGTCGCGAACCTTGACTTCTTGGTTTTTGCATGTGTCAGTCTTCGCTGTTGGTCTCTCAAATCAGCTTAACCTTAGCGTGTGTGGTCTCCGACGACGTCGGCAGATCTGTGACTTTTTTTTACCCCTGACTGTGCGATGAAATCCAGGCGGCGAGTCTCCCTCGGTGAGTGGCGGGTCCCAACAGCGTGCACTAACTGTTTGTGATCGGTGAACACGATAAGTGACCGACCTTCCACGGCGTGGCGGAACTTGTGAAGTGCCGCGTAGACTGCCAGGAGCTCCCTGCCGAACGTGCTGTAGCGCGTTTCCGCCGGGGTCAGGGTGCGCGAGTGAAACGTCAGGGGCTAGCGATACTTACAACACCGCATGGACCACACATACATACCCACAATCATGGTTACACGCTTCTCTCATACCTATACCCAAACCAAACACGGACTCAACTCTTTGTACTTCCTATCGCCCTATCGCCATCACCAGCTGCTTCCACAAACTATTCGAACGTCTTGTCAAAAAACGCCTTCTCTATATCGTCCAAACACAAAAACTAATCTCTCCTAATCAATCGGGTTTTCTTCCTAATCGCTCATGCATAGATAACCTCACTTACCTTGTCACACACATCCAGGAAGCGGCGGCAGGGAAACGCTCCACTGTCGCCGTATTCCTGGACCTCAAACAAGCTTACGATACCATCAACATAACAGCACTACTACAACACCTACACAACATAGATAGATATACAGGGCAGACTACAACACTATCTTCACTTCTATCTTCTAAATCGCTCACTTCAAGGCAAAATTGGATCCTACATGTCAGACACAAAATTATCCACAACCGGACTGATGCAAGGCTCCGTACTTAGCCCCCTACTCTTTACTTTAGGTCTAAATTCAGTTATTCCAGACAACCTTCCGGCCAAAATTGCAATATATGATGACGATATAGTTATATGGACATCATGTTCTGGATTTCTATTCCCTGTTCCTTTGTCTCGAGAGAACTCGAAGTACCGCAGACTGTATTAAGCCACAACCACCTGCGGCCAACGCCCAGTTTTCACTGCCGGCCTCGCCAACAAAACAACACACGACACCTCGGGACAAACACGGCGCGCAACGAAAAATGGCAGCAGCACCTCTGCTGCCAATGAACAAATACTCGCAGGCACCTCTCCCAACCGGCTCCATACACATCCAAGGTTTCAGAAAACAGCCGAACAGCTAGTCGTCCGAACAGCGCAGCGCAACAGAGGGCAGCACCATTCAGCCCACACCTCATGGATGAATCTCAAGCACATCACACGAAACACCACAAAACGCATTAGGAACACTAGAAACCACATTAATACAACTACATAGCAAACTCGCCTCCCTAAACCTACACATTGCACCACACAAATCAAAATGCATGATGCTCGACTACCACAAGTACACAGACTTACCACCACTAAAAATAGACCACAATCCCATCCCATTCGTCACCACACCAAAATTTATAGGCATCACTTTAGCCCCAAAACTCACTTTCCGTCCACATATCTTAGACATCCAAAAACGCGCATCAAAAAGAATAAACATCTTTCGAGCACCATCCGGAACAAACTGGGGATCCGACAGAAACACACTTTTAGCTCTTTACAAATCAATCATTCGGTCAATTTTGGAATACGGATCCCCACTCTTCGAAAATGCGACTAAATCAAGCCTCAAAATTATACATTCTCTACAACGCCAATCCTTATAAATAGCCACAGGAGCATACACCACTTCGCCTTCTTTCGCTCTTCACATATATAACCACATACCAGAACTGAAGCACAGACGCACAGAAACACTATTAAGATGTCACTACAAAACAACTCATCGCACAACACCCATGCACCCAAGCATTAAAACTCCGCACCAAACGCAAACACCAATTCATGAACACAACACGACTTAAAACTACAATAGGCTGCTACATCCAACAACACGCAAATAGACTACACATCACACTCCCCACAGCAAAAGCACACCCACCACCCACTGCATGCTAGAAACACCAATCACCCAAAACACACCTCCTCATAGACAAGCCAAAGCACACCTACACAGACGCAGAAATACACCAACTATTCCTTCATTTCAAAGCTCAGCATCCAAATCACAACATCATCTACACGGACGGGTCAAAATCACACCCACAGCAGACGGGCACAGCGGCGGTGCTCTACCCCAACGCAGCACCGCCGCGGGTCATCCTTCGTGCCCGTCTGCAAGACACAGCATCCACATACACAACATAATTATACGCAATCTTCTCGGCGTACTGCACCATCTACAGCACCAAAGTTGAACACATCATAGCCACAAACGCAAAATCAGCATTACAGAGCATGACACCCCACACCAAATACAAACACCCCCTCATACCCAAAATACTATACATCCACAAACAACTCACTCTACCACAACGGCCAACACTACTCTGGATCCCAAGTCACACAAACTTACACGGCAACGAACACGCAGACACCGAAGCCAACATAGTCACAACACTACAACAAACCACACCCTGCCCACTTTCACAATCAGACTACTGCCCCACAATACGCCAGGCCATCAACAAAGACATTCAACAAACATGGGACACAACAATCACGCAACTACACGAAATACACCCAAAACACGAACTCTGGCACACCATCAACCAAAACACTAGACAAAAAGAACGCACGCTAACACGATTACGTCTCGGACACACTGCACTCACGCACTCCTACTTCTTACAACTCCCACGACGACAATGCACAACATGTCAACGAACACTCACAATTAAACACATACTCATACACTGCACCAAATACAACACAGAAAGACAACCCATCACAAATTACTGCAACATGAACAACATCCCACTAAGCATCACGACACTTCTCAACGATGACCATCCAACATTACACGAGCACCTCTTCCACTTTCTCTCTATCACACGCCTGATCCACGAACTATGAGAAAAAGAAAAAAGAAAAAATTGAAAAGGTATGTTAAAAAGGAGAAAACAGAAAATCAACAAAAAGGGAAAAAAGAAGAAAAAAAGTTAAGTTAAAAAAAAAAAAAAAATTAACCCCACGTGATATCTACTAACTACTAACGTTCTTGCAATGTCAAATCAATACTGGCGATGACCCGACCCCAACCCTCCAACTACACCCCGCCCCATGGCACCGACCGGACTGACAAACTCTATTCTCCTGCACCAGCTCAGCTTCGACTACTACCTCATCTGCCTGCAAGACATCTCAACTTCTACCCCCTCTACGCGCCATTGTTCAAGTCGTCTCATCTCTCTCACAACTCTCCTCTACAAGACAACTATAATCTTCTTCGCTACCTCTCATCCCCACCACATTACTCCTCATACCCTTTCACCCCTAACAAACAGCAACACAAAATACTGACACCACAAACGCCCCCCCCGGAAACAGCCGACATCACCACGCGGTGGCAGGCTGGCCAAACACATACACACACACATGCCTACATATGCATGGCCGGCCCGAGCGAGCGTTTACCGGGGTGGCTGATGCGATATGTGCGGGTCCGGTGGGGCTGTTCCTGGCTTCTGTAGGGAGTATAGCTGTTACACCCTGTGTACCGTACCAAGGAACACACAAGTACCCGCCCTATATACCGTACCAAGGAACACACAAGTACCCGCCCTATATACCGTACCGGGGGACACACAGGTACCCGCGCTGTGTACAGTACCGGGTGACACACAGGTACCCGCGCTGTGTACCGTACAGATGGACACACAGGTACCCGCCCTGTGTACCGTACAGAGGGACACACAGGTACCCGCCCTGTGTACCTTACAGAGGGACACCCAGGTACCCGCCCTGTGTACCGTACAGAGGGACACACAGGTACCCGCCATGTGTACCGTACAGATGGACACACAGGTACCCGCCCTGTGTACCGTACAGAGGGACACACAGGTACCCGCCCTGTGTACCGTACAGAGGGACACACAGGTACCCGCCCTGTGTACCGTACAGAGGGACACACAGGTACCCGCCATGTGTACCGTACAGATGGACACACAGGTACCCGCCCTGTGTACCGTACAGATGGACACACAGGTACCCGCCCTGTGTACCGTACAGAGGGACACACAGGCACCCGCCCTGTGTACCGTACCGATGGACACACAGGTACCCGCCATGTGTACCGTACAGATGGACACACAGGTACCCGCCCTGTGTACCGTACAGATGGACACACAGGTACCCGCCCTGTGTACCGTACAGAGGGACACACAGGCACCCGCCCTGTGTACCGTACCGATGGACACACAGGTACCCGCCATGTGTACCGTACAGATGGACACACAGGCACCCGCCCTGTGTACCGTACCGATGGACATACAGGTACTCGCCCTGCATGCCATTCGGAGCCGGCAAGCATAGTCTATGGCTGAGGTACCAGTCTTCGAACCGAAACGTGGGTTGGAGTTCGCCCTGTTGTTGCTCTTCGCCCGCAATCAACCCCCGTGAAGATGGATGACGTAATGGATGATGCTATTGTGCAGGGATCGGAGGGTCGCAAACACCAATAACCAATAATCGATAACCAATAATGTAACCAACAACCACCACCGCATACCACACGGTCCCGAAGTGTCACCGCAAACATCGGTGTACTCCTTGGCACACACAGTGATCTGGCAACATGCCGCCAGCTGCTAACGCGCGCCGACGAGCCGCTGGGATGCTAGATATCAGCCATCAACTCTGAGTGACGCGTCGGGCGGGCAGTCGACGGTGCCAGTAACTCTCCATCCACCCTGTGTACCGTACCAAGGTGTGAGTGGAAGGTTACTAATGAGGTAGGCGTCGCAAGTTCCAACAGCATCATGCAGATAGAGGCAGGCCGCCGGGTGGTGAAAATAACGGACGTCTTGACATGGGTGGAGTTTGTGTTGAAAGATGCTGCTTGAGCACCACCTGAAATTTGGTGATCACC